>OZ012664.1:9556771-9749606 GCA_963942545.1 Oxycera nigricornis
CAACCGGGCTTGGGACCGGCTACGGCGGAGTGAAGGCGTGGCTTTAATCTTTATATTGCAAATACGGTGTACTTTTTGTGGAATATAGTTAATTTATGCATTTTTTTAGACCATCATACATGTTATTTACATACCTTTGAAGTGGACAGTTTTGTTTAAATCCTGTCTTAGCGATATTTTCTCAATTTTTTTTTTGGCTTTAAAATAAAACCTTACTTCCGTACTTCTCACTAATTAATTTAATGAGCAAACAATAATGTTGTGTTTCTAGCATGTGGCTGGAAATCGTATGGAACAATTTCTCTCCTGTGCAGAACTTTTGGATGGCAAAAGAAAGTTTTTGAAATGTCTTACTAGACAGCACAAGCTCATTAGAACAACGTTCAGCCACTCTCAATTCTTGTTCGGCCTTTTCACATATACGGACAACATCTTTAGTCGGAACTTTCAAAGATCCTCTGTTTTTGTAAATGGGGGTGAAAACCCCCAAATTGGCAACCCTGCCGTCAGTATATACCCGCCAAGCCAAATAGATATGGCATAAAAATATACGCACTGACCGATGCCAAAATGTTTTACACGTTGACTTTGGAAGTTTATGTAGGAAAACAACATGAAGGGCCATATAAAGTCGACACTAGCTCATTATCATTAGGCAAGCGTTTGTGTGCCGTAATCGACCAATCTGGTCGAAATATAACTTGTGATAATTTTTTCACAAGCATTCCTTTAGTTGACAGTTAAATGCGGGATCACAAACTAAGTATGATAGGCACAATTCGCAAGAATAAAAAGGAACTTCCAAAGGAATTTACTGATGTAAAAGGCCGTATAGAAAAATCCAGTTTATTTGGACATCGAAATAATTGTACCCTTCATATTTGCCAAAGAAAAATAGAAGTGTTCTACTTATTTCTAGTCTGCACGATGATGCACAAATAAATTAAGAAACTGGAAAACCAGAAATAATTATGGACTACAATGCTACAAAAGGCGGCGTTGACACTGTAGATAAAATGTGTGAGACCTATAACTGTGCAAGAGGAACAAATCGGTGGCCTATGGTTATTTTTTACAGTCTTATGAATGTTGCGGGGATAAATTCTTTTATAATATATGGCCTAAATAATCTCAACGCAAAAACCAGCCGTAGAAAATTCTTAGAAACGCTTTCATATGATCTAATAATGCCCCATCTAAAAAAGCGTGCATTAATTTTGAGTTTACCAAGAACACTGAGACTAAGGGTGTTAGAAATATGCAAACTTCACAATCTGGAATCTTCATCATCAGGGAATCATCAAGTCGGTCGTTGTTCCTTTTGTTCGTCGAAAAAAAAAAAAAACCGAACGACACGATACAACTGCAAGTTCTGCAAAAAATATTTTTGTCTGGAACACGCAGTTATGATATGTTCTGATTGCTACGACAATTGGCCTATTGATGGTTAATACTTATTATTATATCATGTTCTTGTTCTTTATACTGTCATTCATTCGATTTTAGAGTTTTCTATAATTAACACATGAAAAAGTTTATTTTTGTTATTAAGATTAGAGTACCAACGGATTATGTTATTTTTCAAGAGACCAAGATAAAATACTGTTTCTACCAAATAAAGCTAGAGTTTAAATATTTTTTCTGTGTTTTTCATTCAATTATACCCTCTTCTGTAAGATAATACAGACGAGATCAAATCTCGGTCTGAGACACCCACGCGAGTATATGTGTAATGCCGTTGGGCGCGAGTATACGAAGGTTAAAGACCACAGATCCTGCTATGTACTCCACAACATAATTCACATAATTTGGCAGCCTGGTAGGATCAGCAGCATAGTTGTGATGCTGTAGGAAATTTTTTTCAAAAACAGCAGAATCTTCTTCGGGATCCATGTCAATCATGGAACACCGTTGGACACTACTGTTGATTGCTTGCAGAGGACATGGCGAAGCATTCAATATTGAAATCTCTTGCAATGGTACACAATTTCCCATCCCACCATCCCTAATTTGGCAACGAAATAATAATTTATTATAGCTTGAGTTAAATTTCCGTACGGAGGGATTGTTATTGTAACCAAGCCTACATCGTACTGATGAAAAAAATAACTCAATTGGGTCTTGGTTAAGCTTATACAATGGGATAAACTTCAAAATGTTGGTTTTTACGAATCTAATGTAAAAAATGCGTAAGTTGCGCAGAGCCGCTATCAAGCCTAAAAATCCTACATTTCTTTTGAAATTTATCATTCGTGTCCCCGAAGCTAGTTTAAGACTTTCAATATATGCTATTGCTTGATCGGCGAAACTTAAAACGATTTCTGAATTGTTTGTGCAAAGAGCTCTTTTCAAGTACTCATACTCTGATACTCTTCTACTGTTCAACTCGTCAAATATATCATTAAACATTCTTATAAACTTCGTCGTTGCTTCGCTTCCTGCGAACTCTTTGAGTTTAAGAATGTTTCGGCAGAAATCGATAGCATCCGCTACAGATTTGCTGAGCGTTTGCACAGCTAAATACACTTTCATTTTCTGGCGCTGAAAATTCACATGTGCCTTCCTCAATTTATTGCCTAAATGAAAGCCTTCGGTTTCTTGCAACCTCTGCAGTGCCACAATGTATTGCCAGCTTATATTCCCATCGTTACCGTCAATGATATCCTTGAAGTGTGACCAAGCGTTCCTTACTAATTTGCACATGTGACAAGGATCTGGATGGAGGACAATTTTTTCGGATGTATTGGCAAATGTAATGTGGGCGTTGGAGTTTACATCACGCACGTCAGAACCAAGTAATTTCGACATTGTGAAGTTCGTGAATGCTCCATCAAAAGTCACTCCAGCGATCTCCACCTCCTTTTCTAATAAATTCTAAACGCATAAATCTAATATGTTTTTCTTCTGCTCAGACGTGATCGTGGTAATGGGGAAGTAGCCTAGTGGAGTTTTCCAAGCTCTATTAATGCAGACAGCCATAAATACCAAAATTTGCGTCGCTCAAGTCGGGCTGTTGCCTCCATCGTCGATATCAACATAACCAAATATTTTCTTTCCATCCCAGTCAACATGTTGACGTATGAATACTTCGTCGAACACAAGATTGACTACTATTTTTTCTCCATTCATTGTGCTATTTGAGACTTTCCTAATGGCATGGAAAGATTCTTTAGTGAAGCCTGAAGCACAATGTACATTCTGGTACCATTTTCGAATAGTTCTCGAATAAGCTCTGGGCGACAAAAAGTTTAAATTCAGAGCGAACGCTTTAATTTGCGAATTAAATTTTTCGGGAATAGGAATTGACTTTGACTTCAATATCAATCGTTCAACTCTAAAGAATCTCACGAGTTGTTCCACAAATTAAATTGGGCTCCTTCAGTCCCGTCAATAAGCCTTTCATACTATTATATATATATTATATTATATATATATTATATATAGATAGATATATATATATATATATATATATATATATATATATATATATTTATATAAAAATAGTTTAGTTGTCAGTTATTGTCCTTACTTGAGGAAGTTGATTAACCGACTCACTCAGCTCTGCTTGCTCCGCGGGGGTGGAAGGCTCACATTTTCTCTTCCCTCTTTTCGAGTCGCCATTATAAATATCTGCCATCTGTAAAAATATGGTTAGGATTTAGCAACTTAAAATTAAAACATTTTTACCATTTCTAAAAGAGAATCTTCCCTGCAAGCTGCCTCGTTCCTCTTATGAGCTGTTTCCAATTCATTGGAGGCATTCTTCACTGGTATCTAAAAAATGGAATATTTGTAAATTGTTCATATTAACAGCAAACATTTTACCATCACTGATGATTTGGAATAGTTGCTTCCGTCCATCGGCTCCAAGTTTGGTTCGTGGCAGCCCTTCTATTGAATACAATTGTAAGTCAAATGCAAACATAATCTTGCCGAAAATTGTTTGCCTCTTTCGGCGGACTAATATGCACTGAACTCATTCCTAAATTTATAGATGGGACCGCAGTTTCAATAATGGCTGTCCTGCAGTTCAGCCTTACAAGGTCCCGTTCTTAAAAATGGTCCGAGCAAACCAAAGTATTCTTAGTCACTTTGATATCAAGGCGTCCAATTGAACTCTGTCACATCAATTGCTGGATCTCATTTCTCGGAAATCTGTAAAAAATTAATTGCTAAACAATTATACAGAATGTTACCAAATAAATTAATATTGTTTTCAACCGTTGCCCCCTTATAGTCTACGCAACTACGATAGACTGCAGCAATATGACAGCTACTCAAGCGGATTTCATTGAGATGTAAACAAACCAAAAACAAATCGACTAAACATTAATTTAACAATGAATGCCAATTAATGTTTACTCCGAAATAGGTCGCATGTATACTACATTACCACGCGGACAAAATAAAAATTACTTACTTATGAAATGAAATCCCAATCGAACGGCATCGCACTTTATTGCTGCAACCAGCCATAGCACACTTCATTGTTATTAATTTGTTCACGGTTTTAGTTTATCTTTTAGGCTTATTTAGCCTTCTTTACACCGCACTTTATCCACGTTTATCCTGCCAACAAAATTCACCACTTTTAATTAACGACAATCTATTTTCAACGCGAAAATAACAAATTTGTTGCGCTTCAAACTACTTCGAACTTTCGTTTGACAGTCGGACTGCGATCGAAGAATGCAAGGTCAAAAGAAAACTGCTCTCAAGAGGAATGTATGAGATTTCACTCATATCACCATTCCTATTAGTTCCCTGTTCAATGATTACGTCTGACTACAATTGCCGTCCGAGCCCGCAAATCGAGCTCGGCAAGTTGACTTGCGGTAGGCTATGTAGCTGTCAAAATATGGTCAAACGTGATCAAACTTAAGTTTAACTATACTAACGTATAAAGTGTCTTTGATATGGTGGATGTCTTGGATATGAAATGAGGTGTCATCGGTGACAGCTGCCGTTGCAATTCAAAAAATTTTCATTCGAAAAGCTGATTGTCCCGCATTTGTAGAAACCTAGCCTGAATATTTCGATCCTGAAAGATTGTTTGGACACTGCAAGATTTTCGTCTTGAAAGTCAATTCACTCACTTCATTCATTAATCCACAAAATTCATAAAATTTCCTAAATCACAGTACACAGTCCTTCATATTTAAAACTCACTTTCTTCTCACTTCGAGTGAACACTAACCTCACTTTCAGCACGTCTGCTAAAGTTCCTCGGGTCCGGACCCGAGAAACTCAAGCTTAACGAAGATATCAACTTCGAGGTAAGCTCTAACGAAACGTTTCACACTTTGACGGAACGTATGTCAAATTGAGCATAGCTGTAAGTGAGAGGATGCTTACTATCCCAGGCCGACTTGCGGGCTCGGACGTCAATTATAGTCAGACCTATTGTGTTTTGTTTAGCTCGCAGTTGTTATGCCGAAGTAGTGATATGTGGTTGATGTTTAGTCAATGTGATGCTAGCGTTAAATTTGTGTCGTAATCGTATGAAATATGTTCATAGTTAAATGCCCACTTTAGTTTGATTTGAAAATTTAATCATAAATTTAGTGAATGGTTCTGCATATGTGTTTATTTGATTATGTTCCGATGTTCATGTGTGGTGTCGCTAGCTGTAAAGTGTAAGTGTGTTAATTCTGTAGAAGAAACGTGAAAAATCATGATGTTATTGGCAACGTTGGATCAAATTGACCCGTTTGTCATTTGGGGCAATTGAAAATTCGAAATAAAACATGAGTATTTTGTAGACAAAAACATCTAAATAAATCCCCAATGTAAAACAAATCACATGATGTATCACAAGGTAATTTTTTTAATTTCATAATGTCTATGAAAATGTATCAATATTTTAATGTCTCTGTTTCGGCTTGAACCAACGTCCCCACTGCCAGGTCATCGAGAAAGCTTGTCTGGAAGACCAATAGACTCGCAAAATTGTTCAAAGTTTTGAAATTTGAGACGGTGATTTTATAGCTTCTACCGCTTACGTATGTTCTCTAAAAAAACTTCACCGAACTTGCAAGTTATGACCGCCGGTGCGGGCCTCAAACAGCAAGTCTTTGCGTGATTCTTTGAAATAACCCGCGCCAAACTAACAAATGACCCAAATATTTTTATAAACCAAGGCTGAACTTTTTTTTAAAATATATGAAGCAGCAGGCTTCCCTCGTTCATATTATTTTCAATTCATTAGCAATTGAGAAAAATATCGAATGTAAACTTGTTTGGTTTTTCTCTTGAAAACTTGAACATTACATAGATTAATGCAGTATATGCCACTTTCGATCCTTTCTTCACTCTATTAAACGAATGCAGTGAGTTTTGATATTATTGCGATGAAAGAAGCACACGTCATCGTTCAAAAATTCTGGAAAAACTTGCTTCTTGAGGCTTTCACGTCAATATTCATAGCTTCCAAAATATGCTAGATACGTTTAATCACTCTGGAATTTTCTTACAGTGCATTTTGTTATTATCTACAATTTTTTGAAAAAATTAGGATGTCATTGACCACTTTGACAATGTTCATTGTGTAATGTGTGTTATGAGAAAATCATTGTGTTTAAAAATAAAACACAATTGTGTTTAGATATAAAAAATCAAAATCAAAACATTCCGAGAATATTATTTAACTATGATGAAATTCTCTAATTCCAATAGGGAATTTTTTTTCAATGTTGGGCGGTGGAAACCTTTTCTCGGCATGCCGGGTTTCTACCGACTAAAACCACCTCCGTTTCCTTCAATCACTCTCTCCATCAAAATTTAGTAATTCTCCGTATTTAAAATTTTAGGACATAGTACTTCCCAGACGATACGAATCGGTGTAAGAGATAGTACCAAAATCTTTAAATTTTAGTGTCCTTTTATTTAGATTAATAGTTCAGACTATATGTTTATGAATTATTTCCTGTTGATCACATGTTTGGTTTTAAGTTTAGTGGAGCTGATTGTATTTGTGAATTACTGCGAAAGTTGGTCCTGAAGGAGATATTTTTTTAGTGTCGTTTTAAAAGAAGTTGGGTTCGCTATGTTTTTAATTTTGTCCGGTAGTTTATTGTAAAAGTTGGCTGCTTTGTTGAAGGGTTTCCTTTTAGCCGATCAGTTCTGGCAAATGCGATAGCTATATTATTCATGTTTCTCATTCTGTAAGTGTTGTTCCCCTCAATTATATCTAATTTCACAGCGGTATACTCATTACGGTGTAAATTCTTTTGTATGAATTTAGCTCTTTCCATGAAAATCATACCTTGCAAATTCAATTCTTGGGCTGTTTTGTAAACTTCGCTCGTTGGAGTTGTCACATGGAGATTGTAAATGGTCTTATACGCCTTTGTTACTTATGTGAAAATGGTCATGAGGTTACCTTTAGAAGTTTGGCTCCAATTCAAGATGCCGTAGGAAATTTTGGAAAGGAGATGCACATTTATGATTTGAATTTTTTGTTTGGGAAGAAGTGGAAGCGACGTAGAAGACCAATGAAGACAGCCAGTTTTTTCCTTAGATCATTTATGTGTGGAGTTCATGTTAGTTTCTCGTCTATTAGAAATCCTAAATAGTTTATTTTTTCTAGTCTCTGGAGGGTTGTAGCAATGATTTTTACGGGTGGTTGCATGTCAGTCTTGTTATTTTGTTTGAAAATAATATATTTTGTTTTCCCCGCGTTTATTGTCAATCTACTTTGTAGAAGCCAATACCAATACTTGCCCAGGTCAGTATTTACTTTTTGTTCAATTTCGAGACTAGTTTTACTTGACAATACGAGCACAGTGTCATCTGCGTACATAACCACTTTCGCAACAAGGTCTGCTTTTTTTATGGAGTTGATATAAAGTAGAAATAGCGTTGGTCCCTGCGGAACACCCATGCTAAATTCAGCAGTTTTACTTTTGACACCTCGAATTAGTCTATTTTGAAATCGATCCGCCAAGTAACTGCGTATAAATTCATTTGCTTTTCCAACAATTCCATATTCACCGAGCCTGTTGATTAAAGTTTCATGTGTAAATGTATCGAAGGCTTTCTTTAAGTCCACGAAAACTGCTGCAACGTAGTGGCCTATATCCAAGTATTCATTTACAAATCTAATTAGATCAGGAATGGCATCTGTTTTACCCTTGCCCATCTGGAATCCGTAATGGTTTCTATCCAAGATTTCGTTTTGCAATAAGAATTCTTTGATTCGATAATCTACAATTTTTTCGAGGATTTTACTTAAGGAATTCAAGAGTGAGATTGGTCTGTAATTGTTTGGGTCAGTTTCATCACCCCAGGGCTGTAGCTAGGGGAGGCATTGTAGGGCAATGTCATACCTTGAAATCACAACGCCCTACCTTGAAATCACAATGCCTTACAAATACCAAAAACTAGCATGAATTATAATAATTAAATTGTTTGTTCATAGTTGGAGATAAAAAAAATGTAGCGTTAGGTATCCAAACTTTTCTGAACATACCACAGTTTGTGACATTCCCTTCATATTATAATAATTATTTAATCTGTGTATTGGTAGATGGCATTCGAAGCGCCATCACATGAAGCGATGGATCTATTTATAATATCTGTGATGCAGATATTCTCCGTACCATGGATTGAAATATCGGCTATATTGCAATCTATGGTACGGGGAATTCCCCTTTGATTTTGATTTGAATTGATTAAGACTGTTTGTAGTCGTTTGGGTACGGTGAAGAGTGTTTTAGTCAAAAATCGATACAATTGTTATTTTTATTGTTATAAATTGAAGATTCATTGATTTCGCGATGGATATACGAGCTTTCTTTAGAAACTTCTCAAAACAGGAGGATGCACAAAATACAATCGCTACTTCTAGTTCCATGGCAACAGGTTGGTCAACACATGTTGGTAATGTTAGCTATGGTATTCCTTCTGATATCGCACAAATCGGAGAATCTATAGAACAAGTTGTTTTGGACAAATATCCAAAACAACATAACAGGGCCTTTGTTTCCGATTGGTGCAAGCGTTATAAATGGTTGCAGTATTCTATCGAGAAAGATGCTGCTTTTTGCTATCCATGCCAGCAATTTCTACCTCATGGAAGCAAACAGACTTCCTACACTTCCACAGGATTTAGAAACTGGAAAAATGCTATTGTTTCTAAAATTGCTTTTCCTAAACATGAAAAATCAATATCTCATATAAAAGCTATGTCGATGTGGCAGGAGAAATTGCAAAGAATATTTACATCTAGCAGTGTTGAAACGTTAATAAGTCAAAAAGTATTAGAAAAATTTAGGTATTACGTGAAGTCTTTCATTGAAGTAATACAATTTCTAATTGTCAACGAATTAGCTTTGCGCAGAAATAATATTTTGGAAGAAGAAAAAGAACAAGGATTATTTCAGAACTTATTTGAATACACATGTATGAAAGATCCAAATTTGAACGAGGTTTTTAGTCATATACCACAAAACGCAACATATCGTTCAACTGAAATTCAAAATCAAATAATTCAAGCAATGGTTCAAGCAGTACGAAGTTCCATTGTCAAAGATATTAATGAATCTGACGTGAGATGGTTTACTTTAATGGAAGATGGGACGAGAGATAAAAATAACCGCGAAAATATTGCATTAGCAATACGTTATGTCAAGGATGGTGTCATCAATGCCTCGTTGCTGATGGTTAAGACTACTGAAAACCTTGATGCAGCCATTTTCACGAAATTAACGTTAAATACCCTTACGGAAATAACATTGACCCCTCTTGTATGCTAAGCCAATGCTATGATGGCGCAAGTGTAATGAGTGGGAAAGTTTCAGGAGTTGCGACTAGAATAGAAAATAAATTGGGCCGAAAAATTCCTTACGTTCACTGCTATAACCATCGCTTGCACTTAATAGTCATAAGGACTATCTCAGAACTGACTTTCATTCGTTTATTTTTTGACCAATGCATCATGTTACATGAATTCTTTCATCATGGCAAAATAGCTGCCTGATATGGTGAAAAAAGGATTGGCCGACTCCTCGAACAACGCTGGTCTGGACATTTGTCAGTTACAAAAGTTGTATACGATAGTTATTCATCGATTTTGCAGACTTTGAAAGAAATTGAAAATGGGAGGTTAAACGGTGATGATGTCGTCAAGAGTATCGGTATTAAAAAAGTCATGCTTGATCTGGAATTCCGAATGGCCATGGTTGTGGCCAAAAAAATCTTATCCATGGTAATGTTTTTTACTGTACAAGAAAAAATTAAGAAGCTGTGGTGCTTGAAAAATGATGCTCCGTTTTCGAGTGTTGTTTTTGGCCAAGAGCTTTTTTATTGTTGGCATCACTTGAATGTTAGGTACGCACAAGCAGTAGCAGCATAGTAGCAGGGTTGTAATTGTTCGGCAGTTGGATAGTTTTGTATTGGTGTGATCGAAGCGAATTTCTTGCTGGCAGGTTGAATAGTTCTTTCTTTCTGGAATCAAGCCTTTGTCGTCTCCTTAGCTGGGTGCAAAATTGGGCGAAGAACAATAAGAACAAGAATCAAAAACAGATGGTATGTACAATATGCCACAAATACTTAACACCATCGCATTTATCCATTTATTTTCCCCAAAGCAAGGCAATCACATGTTAAAAAATAAATTACAACAAATACTTCAGGTCCACACGTTTAACTTCCTAGTAATATCTACATGAACATCAAAAACATTAAGCACAATAATAATTTTGAAAATGATACTACTTTAAATAATAATAATGAGAGGTATTCATAGCAGTAACAGGAGTGAGTTGATATTAAGCATATCATCTACGGAAGGTTTTTTTGGATTTCCAACATTTAAGCAGTTTTTTTATTAACACTAAACCACTGTAAAAACTATTAAAAATCTGCTCAAATTATGCAAACATTATAAAACTTGGATTGAATTTACAAAAATTTCCTATGAATATAAGATATAAAGTTGTTAATTTAGTTACATTGAATTTTTGAAAATGCACTAATTATATCCAAATTCACTGTACTAAAATAAACTTCCTTCCCAATCTGACGTTCGACCAGAACAGACGTGTTTATTTAACCTCTGCAACAGGTTATGGGCCAAGGACCACAAAATCCATTGCCATCGTAAAATACAGTCTAAACAACCTTCCAGTTCGAAATTCCGGTGAATCGCTAAATTGAAGTGATATCAGTATTGGATCTATTTTTGGTGTTTTTGGCTGTAACTTTCCTAAGCAAAGATGAATCCACAGGTTTCAGTTGAAAAATTGAAAGGAAGACAAAATTTCGATAGATGGAAGACTGGTGCAAAGTCGTATTTAGTTATCCAGAATCTCTGGTCGAACATCACATCAGCTCCTGCCAAAAACGCATCACCAAAAGAATTGGAACAAGACCAACGTGCACTAAGTGAGTTGACCTTGTTATTGGAACCAGAAAATTATGCGTACATTGCTGATAAGAATCATGCAAAGGAAGCACTCAAAGCTGCATTTGAAGATAAAGGTGTTAGTAGAAGAGTTCTCATTTTGCAACAGCTTGTAACACTAAAACTCAGTGATTGTGTCTCCATGCACGAGTATGTAAGTAAAATGATGACGTTGTGGGCAAAAGTGAAATCATGTGGCTTCCAAATTGATGAAGAAGTACCAGGCTCTTTAATGCTATGTGGTCTACCTAGTGAATTCAAGCCAATGATAATGGGAATAGAAAATTCCAACACAAATATTACCGTAGATTACGTACGAAATTTACTTCTGCAAGAAGTGTATTTTGATACTAACCTAGAAAATGCAAGCGAACGTGTCCTCACAGTGCGGTGTAAAAACAATCGCAGCAAAAGCAACAATCAGCAAAGTCATGCAAAGAAAAGCTTTCGTTGTTTTGAGTGTGGCGGACGAAACCATCTCGCAAAAAATTGCAAGAAGAGAACTTCAAATGTCAAAAATGCAGTGGTGCTCTACTCTTCATTCACCCGAAAGCAGGTTGGCACCACTTCCTGGATTATTGACAGTGGGGCCACGGCACATATGTGCAGAGACGATTCGTTGTTGCTGTCAAAAAGGCAGCCCAAAACGAGAGAAATAACAGTTGCGAATAATGAAAAACTCATAATTGGTTGCGTTGGCGACGTTAAGCAACAAGTATTAGTGGCAGGCGAACTAAGAGATTTAACAATTAGTGATGTATATTATGTGCCCAAGATCGCCGTGAATCTTTTATCAGTCACTAAATTGACCAAAAAAGATTACAAAGTGCAATTTGACAGATCCGGGTGTCAAATATTAAACGAAATGAATTATCTAATCGCAACCGCTACATTTACAAAAGATATGTATAAATTAGATACGGTTTCGTAATAATGCTTAATTACAGCCCAAAGTAATATTAAAAATACAGAGGAATTTTTGTGGCACCGTCGAATAGGACACTGTAGCTTTAAAACCATGCATTTTTTGAACAAAATGAAGAACATTCGTTTGAATATCCCCAGAAAAATTATTTGCGACACGTGCATAAAAGGTAAACAAAATCGTCTACCATTCAAGTCAGAAGGACGTAGAGCAAACCAGTTACTGGAAATAATCCATTCGGATGTGGTCGGTCAAATTACACCATTGTCAATAGGTGGTTGCAGGTATATTGTTACGTTCATCGATGATTTCTCGCGTAAAGTATTTGAGTACGCAATTAAAACTATCAGTCAAGTATTCGAATGCTTTGTTAATTTTAAAACTATGGCAGCGAAGCAACTCAGCACCAAATTAAAAATATTGAGAAGCGACAACGGTGTCGAATACTGCAACAATAAATTTTCGCAATTTTGCAAAGAAAATGGAATTCTTCATCAAAAGACGGCAGGATACTCTCCGGAACAGAATGGTTTGGCAGAGCGCATGAACCGCACAATTTTTGAGAAATAAGATGTATGCTACTAGACTTAAATTTAAAAAAAGGAGTTTTGGGGCGAAGCGACAATGACGGCAGTGTACATTATTAATCGGTTACCATGTAGAGGAACTGGCTATAAATCTACCGAAGAGGTTTGGACTAGAAGGCCAACAGACTCATCATTATTGAGGCCATTTGGATGTCAAGCTTTTGTACATGTACCGAAAATAAAACGAAAAAAACTGGACAGTAAATCCGTCGAATGTATTTTTATGAGATATGCACAAGATGCAAAAGGGTATCGGTTGTACAACAAGCACTCGAACAAAATCATGATACGCCGTGACGTAATATTTAATGAAAATCTTAAATGGACTAAAAATGACTATAATCACTCCCCACCAAGTTACCGGTTCAACGAAGACAAACCAGGGGAGATGTATTATGATTCGTCTAACGTTGAAAATGAAAACATTGTAGAGTTAAACTCATCATTTGAAAATGCTTCATCAGACTTGGAAACTTCAATTGGAAGTGACATCACCTGGGAGCCTGAAAACGTGTCTGAATTGGATAACACTATTCAACCCCGGGAGCCCTCCACTCGAAATGAAGGTTTACCCAAACCAAATTATACATGTATAGCGTTTGCCATGAAGGTTGTGCAGTGTCGAGGAGGCAATGAAAAGCGCAAATGCTATAGAGTGGAAAATGGCTATGCAAGAGGAGATGGAGTCGCAGAAGCGAAATCAAACTTGGACACTTGCAGAACTGCCGAAAAAGAAAACCCCAATCAAATGCAAATGGTTATTCAAGACAAAAAGAGATATCGGTGGAAACATATTAAGATTTAAAGCTAGAATAGTGGCAAAAGGATTCTCACAAGTCGAAGGTATAGATTACCACGATAAGTTCTCACCAGTGTGTAAAAGATGATTCGTTGCCGATGATTTTTCAGGTGCCTTGAAGTCCTCTGTGTTGGATGCCGAACAGTACAGGTAAACCGCTCTATTAGCGAGAAAACAGGGTTATAGTAAGGGTACCTACCGGCAAGTGAATTTCCACATGTCTGACGCAGGATTCATGATCCAAGCTAGCCTATATTTCTTATACTTTAGCGACTGGTTACGCTATAGTCGTTGCGCTTCTAAAGCCAAGTTACGGCTTGAGCGTTTTGCTAAACTACGGCAATAATTAAAAATTCAAACGAGTCAAAAGTAAGACTATGACTATATTTTCTTTATTCTACAATTCCTTTTATACAAATTTTACATCTTAATATATAATCCCTACTCTGATATTTTTAATTTACTTAATACATAGTCCCTACTCTAAAACTGAAAGAATTGAATATAGTCAATTCATTCTACCAACCAAAATATCGATCAGCATTTTTCCATATGACCCAATTTGAAATGCAACACTCATAAAGTCCATGAGTAATGACTACTCAAGTTTCTTCGCAAAGGATACATGCAGTTTGTGTGTTGCTGTGAGCACGCATAGTCCCAAGCATGTCGTACATTGCACTTGTCAATGCTAAGCGCCGCTTAGTCTGGCACGATCGTGATGGGCTAGTACAAACATTTATTCCTGTGTGTATTTTTAGTGGCATCATGAATGGACTTTCGTATGAAAAGATTATGTGTGATGCAAAACGAGCATTCCAAAGTGAGCATTACAAAGCGATCGTAAATTATCCATTTGTATAGTCTACGACTGCTCGTCAATTATTGATTTGTGGGTTGTGGGAAAATGCTGATTGGTTGTGTGGGAATAATTCTGTAGTAGATATCTGTAGATCCACTACAAGTGGTTCGGTACAGCTCGATCAGATTTCTGTTGGAGATTGCGGTGAAATTCGACTTAAACATCAGACAATTATATGTTGTTACAACATTTTTACACGGGAGACTTGAAGAAGAAATTTAAATGACAAAACCCGAAGGTCTTAACGATAAATCAAGTCGTTATTCGAAAGGCTATTTATGGTCTCAAACAATCAAGTAGAGTATGGAATGAAACAATAAACCATAGTTTATTGAGCTTTAGATTAAAGCGGTCAATGGTTGACCAGTGTATTTACTATTTACCGGATAGTCGAGGAATTCTATTAGTTGCGATATATTGGAAAAACAATTAATCGAATATTTATCCAACAACTTTGCTGTGAAGGATTTGGGAGAAGTTTCTTCAATTCTTGGTGTTCGAGTCAAAAGAGATAAAAACAAGCTGCGTAGTGCGACCCTTGAGGTCCACACGGTCAACTTCCCAGTAAAATTAGATAAACATTAAAAATATTAAGCACAATAATAATTTTGAAAATAGTACTACTTTAAATAATAATAATGACAGGTATTCATAGCAGTAACAGAAATGAGTTAATATTTATCATATCATTTCTCTTCAAAAACTGATAGGAATGTGTAAATCTCATAAACATTTATTACTGTGTTGTGCAAATCAGGTTAAAAAAATATTTTTTATGAAAAAAACCCTAACTTTTGCATTTTCTTCTATTAAATTAAAAAAACCGCTGAAACGGATCTTTATAACGTTAAAATAATCAAAAAGATGTTAAAACACGTCGATTGACCCCTTAATGATGCAAATATTATATCTGGTTCGCGAGATATAGTGAATGGAAAAAATGACCTTGAAGATCATGATGACTGTTATTGATTTTTTATTTTTTATTTCATGTTTCTTGTTATCATGAGAAAAAGTTTTGATGACGTTTTTTCAAACATTGCTTGAAGTATATAAATTTTATAAAAATTGAATACTGTCTTCCGTAAATCAGGTTAAAAATTTATTGTTTATTAAAAAAACCTGCACTTTGCACTTTTTTTCTTAAATTAAAAAACGGCTCCAACGATTTTTCTCAAAATTTGACAGATTCACACAAATTTCAATACGCGTTGAGTGACAGCTTGACAATGTAAATCGTTCATTCGGTTTGCGAGATATCACGCATGACAGAAATAACCTTCAAAGGGGCAAAGCAACAAACCCCCCGACCGAAGTATCCCAAAAACTAATCAGCTCTTAAGATTGCAAAGACGCTTCGATTGACACCTCAACGAAGTCGATACGATGTTTACGTGAGTTATGCTCGTAGAAAAAAGTGTCCACGAACGTACGTTCGTACACACACATACATCTCCTTTCCTAAAAACACTTTATATATACTCTATAGACCTCAAAACGTAAAGAAATGTTGAAAATTTCAATTTCGATTTTCGAGGCGATTACAAGAACTTCCCATACACTGGGAAGTTACCAAAGGTACAATTTCCATTGATCAAAAACAATATATTCTTTAGCACGATTTGGTATGGAAAATTGTAACCCCATATCAGCACCTTTAGACACTAATCAGCGAATATCAGCGAAAGCCTGTGCCAATTTTGAAGGAAAGAAAGATGCAGTTAAAAATCTTCCGTTTAGACACTTCCGTATAGGCACAAGACAGTTGCACTGTCCACCACAGAATCCGAGTTCATGCCTATGGCTAGTGCAATACAGGAAGCCATATGGCTAAAGAAGTTAGAGCATAAACTATTCCCAAATACATTCAAGTGCCTCGTACTATATTGTGATAATCGGGGCGCCATCCAACTGGAAGTCAACAACACGTACTCTCCACGTACGAAGCATATAGACATTAAAGAGAAGTTTATTCGCGAGAATCTACAAGACGGAAGCATAAGAATCGAGTATATTCCCACTAACCAAATGCCAGCCGATATACTAACCAAAGGCTCTACCAGCGCAAAACTGACGGCAATATTGAAAACATTTGGCATTTATTAATCTAGAGTATGAACTGATTATTAAAGTTAAGCTAAGTTGTTTATTTGGTATGATTTAACGTAAAGTAATTTTCTTCAATTCAGGGGAGATGTTAAGTTAGTTACATTGAGTTTTTGAAAATGCCCTAATTGTATCCAACTTCACTGTACTAAAGTAAACTTCCTTCCCAATCTGACGTTCGACCAGAACAGACGTGAGTTATATCATTCAATGTTTCTCAACAAAATATTCATTGGAAAACCAGATAGAAGTGTGAACATCTGGTCACCAAATGTATTAGAGATAAGTAAGATATGAAGCAATAGAGTTATTTAAGAAGTGTGAACATTTGGTCACCACATGTTTTAGAGATAAGTAAGAGATGAAGCAATAAAGTTAGATTGGGAAGGATCATGTGGCACTTGGTGGTGCAACGTGATGCGGACAAGATCTGTCTATACGAAAATAATTGTTTTAACTCGTGTTTATTTAACCTCTGCAACAAAAGTAATATCATTCGTATGAACCCTCTATACATGATATAGATGTATATACCCTATATACATGATAACTTTGAATATTTTTTTTAATTTAGTTTTTTTATAATCATGGAATATGGTTTTGCTGGTTTCTTTTCAAAAACTGATAAGAATGTATAAATTTTATAAACATTTATTACTGTGCTGTGCAAATTAGGTTAAAACGTGATTTTTTATGAAAAAACCCTAAAAGCCAATTTTTTGCATTTTCTTTTATTAAATTAAAAAGCGGCTGAAACAATTTTTCTATAATGTTAAAAACATCGCAAAAATGTTAAAGCACGTCTATTGACACCTTAATGATGCAAATATTATAGGTTCGTGAGATATAGTGAATGATAAAAATGACCTTGAAAATCATGATGACTTTTAATGATTTTTTATTTTTAATTTAATTTTTTACGTAATCATGAGAAAAAGTTTTGGTGGTGTTTTTACAAGCATTGTTTGCAGTATATAAATTTTATAAACATAGATTACTATATTTTGCAAATCAGGTGAAAAATTTATTGTTTATGAAAAAAAACCTATTTTTTGCACTTTTTTCTCTTAAATTAAAAAACGGCTCCAACAATTTTTGTAAAAGTTTGATAGATTCGCGCAAATTTAATACGAGTCGATTGACACCTCAATGATGCAAATCGTAAGTTTTTTTCGCGAGATATAAGGCATGACAGAAATGACCTTCAAAGAGGCAAAACAACAAACTCCCCCGACCGAAGTGCCTCAAAAACTAATCAGCTCTTAAGATTGCGAAGACGCTTCGATTGACACCTTAACGAAGTCGGACTTTGTTTACGTGAATTAAGTTCGTAGAAAAAACTGTCCACGAACGTAAAGACGTACGTACGTACACACACACATACATCTCCCTTTCTAAAAACACTTTATATATACTCTAAAGACCTCAAAACGTAAAGAAATGTTGAAAATTTCAATTTCGATTTTCGAGGCGATTACAAGAACTTCCCATATACTGGGAAGTTAAAAATACATGCTACACTCAACATTAACTTTCACTGTGGTAAGCACGTCACACTTTAGGGATGGCTATAGACATTGTTTCTCTCATTTCTCAGTACGCGCAGATTGCTGTCTACCCAGGGCTCAGATAACTTTTTTTTTAATTTTAGGTACGTGCCTTCCAACGGCGCTCAATTTTTTTTGGTAAAATGAGGATGCAGCCTCGTCCAAGTCTAATGTTGCAAGAGTGCCTGAGCAGTCAACACTGTCAAGGTATAGTTTAATGCTTTCGTAGTCAGCATGACGAAAATCGTATGCAATATTACAAATGTATGGTATGGGAGTTTGAGCTACAGTAATGGAGAGTTCAACTATGAATGTCGTGTCGTGAGGGTTGTTAGTGAAGAGATGCTCCCCAGTAGGACCAGTAATGCTTACTGCATCGATTCCGTAAGCATTCTTCGGAAGCTAATACGGATCGTTTTCGCAATACCGCATCGATTACTTTAACATGGCGATGTCATTGGCAAGATCCGTGCTAACTCCATTTCGCATTACCAGGAGGCGATGCTAAATTTGTAAGGCGTGTGCCAACTAGAAATTTTCCATTATTATCATTGAAGCTAAATATTTTTATTGGAGTATAAGGATGTATGCAACAGTAATTATCTGGTTCATTTGTACTGAGAAAATGTAAATTAGAACGATAACTTACTATATCCCCGTGAATATTTTTATGAAACCCGAAAGAAATATCCTCAACTATTAAATTATTCTTATGTACAATTTTGCTATTTAATTGCTGCAATATTTTGCTTGGCTTCTTTATCTTCTTTTTGAGAACGCTCATATAATTTTCAAATTTGTATGCTGAAAAAGTATTAATGAACCCAATTTCTTTAATACTGTCTGTTAAATGTAGAAGACTATGAACATTATATGTTACACTTTCTTCTCCATATACGGTTGGGAAATTTTCTACAAACAATTCGATCATATTTTTCGCCACTTCAATATTTAGTGAATAGTTTTTCGGACAAGACAATAACCGATGTGCACCATGCAAAAGTAGGAAATGGTAGTAAGTATCAGAATCTAAAATATCTTTCAGGACAAGGATTCCAGTATAAAGAATAAATTGCCGAAACTCATTGGCTTTCCATCTGGAAATTTCTGCTAAATCCCTCGGTTTACGAGCAAATTCTATGGGAATGTGTGATGTAAGTGAAAGTAAACGTGTAGACATTTGACTTTTGTCTGCAGCGCTAAGTTTTCTGCCGGAAACTTTTCCGTTTAAAAGTCTCAACATGATTTTCCTCGTAACCCCTAAGTCCAAAAGATGCATTGGGTCCAAAGGAAATTGGGAAACCATTTTTAATCCTGACGTTTCCAGCAGCATCTGCCTGTTACGAAAGTAATCATTGTGGTGATTCGAATACTCCCTTTGTTGAAAACTGTAGTCCGTTTTCAAAGTGGCAATATTGATGTTATAGGTAACTACATTATTCACAGTTCTTCCTGTTTGCGTGCATTTGCTACAACCGTGAAAAGAATTGTGACGAACTATACCACATACAAATGCTCTTGCTGGTGCGTCACATACAAAAGCTCGGATTTTAAATTGCAACCGTTTATTCATGCAAATGATACCATTGCTATGTAAATTTTTGATTTCATAAACAAAATCGTGCAGAAAATCGTCTATTTTAAATGGCTTCTTCCTTCCCAGGTATGCTCCAATCAAAATCACTGATATGCTCTTGATGTTTACTACACTTCCTAAAATTGGCCATAAACTGAGAGATGAACTCTTGAAAAGAGGTAAGCCGTCTATTCCAATGTCTACGATTACCTTATCGTAAGGAGCTAGTATACTTGCGATTCCTTCTAATTGTTTCCCTAGTCCATGATGGTAGTATTGTCCAGGAGCAACAGTTCTAGGTGTAATTTTTTCTCTACGTTTAGTCAAACCTTTTAAACTGATAGGCACGTCTAGGTGTTCTTCTCTCAGGATTCGTAAAAGGGCCTCACAACTTTCTCTTGGCGGGTTATATTTATTGTACCAATGTAATAGTTTGTCCTTCAGCCGGTTTTGTTCCAAGGGATTCACAATTTCTCCACTGTCCAGTGAACCATCTATTAAAGGTGAATCTTCGTGTATTCCAATGCTCAGTGCAGAATTGTCCACAAAACTCACATTGTCTACATCCGCCCCTTCCATATTTAAATATGGATTTTCCGGCGTTTCAATGTTAAGTGAAGGACTATCCGTATTAATCGGTTGGTTTGCTGCTCCAGTATTTATATGTGCGGCACATTCTTCTAACCTACTTAACAGCCTTTTTTGTTCCCGTTTCACTAAACGCTTTAAGTGACGCTTGCTTATACCACGCGAACACATAGTGAATTTGTTTAACTGCTAATCTAAACAAATTAGATACGTAATAATTAATTCATTTTATATTTATATATATATATACATATATATATACAATATAAATAATATCTGTATGCACGACCAAACAATCGAACTTCAAAAATCAATGATCGACAGATCCGTGCAATCACAAATTGATAACATGAGTTAATAATTCAGCCGTAAGTTGAAACTGTACATCGTACTCACATCTTTGTATTTCCTTTTGATTCGCTCGAATCACTTCTACACAGCACTCTTTACAGTGTCTAAATCACTCACTCCAGCACAGCACTCTTTTAAATTCGCAAATACTACCCGTTCGATAACCGTCGGCAGACTAATTCCTTATCCTTTGGAATTTTAACACTTGAGACAATTATTACCTGCCTTGGTTAATTACTCACCTTGAGAATCCTTGCAGCCTTGTGTTTTTGCTACCTAGAACACAAAACGAAACGAATATTTCCCGGAAAGATTGCTCGCACGATGATGAAAAACGAGCCCAAATTGCGATTTACGATGTTACATTGTTTTTTAGCTATTATTCCATGCCCTGGCAGTCGCCACTATGTCGCGACAATATGTTACCATCGCTTCATTTTTGCATTACTAGGTAATGTATAGAAATTTTCAATCACTCAACGACTACTTTTCAGATTCCCTTTGCATTCCTTTGGAATGCATTCCGTTTTCCGACATAAACATCGATGAAATCATGCATTACCAAAGAATTGATTCCAAAAAGTCCGACTGGGTCCACAGCATTAGTAGGACTGACCACTACATCGTCATAAGTGTTGATGAATATTAAATCCAACCAATGACCGTTTGGTTGGAACTGGGTGTGATTTGCTGTAGGTCACTGCCATAAAAAGCACTTAACAGATTCAAATCACAGGAGTCGAGAACATTTGTAGGGAGAAGACTGTTATCATCTTCTTCGGTCATAAACGATAGATTGGGGCGGTTGAAATAACCTAACAATATTATTTTGTCATCTTCATTTAAGAATGCGGATAAAGAAGAGATTATCACGAAAAGTTCGTTGTAAGCGGCTTCGTCTGATCTGGAAGGAATGTAAAAAAGGTCGATGTATAGGCAGTTTCTCTCGAAAGGAACCCTGATAGTTGTATGCTGGAAACTCTTATGACGGGTAGCGTGGACAATTTCACTGGACATATTGAAATTAACTGCAATTAAAACACCTGCCCCTGGACTTTGCGTAGTAATGCGATAATCACGGTCGTCTCTATATATTGCCCAATTATGATTAGTTACCATGGGCGTCACGCTAGTCCGGGTCCTATCATTCAGCTATGATTTTACTGCGATCACAATAGTTTTCAATTTTCTAACCGTTCAAAAATGAGGTTTTAATATAATTCGCCAAAAAAATGAACAGCTAGCAAATTCCCGGGAAAAGTTGTAATTACACATTTCATTTACCATTTATTTCAGAGAAATAAAAATACGGCAAACGGGAACTGAACACACGACCATATGATCGTGGACTAGGCGCTAGCTTTTTGCACTGCACTGCTTATGTTTGGAACGAAAACTTACTAATCGATAACAGACGCTAAAAACTATAAAGGCTTATTCCTCTAAATCGGAGGTAAAATGCGGCCTAATGCTTTAGGAATTGAAAATTTGTTACTTATATGCAAAATTTCATCCCAATCTGTGAGTACGAGGTCGTACCTTCTTTTTGTTAGTGTGCTGCTTAAACTGATTAAAAAATGTGAGATTTTTATTTTATTTTGCCGTTGAGTTGACTCCAGCTATTTAGTGTGTCGTTTTCCCACAAGCTAACGAAACGAAGGGAGACTTACCTTACCTGATTTTAGAAAGTTGATGTATCCATGTCAAGCATTCGTTTTGCAATACATTGAAAATTGAATATTTGGTAGATAAAATCTAATTATTTCTTCCTCAGGAATGTACTGAGTTGAAATGAACATTATAAGTTTTTCGTCTGGATTTAGAATTAAAAATATATTATTTCATCAAAAAATCATCAATCTTTTTCTTGTTGTTTAAAATACATTTTTCAATACTATTTAATTTGGGTGGACATTCAACGATTTTCCGGAAATTTGAATATATTTTGAGCAGTCTTCCGCACTTTTATGTACAGCAGCGGATTTTGATACATATTGATTTTATGACGAGAAAGTGCATCTGCCATTACATTATATTTACCTTCAATGTACTGCACGCTGCGGTTATATGCTTCAGGTTGCGGTTTTTGTTTTTCTTATTTTATGTACAGTCACTTCAAAACATATATCTAAACAAGCCGCGAGGTGCGACCCTTGAGGTCCACACGGTCAACTTCCCAGTAATATTTACATAAATATTAAAAATACTAAACAAAATAATAATTATGAAAAAAATACTACTTTAAATAATAAAAATGTAACTTTCATAACAGTAATTAGAATGGCTTTAATCGTATCATCTACGGGAGAGTTGACTACGTAGGTAAGGGGGATGATTGAATATTCACGCAGATTAATCGGGAAGGGGGGGGGGGGTTACAAAGCCTTTTCTACATTATTTGTTATATTCATTTCAATTCTTGAAGGACAAAAGAGTGCTAGCAAAAATTAATGCAGTTTTTGTTATTACGCCCACTGAAGAGATTTTGTCGCGTGGTTGTGGTTGAATGTGAAGTCAATAATCGGTTTAATTGCATGTTAAAACTAAATAGCCTCACGAATGATGATGGAGGCAGTAATTAAAATCTTACGAACACTAAAGACCAAAACTACTAAAAATTCCTTTTTTTTCACTTGATGAAAGCTTTTTAAAGCATATGATCCAGCAAAGTATTGACTACAAAACATTTTACAATTCAAAGCGTTCATTACCACAAATGCCAATTTGAATAATTATTTTGCTTTTCAAAATTTAAGCAGTTTTTATACTACAATTAAAACACGGTACTCTCAAAATTTCAAAATCTGTTCCAAGTGTGCAAATATTAATAAACTTTGATTGGCTTAACAACAGTCTTTAAAATGAAAGATATAAGGTAATATCATTCATATGAAGACTTTTTACATGGCAACTTTGAATGATTTTCCATTTTTCATTTAATTTTTTTTGTAATTATGAGAAAAAGTTTTGCATGCGTTTTTACAAAAACTTTTGGAGTGTATAAATTTTATAAACATTGAGTTCTGTGCTTCGTAAATCAGGTTAAAAATTTATTGTTTATGAAAAAAACCTAATTTTTTCCAATTTTTTTCCATAAATTAAAAAACGGCTCCAACTATTTTTTCCAATATTTGATAGATTCACAAAATTGTTAATACGCGTCGGCTGACACCGTAAACATGCAAATCGTATGTTTGGTTCGCGAGATATAACGCATGACAGAAATGACCTTCAAACGGGCAAAACAACAAACCCCCCCGACCCAAGTACCCCAAAAACTCATCAGCTCTTAAGATTGCAAATACGCTTCGATTGACACCTTAGCGAAGTCGATACAGCTTTGTTTACATGAGTTACGCTCTTTGAAAAAACTGTCCACGAACGCACATACGTACGTACGTACGTACATACACACACACATATATATACATACTTCTTTCTAAAAACACTTAAAATATACTCTAAAGACCTCAAAACGTAAAGATATGTTGAAAATTTCAATTTCGATTTTCGAAGCGATTACAAGAACTTCCCATATATTGGGAAGTTAACAAGCCGCGAGGTGTGACCCTTGAGGTCAACACGGACAGCTTCCCAGTAATATTTACATAAATATTAAAAATATCAAACACAATAATAATTATGGAAACAATACTACTTTTAATAATAAAAATGTACTTCTCATAAAAGTTATTGGAATGACTTAATATTAATCGTAACATCTACGCGAGCTTCAATTGATTACGTAAAGATTTTCATGGATTGGTTTGATTTAATATTCACGTGGATCAATCGGAGGGGGGACAGGTTACGAAGCCTTTTCTACGTTATTTGTTATTTTCATATGGATGCTTGAAGGACAAAACAGCGCTAGCAAAAATGAATGCAGTTTTTGTTATTACGACAACTGAAGAGATTTTGTCGCGTGATGGCCATTTTGAATAGTTGCGGTCAAAACTGCTAGCACTTCGGCATAATCACTGAATTTGTATTTTTTCACGATTTTACATCAATGAAACTAATAATTATTTCTTCTTTTCTGTTGATTTTGAGAAACATTGATTATGCAGTCAAAAATAGTTTCAATTGCATGTAAAAAGTAAAATATATGTATTACAAATGATGAAGGAAGTAACTGGATTTTACGAATACTAAAGAACAAAACTCCTCTACAATTTTTTATTTGATGAAAGCTTTTCAAAGCATATTATCTTAAAAAGTGTTGACTACAAAACATTTTACCATTCAAAATGCTGATTATCACAATTGCAAATTTGATTTGATTTGTATTGGTTTTCAAAATTTAAGCAGTTTTTTATTAAAGTTAAAACACGGTTCTGTGAAGACTATTAAAAACTCCGCAAATTATGCGAATAATAATAAACTTTGATTGACTTTACAACAATGTCTTTAGAATAAAAGATTTAAGGTAAAAAATTCGAATGAACCCTTTTTACATGGTGACTTTGAATGATTTTTTTTATTTTTAATTCAATTTGTTTTGCAATCATGAGAAAATATTTTGCTAGTCACTCTACAGAAATTGATAAAAGTTTATAAATTTTATAAGCATTTTTTATTACGATGTTAATTATTTTAATTATTAATTAATTTTTTTATGAAAAAAACACTAATTTTCAATATTTTTTTATTAAATTAAAAAAAATGGCTGTAAAGATTTTTTTTTAAATTTAAAAACGTCATGAAAATGTTAATACGCGTCGATTGACTTCTTAATGATGCAAAGATTATATTTGGTTCTCGAGATATAATGATTGACATAAATGACCATGAAGGTCATGACAACTTTTATTGATTTTTTATTTTTTATTTAATTTTTTTCGTGATCATGAAAAAAAATTTGGTGGTTTATTTACAAAAACTGTTTGGAGTATATAAATTATATAAACATTGATTACTGCGTCTTGAAAATCAGGTTAAAAATTTGATGTTTTTGAAAAAAACTCCAATTTTTCGCACTTTTTTTCAAAAAATTAAAAAACGGCTTCAACAATTTTTTTAAAAATTAGACAGAATAACGTGAATGTCAATGCGCGTCGATTGACACCTTGACAAAGCAAATCATACGTTGGGTTCGTGAGATATAGCACATGACAGGGTTTACCATCAAGAGGTGAAAACAGCAAACCCCCTCCGACCGAAGTGTCCCAAAAACTGATCAGCTCTTAAGATTGCAAAGACGCTTAACGAAGTCGAGAGGACTTTGTTTTCGTGAGTTATGCTCGTAGAAAAACTGTCCGCGAACGCTCATACGTACGTACGTACACACACACACATACATACTTCTTTCTGAAAACTCTCTAAATATACTCGTAAGACCTCAAAACGTAAAGATATGTTGAAAATTCCAATTTCGATTTTCGAGGCGATTACAAGAACTTCCCATATACTGGGAAGTTAATAAGCGATTTGATATCTACCGTAATAGTAAAATTTCTTCCAAAAAGGTATATTTGGAAATATTTGACCGCCCATACAAGTGTCAATAATATCTTTTCGAATACGAAATGATTGATGACCCAACCGCTTCCGAAACCAGCACGGCGCTAATTACGTAATCTGCCGCATCTGTCGTACAAAATGTTCCCTGAAATCTGGCTATCTGAGCAATGGATCACTCATTACACAGAGTTTAAGATTGTTGATTTTGGTTCCTTTTTCAAGCGCCATGAAAAATTCATGAATGAATTCTATATGCTAATTTTTCATGAGACATTGCACCATACAACAGTGCTAGCCATGAGATTTTAGGCAACTGCGGCAAGCCATTCCATTTTTTTAAACAACTAGAAATGTTACACTTTACTTCAAAAACAATCAATGTATTCCATGCATTAGTTTACCATAAAACATTTCCGCATGTCCTCAAGTTATTTTTTTTTCGTGAAATACCCTACAAGCGACGAGGTACTTTGCTTTTATAGGTCTACGTATAAATTTAAAATGTATTCTATGTATTACTTTGCCATGAAACATGCAATGATATATTCGATTCGTGCGTTTTACATGAAATAAACGTGACGCCGGGAACCCAATTACCTGAGCAAAATCAGTTTGAATGAGCGATGGCTCGCTGTAGGTTCCTGGTAGTTCTATTCACCCCAAATTCACCCAAAAAGATGCTTCATTTATTTTATTCATTTGATATTAGTACTGCCGGCCCTACGACTAAGTCATAAATGCACTACAATTCCAAGCGATGCTTCACAAAAATTAGGGGGTTTAGCATGTGCATGCCCGAAATTCTTTCCTGATTAATTTTACGTCCAGAAAGTCAAAATTCATGTTGCTAGACATGAATACCCTTCGGTACGGCGCGATTAAAACGTTAGTGTCGTTCACCCTAACTCAATAGAATAATACAATCTTAATGAAATTAAACACTCATTTTTTTGACTCACAAATTTTTATTAATACGACGCGTTTCGATCATTAGATCCTCTTCAGCTTTAATACAATTTACAAATATTTCATGTTGTTTTTATTAAATAATTAATGGTTGAAGACCTATCTTCAGTTTTACCAGGAAATGTATATACATTACACAAAACGCGTCGTATAAATTAAAAATTTGTGAGTCCAAAAAATCAAGTGTTTAATTTTACGAAGATTTTATTACATTATGGCTCATAAAGAGTACGCGCAACATTCTATAACTGATATCAATAGAATAAGTTTGTATGAATGATGGTCGGATAAGCCAGACCAATGTTCTTACATCCTTAATTGTTAACCACGGAGAACTTGTTACATTATTTTCTACAAAGCTAACTTAGCAAAAAATATAAATATCGCATACTAAATTAATTGGATCAGCAAGTACTTAGAATTGTAATTGAATATGTCGAGATAAGTTTGGGTTTGAAATTGGAGAAGATTTAAAACAATCTTCGCGACAATTTTGCATTCCAAAAAATCAGAAAGAATGTTAAGATGAAAGGGAGTGTCAAGAAGAAGTATCAATATCTTAGAATATGGATTCCGACTCAGGTGTGTCGTTAGTAGAGATGTTTAATTTGATTACTTTTGTGGAACGAATGATTACTGGTTACTTCGACTTAAGTATTCGGTATTCGGTGTTTAGTACTTGTTTATTTTTCGATTTTGGTGAATATATGTCTCCAGGTTTTTAAGGGGGAAAACCACTGTAGGATTTTCAAAAAATCAATTTTTTTTGTTGCTCTAAAGTATGTCTTATCATCATAGAAATCATAGCAAAGTTTCATATAGTGAAAGAACCTCTAAGTGTTCGAAATTTTAAATTAGCGCGGTGCCTCTCACTGCTTTTTCGGAGCGCAATCCGCGCGTATCCCCGTGCGTTTCCCCGCGCGCTGTTGGTTTTGAAATTTAGAACAATTTTAAATAGAAATCTTTCAAACCTGTACACTTGCTCTGTTAGTTGAACGTTAGCAGAGAATGCTGAAGTACGTATTTTGCAGACTAGAAGTATATCAAATTTATTCATGATTTTTAATAACTTAAACTTTCACCGCGTTTATCTCGGAACAACGTTTTACAAACTGGCAGGACTCCTTTCTCAAACAATTTTTGTTCGATTTACTTGAAATTTTTACAGTATGTTCAAAACTAGTGTCTGTTAGGAAAAACGTAAGATTTTTTTAATGTTGCATATTTCAATTGATATTAACAATTTTCGAGCGTTTTTTTCTTCTTTTTTTTAAAAAATAACGCCATTTTGTCAAAAATCAATTTAAAAAAAATCCTACGTACTTCTCTGGCTGTTATTATGTTGCATCGACAATTATTTGTTTCATAACCAAAACCCTAACATTTCAGGAGAAAACGGTCCGGCCGCGAAGCCTTTTTGTTTTTTAAAGTTCTGAAAAAATTCAAAGAGGATGTCAAATACTTGTACAATATAGATCTTTTTACCAAATTTCGATATGTTGTTTGGTTTTTGAATTTTTTTCCCGAAAAATGACTTTTTTTACCTCTACAGTGGTGTTCCCCCTTAAGTGAAAATTGATGTATCTTGTGTATCATTTGGTAACTTAAATGAGAGAAAAATAAAATAAAAATCGTATAATTATAAATATGGATGCATATTGCTTTTCATTTTCCTTATGAGGATTTTCAAATTAAAATCATCAAGGCAATTTAATAAAAATTCGAAATCTTAAACACAAAAAGTTACTTTTCAAATAATTCATAATAATGAGAATAGGAGAAATCCATAGTGGTAGATGCTCAAAACCTTATATTTAATAGCTTATAATTAGCCACATAGCCTTCAAGCGATTTCTTTTCTCAGAAATAACTAAGCCCGCTTTTGAAAATATTCTCTCGCACGGCACCAATGTTGCTACTATACCTAAGTGTTTTCGTACTCACTTAGCATAATGTGGATAAATTATTTCTCTAGTCTTCCACCATGCTAATGTTGATGAGGGATAACTTCTTCTTCAGTATATTGCCGCCTTTTCATTTTTCAGATCATTATCAAATTCTCTCCAAATAAGATTTGGTTCTGTACTTACACTTAAGTAAGCACTGTAAGCACATCTTCCCTTCCTGGGCAACTTTTTATTAAATCCGAAATTTCTAGTCGCAAAGTTTGTTGAATTTGTTCAAGTGCTTTAGCATCGTCAAATCCCATCATTTTAAAACAAGGATCCAAGTATGTTGCAAAATTTCAATGTACTGTACACGTTCAAATCAACTGTGCAAACCCAGCAGAAGCAAATCTTTTAATTCATTTCCTGTATCAGAAATTACTATTGTTTTCATTATTGCTTTTCGCAATACAACCACCATCGGAATCACTTCAGATACAGTAACTTGCTTTTTCAGCGCTTAGTTCCGTTGTCATAACTTCAAAGGGTTTGAGTATCAGGCAACATTTTTTCAAAATACTCCATTCCTCCGCTTGTAGTGTTTCAACAGGACTATGCAAAACACCAAGAGCAGCTTCTATTGCCTTTTGAATGGATAGAAACCTTTCGAACATTATGGATGTTGAATTCCATCTCGTCATGACATCATTGATTATCTTTAACGGCTGTCTATTACTCCCAATTTGCATTTGCATTTGATTGTAGTTTCTCAGTAGCAACAACACTGCGATGAAAATATTCGACAATCCGTTTCACCTTGTTTTGGATGGTTTCAATTGTTAATAAAGAAGCTCGGACAATAAGGTTTAGGGTATGAGCCAAACAGGATACATGATTCCATCCGGTTAACCTTACTGCAGCAACAACGTTGGCAGAATGCAATGGTCAGTAATGATGACATTTATCGTTTCTGAAACACCATATCTTGCAGCAGCTTCGATTAACTCGTTTTTAATGTTTATTGCCGTATGGCGCTCAGAAAATGGAATACAGTCACGCAAAAACGAGTTAATATTACATAGCTTGTCTATGTAGTGTGCAGTTATAGCCATGTATCTTTCTGTTGCAGAAGAAGTCCATGCATCACTAGTCCAAGTAATATAATGCATTTCTTTGATCAAGTTTTGAACGCAATCTTTTGCTTCTTCATATCGTTCCTAAAACATATTTCTGCTGAATGTTGTTCGAGGAGGTATTTTATATAATGGCTCAATCTCTTCCATTAACTCTCTGGATCCTTCATCCTCAACCATGGGAAATGGTTGTAGATCCTTAATTATCATATTGAAAATACCCTGCGTGGTTTTTCTTTCACGGGTTATGGTAAGTGGACGCGAAACGTATTTAGTAATTTTCGGCTGATTTTGAATACTTGCTAAATACAATGTCACTCTTGTCCGGGCTTGTTCGGTTGACATAGATGGACAATTTTCGGATGTAGGTGAACAGTTTCCGACATCAACATTTACTGATGATGCTGTTGTCTCCAGGTTTCGAGTTGCATACCTTTCTTCTGCTTCTAGTATTGGATGATTCGTTTTGATATATTTTATCAAATTTGAAGTTGTCCCACCTTTGTATGATAGGATGTATTTTTTTTCGTCGTTGGGAAATGGAAATCTTCAAAAGATACCGAGTTGCTCCTGCTTCTCGGCATGTCGGATTTCTACCGACTAAAACCACCTCCGTTTCCTACAGAAAATCTTTACTCCATAATTCATTGCTTGCACTGTCCGTGTGCAATTATTTCCTGAAAGCTTGTTCATTTAAATAGTACTTCCCAGACGATGTATATCGGTATAAGGGATAGTACCAGTATCTCAAAAGTTTTATTCAGAGTTCAATATATCTATTTTTGGTTCACATTTGTAGCAGGAAAAAAAATATAAGCGTTCTTAAAAAAAAGATATATATATATATATATATATATATACACATACATACATATACACACACACACATATATATATATATATATATACATACATATATACATACATATACACATACACACACACATACACATATATATATATATAAAGGAAAAAGGGAAAAAAAGAAAAAAGAAGAAAAAAAATTAAATTAAATTAAAAATTAAAATTAAAAAAGGGAAAAAAATTAAAATTAAAATTAAAAAAAAATGATAATAAAAAAAACATTACCGTTCTTAATTATTCAAATTGAATTTTCAGTAAATGTTTACGTAGCATGATTTTAAATGTCATTATGTTACGCGCTTCTTTTATTGTTTGAGGTAGCTTATTGTAAAAATTTGATGCGGCGTTAATCGGATCCATCCTCAGGCGCTCTGTCCTAGCAAATTTTATTAAAATTTCATTTGCGTTTCTCATATTGTAGTCGTTTTTTCTCCCATTTATGTCTAGTTTCGTTGTTTTCATTTGTTCAATGTGTAAATTTTTAAAAATGAATTTTCCTTTTTCCATGTGTATCAGTCCGTCTACATTAAGTTCTTGTGCTGTTTTATATACTTCAGATGTAGCGGTCATCCTTTGCAAGTTATATATGGTTTTGTATGCTTTAGTTAGTAGTCGTGACATGCTCATGAGGTTATTTTTGGTAGTTTGGCTCCAAATTATAATCCCGTATGTAATTCTTGAAATTATGTATGCATTTTTAATTTGTATTTTATTTTTAATTGAGAAATAGCTGAAACGATGGAGCAAACCAACGATAGCTGCTATTTTGTTCCTCATATCATTTATATGCGGTGTCCACGCTAGTTTTTCATCAATTGTAAGTCCAAGGTACTTCATATGTTTAACTCTCTGAAGAGTTTTATTTTCTATTTTTATCAGTGGCTCAATATCAGTTTTATTTTTTTGTTTAAAGATAATGTATTTGGTTTTGTTCGTGTTTAATGTCAATTTGTTCCGTATGAGCCATTGGGAATATTTGTCTAAGTCATTGTTTATCTTTTGTTCTAAGTCAGTTTCATTTTTACCTGAGTAAATCAGTATCGTATCATCAGCGTACATCACAACTTTCCCGTCGATTCCTGAAGTCACCAAGTTGTTTGTATATAACAGGAAAAGAATCGGTCCTAGTATAGATCCCTGTGGTACGCCAATAGTAATCTGCGCTATTTCACTGTTAACGTTTCCAATTTCAGTCCTTTGAAGTCTTTCTGCCAGGTACGTACGCATAAGTTCTCTTGGCATACCAACAATTCTCAAGTTCTCAAGTTTACTTATCAGTATATCGTGCACTACCGTATCAAACGCCTTTTTTAGATCGATAAAAACTGCAGCAACGTAACTTCCCTGATCCAGTTGTGTATTGATATGTCTCATCACTTCTACAATCGCGTCTGTTGTTCCTTTACCTTCCTGAAACCCAAACTGGTTTCTATCTATAATCCTATTCTGCATTAAGTATTCTTTAATCCGTAAAGCTAATATTTTTTCTATGATTTTACTCAGTGAGTTTAATAATGTTATTGGTCGAAAATTATCTGGGTCAGTTTCCAGCCCTCCTTTAAATATGGGTATTACCTTGGCATTTTTTAGATAGTTCGGAAATTGTCCACTCTTGAAGCTTATATTTATTAGAGTAACCAGTATATCTGCAATATTCTCTTTGATTATTTTGATATCATCAACGTAGATACCATCAGGACCCGGCGCGGTGTGTTTTTTCAGAGAATCAATAACATCAATGACTTCTTTTCTAGATGTTAGCCTTAAGTGAAAAGAGCAGATGGGTGACACGCTTTGGCATGCTGAGTCGTTTTTAGGGAGTTCTGATACAATTTTCTGTCCTATTGATATGAAATGATTGTTTAATATATTTGAGATTTTTACTGGATCTTTGAAATTTTCGCCCATGAAATTTATTTCCTTTATATCCTGGTTTTTAGTAGTGTTTGTGTCTGCCTTTCTAAAAACTTTATCTACTAACTTCCAAAAATTTTGCTGATTGTTAGAACCTTCGTCAAGTTTTCTCGAATAGTAATTTTCCTTTGCATTTTTAATCGTATTGTTGCATTCGTTTTTTATAATTTGATAGTTCTTTTGTTTCATTATATTTGTTGGATCTTTTTAGCTTTAAAAGCTGTTCGCTTTTTTCTGGAAAAGTGGATTACTTTTCCAGTTATCCATGTGTCATTTCTCGTCCTTATAGGTTTAACTTTTGTGGCTAAAAATTTCGCTTGTAAAATTAGCTCAGCTAACTCCTGGAAGTTATTTGGTTTTCTACTTTCAATTAGCTGTTTTGTTATGCTTATGAATTTATCAGTTTGCATGTATGTAATATTCTTTTTTATTGGTTTAATTTTTTTATTAATTTTTGTTGTTATGGTTACTCGTATCAATCGATGGTCTAGATACGGCCAGTCTTCAAATATATAAGTAGTATAGTTTTTAATTGACTGACTGTTTGTTGTTACATGGTCCAGTAGCGTTCCTGTAGTCAATCTGGTTGGCGTAGCAAGATTAAGTATTTCTGTACTGTTGGTTGTTAATGTGTCTAAGTAATTTTGATTTTGTGGGCTGTCGTCTAGGAGATTAATATTAGTATCTGCTATTGTATTTAGTGACTTGTGTGTCGAATAAACATAGTCCATATGGTCTATGAACTCAGAGAATTTTTCTGATGATTTATAAAATGTGCTTATTTTGAAATTTTTTATGTCTGTTTCTAGTTCTAATATAATTGTTGAAAAATTTATATTTGTGTATATTGTTTTAAAGTTTATACTCTTCTTAATATATATGGCTGTCCCGCCTCCTCGCTTTTCTGTTCTACAGTTATACACAGCGTTAAAACCTTTTATGTTATAATATTCGACTTCATTCTCGTAAAGCCATATTTCACAGAAAACCAACACGTCGACTTCTTTATGTTGTTCAGTATAAATTTCAATATCTTCAATTTTTCGGCGAATGCTTCTAAGGTTCGCATAGAATACAATTAATTTGTTTGTCATTTCCATTTATATTTTGTTGTAGTTTATGTTCCTCCTAGATAGTTTAAGTCGTCTTATATATTCTGGGCATTCCAATGAGTCAGCTCTATGGCATACATTTAATGATTTGGTATCATTAAGCAATTTAGACATTTATGTATGTTTGATTTACAGTCCGCAGTTTTATGATCTCCTGCGCATTTCGCACACGTATCTTTTCCCTCACATTTGTTCGTTTTGTGATTGTATTTTTGGCATTTATAGCATCTTGTGACATTATGATCTTCTGTCACAAAATGTGTTCCGAAATCAATGTTTATATATTTATTATTTATTCTTTTATACATAGGCCCATTGACCTCTAATATAGCTATCCACTTTCCATTTTTTATCTGTCTAGTGTGCACTATATCCAATTTACACTCTTTTTCTACTGAGTGATTTAAGTTGTTTATTTCCTCGTTTAATTCTGCTGTTGTATATTTTTTATGCAAACCTTTTATGATCATCCGTGGAAAGTGTTCCGCTGTTGTTCCAATTTGGTATTTTTGATCCATGTTATTCTTTATTTTGGTAAGCAAGATTTCTGTGTTTTTTTCCGAGTCTGTTTTTATTAGTATTCCCCCATTTTTCAGTGGTTTTACAAATTTGATGGGTATTTTTATTTCTCCTGGTTTTATATGATTGTAAAAGATTTGCATTTAAATGATAGTTCGTCGCAGTAGATGCCTTCTCGGTGTTGGACGCCGAACGCCGGATCTTGTATTCCTCAAGTGTGATCCGGGATTTAGCGCTGTATAGGAATAGCGCACTTTTAGTGAGGGAACAGGGTTAAATTGAAGTACCTACCGGCAAGTTAATTGCCACATATCTGGCGCAGGATTCAAGATCCAAGCTAGCCGATATTTTTATTCTGTTTTACTTTTAGCGACTGCTTACGCTTTAATTGTAGCGCTTCTAAAGCCAAGTTACGGCTCGAGCGTATTGCCAAACTACGGCAATAGTAGATAATTAAAAACGAGTCAAAAGTAAGACTATGACTATATTTTCTTTTGTACACTTTCCTTTTATACACTTTTTACAACTTAACATATAATCCCTACTCTAATATTTTATTCTACTTAATACATAATCCCTACTCTAAAACTGGAAGAATTGAATATGGTAAATTCATTCTACCAATCAAAATATCGATCAGCACTTTTCCATATGACCCAATTTAAAAATGCAAGACTCATAATAGTCCATGAGTGAAATGTAACACTCATAATAGTCCATGAGTAATATGCAACACTCATAATAGTCCATGAGTAATGACTACTCAGGTTTCGTACTTTGTGTGTACATTACACATGCCAATGCTAGGCGCCGCTTCGTCTAGAGCGATCGCAATGGGTTAGTATAAACATTCGTTCATATGTCTATTTTTAGCGACAACATGAATTGACTTTCGTGTGAGTGTAATGCGAAACGAGTATGCAAAGTGAGCATTACAAAGTGATCGTAAGTTATGCATTTGTATATTCTACGATTGCTCATTGATTATTAATTTGTGGGTTTAGTTTATAGTAAAATGCTGATTGATTGTGTAGATATGTGTAGATCCACTACACCCTTAACCTTTTGAGGTGAGAGTTTGGGTACAAACTCGAGACTTATTTTAGGTATTTTTACATGTCTTATATTATATTTTTATTCATTGTTATTCCCCTTTTTTTTTTTTTTGAAAATCTTAAGTCTATTATTGTGTATCCATTTTTTCTTATTATCTATTTCCAATAGTGTATTTACATTATTTTTACTTAGTACTTTAAATGGACCTTTATACGGTTTCTCATGTTTTCTTCTGTTCTCTACTTTTAATAAAACAAGATCGTCTATTTCTATGTTTAATGGTTTTGAATAACATTCTTTATTTGTTCTAATCATTTTAGCTTTTTCAATTAAGTCCTTTGCTTTTGTTAGAGACATTTTTAATCTAATTTTTAATTCATTTCTGTAATTCTCTAAATTGTATATTTCTTCTGAATCGCTTAAAATGTCATTTGGTAAATAGGATAGTTTGCCGAATACTAGTTCGTAAGGTGTATAATTTGTGTCAATGTGTGGAGTTGTATTGTATGAAAACGTATAGAAAGGTATCCATTCGTCCCAGTTGTTGTTATCAACGAAGGACAGTAAGTATTCGTTTAATACGCGGTGGTTCCTTTCTATTACACCTAACGACTCATGATGGTAAGGGGTTGAAAATATTTGTTTTATATGTAGTAACTCGCATACTTCTTTCATTAGACTGTTTGTAAATTCTGTCCCTAAGTCCGTTTTTAGAATCTTGAAATGACCGTATAATAAGATAAATTTATTTACTATAGCTTTTGCTACTGTGGTAGCATCCTTAGTCTCTATGGGTATGGCAGTTATAAATTTCGTTAATTCGCACTGAATAGTGAGAATGTATCTGTAGTTGTTGGAAATTCTCAACGGGCCAACAATGTCTGCGCTTACGATCTCGAAGCTAGTAGATGGAGTCTCGGTTTTTATCATTTTCTCTTTGGTGTGCTTAGTTATTTTATTCATTTTGCACTTTTCACATTGGTTTATATGTTTTTTGACCATTTTCTTCATATCCTTCCAACAGTATCTCTGTTTCAATTTTAGCAATGTTTTATGTACTCCTATGTGTCCTCCATGTGGCGAATTGTGGTACTCAATAATTAATTCATTTTGCTTTTTGACGTCTTGAATTCTTATGGGCGGTCTGTATATTAATATTTTTAACTTATAAATTTCTTCTCGTTGCAACGCATTAAATAATTTCTTGAATTCATTTCTCGGTACGTACCTGAATATATCATCATTAGAGGATAAAGATAGTGCATTTATACTATTGTTCTTTGAATATATTAACAACTTCTTCATGACAGAAACTAATTTCGTGTATGAATTATCGTTGTTGTTATCATGAACTTTCAGCTTATCGTTGAAGGAAACTGGTTTCTCAACAACTTTATCACTGTAGCGCACTACTATAAAATCTTTCTCTTTAGTTATAGATATATCATCTCTCTTGTATTTCTTGCTAGCTAGCATATAAAATTTCAGTTTCATCGCCCCTTTAATATCTGACAAAGAAGTGCAATCAAACGCATGGAGGTGATCAATCTCTTCGTTTTGGTTGCCACTTTGCTTGTCGATTTCTGTATTTTTATTTTCACTTTGTACCTTTTTCGTTTTACTTCTTGTTATCGCCAATAATTTTTTGCTAATATTTTCATCGTTTGTCGGAGGTATCATGGATTTTAGCATTTCAGTGTTCATTTGTATTCTTGACAGCGCATCCGCATTTGTATTTATATTACCCTTTTTGTATATGATCTCGAAATCGTAGTCCGATAAATCTAGACGTATTCTAGTAAGTTTTGAAGATGGATTTTTATGTGTAAACAATGATACCAAAGGTCTGTGGTCTGATACGACTATAAACTTCCGTCCATATAAATATGGCCTAAAAAAGTTTATGCCCCAATGTATCGCCAATAGTTCCTTTTCTATGATAGGTTTATTCAATTCGTGCTTATTTAAGGATTTGCTCGCGTACGAGATTGGTAGATCTGAACCAATTTCTCCTTGCGATAGTATAGCACCTAGTGCGAAATTTGACGCATCTGTAGTAAGTATGAAGGGTCTTTCAAAATCTGGGTATTGTAGTATAGGAGGTGAAATCAGTTTGCGTTTTAAAAGTTCGTATGCTTTTTGCTGTTCTTCTTCCCAAACAAACGGCGCTTTTTTCTTTAAAAGAGAGTTCAAACTCTTTGCCGTTTCTGCAAAGTTTGGTATGAAGCGTCGATAATAGTTGCAGAAAGCTACGAATCTTCGCACGTCATCCGCGGTTTTTGGGATGGGATAATTTTTAATTACTTCATGCTTAGCAGGGTCTGTTCTTATACCATCTGCTGTAATAAGGTGTCCTAAATACACTACTTCTGATTTTAAAAATTTGCATTTATTTGCATTTAACTTCAAATTGTACTTACGAAGTCTCTGTAAAACTGTTCTTAAATTTTCATTATGATGTTTCATGCTACATCCGAAAACCATGATGTCGTCTACGTATAAGAATGCTGAGTCACTTAGACCAGTTAAGGCAATAGTGAGCATCCTTTGGAAGCTGTTTGATGATATTTTCAATCCAAAAGGTAATCTTTTGAATTGATAGTGTCCATCATTGGTGGAAAAAGCGGTTAAATGTCTTGATTCTTTTTCCAGTTCAATCTGGTGGAACGAACTAGTCATATCTAAGGTTGAAAAGTACTTTGCCCTACCTAGTTTGTCTAGGACGTCTTCTAACCTTGTCAAAGGAAATTTATCGTTCACCAGTTTGTCGTTCAGTTTTCTGAAATCAACGACTAATCTCCACTTCTTGGTGTCATCCGAGCTTTTCTTAGGTACCACTAACAATGGAGAGTTGTACGGGCTTGTGGATTGTTCGATAATATCATTATCTTTTAGTTCCCGTACTTGCCTAAGAATTTCTTCATTCTGAGTTTGTGGTAATCTATAATTTTTTATGTAGACTGGGTTTTCGTCGCAAGTGTTCAGTTTTTGTTGGTAGAAATTATTTTTTGTGAGGTATTCACCTTCCAGATGGAAAACGTCTTGGTATTCCATTATAATTTCTTGCAAACTCTTGTTTGCTTGTTCATCGAGACTGTTGGTATTAATTACGTTTAATAGTTCGTCTAATCGTTTTTTGTCAAATTTCCGAGTTGTCTTTAATACGTCATAATTCCTCAGTGGTTCTACCTCTGTTTGAAAGTTTTTCAGAGTTATGTCATGTTCGTTAGTATTGAGTATTTTCACATGACATATACCTTTCGCTGGAATTATGCAATTGCTTAAGAATATCCCTTTTTCGATTTCTTTGTTTAGTATTATGCTGTCTTCCGATCTGTCTACGTCTATGGGTATTATCGCTTCTGTTCTTGCGGGAATAGTTATGTGTGCCATGTTAGCTTTTGTAGTGTACATTGGTAACACTATATCTCTGTCTTGTGTACTGAAGGATATGGTATACGTTTCGTAGTCAATTTTGCACATATACTTGATTAGCATGTCTCGTCCTATAATGCCATCAGTTTCGATAGGGAATTTCTCATCTACCGCATGAAATGTATTTGATATAATGATATCTTCAATGTTGAAATTTAGTTTGATAGTTCCGAGTGACATTGTAGTTTCGTTTGTTATGCCCGTGAGTTTGCACCTGTTTTGTGCTTGTATAGCATATGAACTTAAATTATTACTTTTGTATATGGAGATGTCGGCTCCAGTATCTATTAATAGTTGTAGATATCTATGTTCATTTTTGTTAAATATTTTTATATAGTTTGTGCTCATACCCGTTATTCTGTATACCTTATTCTCTAGAGTGTATTTATTACTGTTTTTTGTTTCGGCTTCAAAAACTATGCTTCTTCCGGGAGGTTGCCTAATTCCTCTCGGGAACTTGTCACGTTTCCCTGGTTGTTTATCAATTTTACCCTTCTAGTGTTGTATCTGTTATTATTGTTATTATATCTTCCTGTATTATTATCAAATTTATTTCTATTAAAATTTCTGGTAGGATTAGAATTCCTATCATTGTATCTATTATATGTCCTATACGAGTTATTATTAAAATTATTGCGTGGGTGATTGGAACTTCCACGATTGTCATTTCTATTATAATAACCATTGTGGTTATTATGTCTTCTGGCATTAAAATTATTGTACTTGTTATTTTTATTTACGTACATAATTGTTGAAGGTTGAGATTCATTGTTCTCAATTTCAGTGGCCAATGTGATAGCTTCACTGAAAGTCTGTGGTCGTGCTGCGAACACAGTGTCCCTAATTTGATCGTTTAGACCATTCTTGAATATAGTAAGAGCATATGTGTCGTTTATGCTCTGTATTGCTTGTTTAGCAGCTTGGTTTACATCTGCACCTAACGTGCCAATTTGTAATTGGTTTAAATCACTTATTAAAGATAATATTTTGTCTTTGTATGCCGTTATGGGCATGCGTTTCTGGGTTATGCCTGCGAGCTGTGTATGTATTTGGGGTACTGTTTTATTATTTTTGTACCTGAGTCGTAGCTCTGTTTCTAAATTATTGATACTAGTAATTGATGAAATGTTTATTGCTGTTCTCACATTTGTGTTGAGTTTAATGTGTAGAACTAGATTCAGCAACTCTATTTTACCTTCTGCCGATAATTTTTTTTCTATTAATTTGATTATAGTTAAAAATGTCTCTAGTTCAGCGAACTTCCCATCAAATGTGGGTATAATCTTGATTGCACTTTCTATGTTAAATTCTGCCATCTCTGTGTAGATGATATTGTCTTCAATTTTTACCAATATGTTTGCAGCGTTCAGCCGTTGTATCAGGTTTGTAATTAGGTTTCTACAAACTGATGAAAATGTCGATTTTAGTTCTATCTCATTGCCTTCCTTAATGTCGTTAAAAAGGTTTTTACCTACAGTTTCTGCATCGATTGCGTATTCTAATTTCTCTTTAAGAGTTTTGACCGTATAGGTCTTTGTTTTCTTTAAATTTATTAAATTATTTTGTAATTCAGACAATATCTGTTTTATCTTCTCCACCGACATCTGTGAGGACAATTAGAATTTCTTTCAGCTATACATTGTTTCGTCCTAATCCGATATTCCTATCTACTATCTTCCTTGCATACCTTTTTTGACTATTATTATAAAGATATAGGCACGCCATTATTATTAAGAAAACAATTGTTGTACTTATTGTTTGTTTGTATTCAATAAAAATATTAGCCTGAGTACTGCAATTATTTCCCATAGTTTAAAGTAGTTAATATATATATGATACAATTTAATTATTTATACAATTTTTTTTTCTCTTTAAGTTTGTTTAGCCGCTCCGTAAATTGCCTCCTTTGTTCCTTGGCCGAAATATGTATTAGCCTGTGAAGTATAGCTTTTTCACGCCTTTCTTTGTATCTGCGTCCTCCACGTTGTCGACGTTTTATTTTATTTATACGTGGCTCATCTATTCCACTTCGTTTCACGAAGTCCTCTATTTTCCTTGGACGTGGACCAGGTAGCGATGATGGCTTATATGGTGGAGCTCGTAGATTTGGACTAAGCTCATACTCCTCGTGTAAGGTTGCCGCTGGTGTTTTTTGTGCTCGTATCAGACATCTTTCAAATGCCTTGTGGAACTCTTCATCTGTTGTTATATTGGCTATTTCACCGTCTTCAAGGTCTTCCGTATGCTGTGGTATATCATCCTTCAGATGTTCGAAGTTTACTGGATCGTCGGTTGCAGGATCGTCGGTTGCAGGATCGTCGGTTGCAGGATCGCCATGTAAAAGATTTGCATTTAAATGATAGTTCGTCGCAGTAGATGCCTTCTCGGTGTTGGACGCCGAACGCCGGATCTTGTATTCCTCAAGTGTGATCCGGGATTTAGCGCTGTATAGGAATAGCGCACTTTTAGTGAGGGAACAGGGTTAAATTGAAGTACCTACCGGCAAGTTAATTGCCACATATCTGGCGCAGGATTCAAGATCCAAGCTAGCCGATATTTTTATTCTGTTTTACTTTTAGCGACTGCTTACGCTTTAATTGTAGCGCTTCTAAAGCCAAGTTACGGCTCGAGCGTATTGCCAAACTACGGCAATAGTAGATAATTAAAAACGAGTCAAAAGTAAGACTATGACTATATTTTCTTTTGTACACTTTCCTTTTATACACTTTTTACAACTTAACATATAATCCCTACTCTAATATTTTATTCTACTTAATACATAATCCCTACTCTAAAACTGGAAGAATTGAATATGGTAAATTCATTCTACCAATCAAAATATCGATCAGCACTTTTCCATATGACCCAATTTAAAAATGCAAGACTCATAATAGTCCATGAGTGAAATGTAACACTCATAATAGTCCATGAGTAATATGCAACACTCATAATAGTCCATGAGTAATGACTACTCAGGTTTCGTACTTTGTGTGTACATTACACATGCCAATGCTAGGCGCCGCTTCGTCTAGAGCGATCGCAATGGGTTAGTATAAACATTCGTTCATATGTCTATTTTTAGCGACAACATGAATTGACTTTCGTGTGAGTGTAATGCGAAACGAGTATGCAAAGTGAGCATTACAAAGTGATCGTAAGTTATGCATTTGTATATTCTACGATTGCTCATTGATTATTAATTTGTGGGTTTAGTTTATAGTAAAATGCTGATTGATTGTGTAGATATGTGTAGATCCACTACATGATCTCTTAACTCCTTTAAAGTATCATCCGTTGTTTGTTCTTCCTTCGGACGAAGAATGATACCTTTTTGTCCTTGTTGCTGTTTTCCTTCGTCATCCTTGTTTATTTTTAGTATTGCCGCATATGATTGTTGATGTGTTTGAACCAAACTATTAGCCTCCTGTATTTTTTCTATTTTTTGCTTATTTCTTGCAAGGTGTCCTGTTGTTTTTTCATTGCCGATACTATTTCTGTTTCAAAACCTTTCTTGAAATCCTCATCGCATGTTATACAAAACCACTTGCATTTGTTTCCGAGTTTTTTAATAAATTCGTAGTCCTCATCTGTATATTTCAGACATTTGAAATGAAAACACTGTTTGCAGTGCCATTCACATTGGATTGATTTTTCTTCTTTTCCAATATCTTTACGGCAGATGCCGCATTTAATTTTTTTTTGGTGGCATTATGAATTATTATAATTTTTCTCGAAAAAGTTTTTTTTTCACACACTGTGCTTACCGGAAGAACCTTAGATCTATAATTTCAGATTCTAGTTCGACACAGATTCAGGTGTAAAAATATGAAAGTTTTGTTCAACGCTATCTAGCTGGTTTTCTCGAAATTATTCGTCGCAGTAACCGTTGAAATTATTTTCCTGAATCAAAGAAATTTAGAAATAATCAAAAACCTCAAAAATACCTATCCTTGACCGTATTCTTTAATTGTCCAGAAGGAAAGGGTGTTCACTAGTTCACTATTGCGCAAAAATCACTTTAAAACCCGATAGAACTTAAAAAATTCTAATAGTATTGCTCCGCACAAATTAATTCTTGCTCTGTCAAATGAAGTCAAACCACTCTTGGCGTTTCCTTCACCAGCCATTGAAAAATATAACCAAACGCTACTTCTTTTTCTTCCAAATTTATCAGTCATTTTAAAACCTATTTAATTAATAAATTACTATTTCAAAAGATTCCAACACCGTTTTCAACCTACACGATACGTAAATATGAGCTGGATATTAAATTAAATATTTGTATACTATATATGCTGAAACTTTCCAAAAGTAATCTATGATGAAGACGAATTATTAGCTACTTTTTAAAAAAAGCTGGAATTTTGAGAAAGGAATTTGATCAATATTTGGAATCACGACTGTTCACGACAAATTCATCTGATTGTTGTTTGTTTTATTTCCCGACTTGAACATCAACGTGGGGAATAAAACATTCCTAAAACCCCGCTAAGGCGTTTGCACCGGACGGACAGTCATATCATCAACATGTCACCATAACCGAATGCTGTGAGTGAGAACAAGAATATGTAACTTGAGTGTGCGAGTTACACCTACCCTAGATACACCGATAAACATTACACCTACCCCAAATATAACCTTACCTAGAGAAATATCCACCAAGCTCATATAAATCCTATTAACAACATTGTATCATAATGTTTACATTCAAGCCTAAATTAATTATCTTCAGACCCAAAAATCCAATCTAAATGTTTATATTAAACCCACGAAACCTCCATTCTCCAATGTTTATCTAAAACATCCGATTCAATTCAATTTGTTTACAAAAACTGCACGATCAGCAGGAAACTAATTTGATCTTTGCCCAGTGAGGATTGCTTGGTCAGCAATCTCGTGGGATAGATAAGAATTTAAGATAATAGCCCTATCACACCATCGAGCAAGCATTAAATTAAGTTCAGTATTCAAGTTCGGTTTAACTTTTCGATGCACAGTCGCATTACAGTTCAAGTTAGAGTATAAGAAGTAAAGTGTTTAAGTGAATAATCGCATTAAATAAAAAGCTGCTTTGAATTGAAAAGAAAAGTGTTTTAGTCTAAATTGATTCCGCGAGCAGGAATCAATAAAAAAAATCGTTTTAAGTTCAGGATAAACTGAAATCATAACTTGCGCGGACTCGGATTCCATTCCAAGTGGTCAATAATCGTGTGTGACTTAAAAATTGAGTGAGTAGCAATACCGAATGAGTATTCAAAATTTCTATTCATTTCAAGTAACGAATACAAAATACTCAATGATTACTTTCTACTCGAATACGTTTTGAAATGAGTACATATTCGAAACTTTCATTTAATTTCAGTACCGAATAGAAAGTAACGAATAATTACTTTTTGCACACCACTCGTGGTTAACATTAGTATGTAGTACGATGACGTCACCCTCCCTAGAATTCGGCTCCTGACGAAGTACGTTTTTGTACGTTGTTGTTTTAACCCTTTGAAGGGCATTTCTGTTGTGCAATATATCTCGCGAACCAAACATAGGAGTTGCTTCATCAAGGTGTCAATCGACGCGTATTGACATTTATGTGGTTATATCAAACTTTTAAAAAATCGTTGGAGCCGTTTTTTCAATTGTTTTGAAAATAGGGAAAAATTAGGGTTTTTCAAAAACAACAAATTTTGAACCTGATTTTCACAACGCAGTAATCAATGTTTATATAATTTATATACTCCAAACAGTTTTTGTAAAAAAAACAGTGAAACCTTTTTTCATGATTACAAAAAATAAAAAATCATTAAAAGTCATCATGACCTTCAAGGTCATTTATGTCATTCATTATATCTCGCGAACCAAATATCATATTTTCATCATTAAGAAGTCAATCGACGCGTATGAACATTTTTGTGATGTTTCTATATTTTAAAAAAATCCTTATATCCGTTTTTTAATTTAATAAAAAAAATTGTGGAAAATTAGGGTTTTCTCATAAAAAAATTGTTTAACCTGATTTGCACATCGCAATAATAAATGTTTATAAAATTTATAATCTTTTATCAATTGCCCGAGAGAGAAACCAGTAAAAAATTCTCATGATTACAAAATTTTTTTTTTTTAAAAATCGTTCAAAGTCATCATGTAAAAAGGGTTCATACGAATGATTATAACTTATATCTCTTATTCTAAAGACATTATTGTAAAGTCAATCAATATTTGCATAATTTGAGCAGATTTTCAATAGTCCTCACAGCACCGTGTTTTAACTTTAATGAAAAAACTGCTTAAATTTTGAAAACCGATACAAATCAAATCAAATGTGCAATTGTGGTAATCAACGTTTTGAATGGTAAAATGTTTTGTAGTCAACACTTTTCAAGATCTTGCTTTGAAAAGCTTTCATCAGATAAAAAAAAATTAGTTTTAGTAGTTTTGTTCTTTAGAACTCGTAAGATTTCAATTACTTCCTTCATCATTTGTAATACATACATTTTACTTTTTACATGCATTTGAACCTATTTTTGACTGCATATTCAATGTTTCTCAAGACCAACAAAAAACGAGAAATAATTTTTAGTTTCATTGATGTAAAATCGTGAAAAAATACAAATTCAGTGATAATGCCGAATTGCTGGCAATTTTGACCGCAACTATTCAAAATGCCCATTACGCGACATAATCTCTTCAGTGGGAGTAATAACAAAAACTGCATTCATTTTTGCTAGCGCTGTTTTGTCCTTCAAGCATCGAAGTTATCACATTCCTCTTGCCCCGCACTCCCTTTTACCTTCCATCAAGTTAAGTACATCAGCCAATTGACCTACATTCCATATATTGCCAATTGTGCAATTTTTCCAACAGGCGAACAACATCGCAACCTGTTCCGATGCACATTGAACTAGGTGTTGTAATGTTTGAATTGTTGCAATTACATATTTTATTTAGTCTTAAGTTGCATTTTTTACCTATTGTATAAATAAATGTAAGCGCCTAGCTTTAAGCGTTCTCATTGTTATAATCGAAGTCGAATAAACGCATTCATTAAATCTAAGCGTTTTTTTTATAAAGTTTCCTGGGGATAAATCAAATAGGCTCCCAAACAAATTTATATTACTGTCCCCACGAGAACCCAATATATCGGTTGATTAATAGTGAAAGTAAACTAATTCCTTACTTAATTAATTTCCTTATCGAGCGAAAGTAGAGCAATTTCCACGAGATCACGAGGCTTACTTTATTATTATATTTAGTTTTTCACTATTAAATTCTTAAATATAATTAATAGGTTAAAATTATTATATTTGTTTGAAATAATTATGGAATTAATAAGTGAAGTGAAAATATACGTATTGAAAATTTAAATCGAAAATTTGTGAAAATTAGTGTGAGCCAAGTTCAATGTGCTGAGGATTTTTCTTAAAAAAAATTTAGTGCTGCTTAAACCTTTTCATATTTCTGATCCATTTCCGCACCCTAATCATGAGAACCTCCAATGATAAAGAATGGAAACAATTCAGGAAACTTTGAGACAATTAGCTGGGGCGGTTAATGCACAGATTGAAATTTCGAAAAAAAGAAGCAAGATTGTTGGCTCTAGAAAGTGCAGCTAGATTTCACTCCTCTAATCCTCAAGTTCAAACAGCTCCCACACTTCCTTACACAGAAAAAGATTTGATATCAGGAAACTCCCTGATTGTATTAGAGATCTGCAAGTATTTGATGGTAACCCAAACCATTCCATGGGTTCATAGTGTCGAGACTATTTTGGCTGATTACCAAATCGTCCGGCAGAAACCAATATATAGGGCCATTCTTCGTCACATAAAACAGAAGGTGCGGGGGCCAGCAGATGCTGCCCTCATCTTGTACAATATTTTCGACGACGATTGGTCCAACATTAAACAGTGCCTATCACTCCATTATGCGTATAAGCGTGACGTTCGCACACTGAAGCATCAACTCCATTCAATGTATCAAGGTTATAAAAGTGTCGATGAATTTTATGCAGCCGTGAACCACCAGCTTTCTTTGCTGGTAAATAAGATAAAAACTGAGGAGCATTCTCAGGAAACAATCACGGCACTGACAGAGAATTAAAGAAATAGGGCATTAGATGTGTTTATAAAGGGTTTAAAAGGTGACATTTCTAGAATGTTCGAAATTCAAAAGCTGCAAACTCTTCTTGAGACATATGCCTCATGCCTAGAGTTCCAAAATCTTAACTTTAGGAATGTTAACATTCATCAAAGAAATCTTAGTAATTCTATATCATCCCCAATCAACCAAATGTTCAGTTCGCATCGTGAATTTAGTGGACCTGAAAACCCACCAACTCACCAGCAGTTAGATTCAAAAGCTAAACACAGCCGAATCCACGAAATCCTCCCCCTAGGCCTTTAAATCCTAAGCCTGCAACCCCTATGGATGTAGATAAATCAATTCAGACTCGGCAAGTAGATTATGTGAATAGACCACATAATTTCTATCCAAGCAAGCGTCCAAGTGAATCTACAAATCTACCTAAGAAAATGCAACGTTTTTACAATTTGGAATCACAAGAGCAAGTAACTGATCCATATTTGAATTGTGAAAATTCTAGCTATGGTAAACTAGAAACTCAAAACGAGAATTATTTTAATCAGATCGAGGAATGCGAACCCGTATTTCAAGAGAACCAACTAAATTTTATGATGGACGCCTTTCTAGCGTTCCATACTTAGAATATCGTACTTGAAAAGGTAGAATTCTTAAGTTTTTGGTGGATACAGGCGCAAATAAAAACTGTATTTCGGTCGACAATTCCTATAGCGCCAACCCATCGACGAAACCCTTTAAAATTCAATCTGCCGCGGGAGAAATTCTTATAACTAACAAGGTTACTGGCAAATTCTTTGAAAGCGTCGGAAATTACACGTCCTTAGATTTTACGTTCCGCCTGGTCTAAAATCATTCGACGGCATAATTGGTGACGATATATTAAAGGAACTTAAGGCTGCTCGCACTTTGGATCAGAAATCATGGAAATTTCATTCGCATGAATTCGGACGAAAATCAACCGCATGATTTCGCATTGATGGCTCGCATACTACGTCAGAAATTATGCGTTGCGAATGAGTCACTTTCGATTCAATTTACGAACAATATGGAAGGATTTTTTGGTGAAGACATCGCCTTAATGGAAAGCTCCTATTTTGAAAGAAAATTTTCGCGAAAACGCTAGTGGGTCCGCGAAGTATTTTCGAAACGTGAAGAAAACGGCGAAATTCTTCATTTACACTCAAATTTGGTAATAGATCCGGAAAAGTTTTACTCATATTATCGTATGAATTCGGACACATACGAGTATATTTTAAACCATTGAAAAGTTTTCGTACTTCAGAAAAACCTTTTCACCAAGCGAACGCTTATCATTGACCCTAAGGTAGGTCTAAATATTTTTATGTAGGCACCGTTTAAATAAAGGATTTATTGTGGTTAGATCTTTATTATAAATGCATACAGTCATCAACGGAATAATTACAATTTTCAATATGAGAAGTTGTAGCCTGCGGCGCTGATAGTGGCATACCCGATGAATTATACTGGAATGATATATCCGAAAAGTTAGAATTTGAAGAGGATGTTCTATAATTATGCCGTTCTTCTTAAGCAAAACTTTTTGCAATTTCATTCTGACAAGCATTTTCCTGTTATCTGTTACCTTTTTCAAATAAGGCAGAAGACTAATGAGAAATTGATAATTTTCATTTCATTGTTCTGCTCCATTATTTTAATTTTTTACTTTTCTATTTCTAGGTAATCATTTTCAACGTTATTTTTCTTGAAGCGTGTTCTTTGGTTTATTGTTACAAATTTCTTCTTCAACCGCTTGTGGCTGTAGAGCTGTTATTTCCGCATCGTCTTTTTCGGTAGTCAGCTGAGACTGATTATTGCTGGCGTCATTATTTTCAAAAACTTCCTTTTTCGTCATTTGTAACTGGCATGTTTCCCCCAGGACGCCTTTCTTAAAGTTTCCCGCAAGAAACATCATTTGCTGAAAAAATGGCCACTTTGAAGTTATCCGTTCACTTGAGGCATTTCCAGATTTGCATGTCCTCGTTTTTTGAAGCTCCTTCCTAAATGTATCTCTAAGGTTTCTCCATTTCTTTTTGACTTCATTGACTGAAATTTTGAATTTAGTTTTTAAGTAAGCAATATTTTTTTTCTACAGATATTTGGCAAGCGGTTCATCTTTCAGGACTCTTTCATTGTCCTTTAGAATATCGGACAATAAAATAGGCCTCATTGTTTATGAAACATGTAACGCTATCTGGAACCATCTACACCCCATACACATGCCTGCCTTAACAAACGAGCAGCTACTGCCACTAGCGAATGAATTTTGGAAAATGTGGGGATTTCCAAACACCATAGGAAGTAAAGATGGCAAACATATAAGAATCAAGTGCCCTACTAATACTGGGAGTATGCTCTATAACTACAAGCACTATTACTCAATAGTACTGGCTCTGATTACAAATTTGTTGCTTTCGAAGTTGGAGCTTTTGGAAAAGAAAGCGATGGAGGAATATTTGCAAACAGTGCACTTTGTAAATCAATTCAAAATGGTAATTTAGGACTTCACAATCAGCAAAATTTGCTTGGAACAAATATTTCATTACCGGATGTAATTCTAGGAGACAAAGTGTTTCCGTTAAAAACGTATCTCATGAGGCCATACTAGGGTGCCCCGATCTGATTTCCAGTTTTACGGGTCAACTGCGTTGAAAATACGGGATTTGAGGTTAAATTACGGGACGGGCCGTTTTTTTATTAAAAATCAAAATTCATTTTTGTTATTTGGCATAATCAAAAAATTGCTAAATTTCTTAATGAAAGACTTTAAAAAAACAATATTAAATATTTAAAAACACAACAATTTACATATTATCTGGAAAGGAAAATGTGAAATAATCAACTAAATAACGTATACATACAAACTTAGATTTTCTTTATGAATTACCCTCAAAACAATGATAAATCAACAGTTTGTTAATTATTTGGATAAGAATCCTCAATTCGCTGCTCGATTTTTTCTCTTAGAGAATCAATAATATCATAGACGCTATATATTAAAATATCTACGCATTCTAGTTGAAGGACAGCATCTTCAAATATTGTCAGTGCGTTATGATGAAATGCTAAATATATTTCAGACTCTAATATTGCTTCAACTTTTCCTTCAGGTTTCCGTCAGGCTTTGATTTAATAGAAGTTTCATAAAATCTTAATAAATGTGTAGAACATTCATTCCGTGTTAAAAAAATATGCTTGAATAGATGGAAAATTCTTGTAGAGTCTATTAATTGCTGGATACAGAGAAAGTCATCTTGTTGGAACGTGCCTTAACAAAGGTTGATATTCTAAGTCAACAAAATCAAACACTTCCTTTAAAGTAGCAGTTCTTTTTGCATGACTAGAAAAGTGGGTACAGGTTTTGGTGACCAAACTTTCAATGTCGACCTCCAATTTGTCAAAAGCATATTTCGCTGTATTATGAATAATATGAGCAGAGCACCTGGCTTCGATGATGATAATGTTTTCGTTTTTCAATCGGGTAAAGACTGAATTGAATCGTCCAAAATTCACATTCGCATTATCTGCTGAATAGCTGCTAACGTTGTCAAGTTTCAAATCATTTTCCGCTTATTTATTTTTCATATTTGTAAAAATGTCATTTGCACCTTCTTTGGCATCGTCATAATAATCTAATAAATAATGTTTCACACCGTCGTCCAAAGTAAAGCATCTAATTACTAATGGGAATATTTTTATATCGCCATGATTTGACGCATCAGTAGCTATAGAGAAAAACATATTTTTCTCAACTAGTCGTTTCACAATTGGTTGTATGGATAATGGAGTCAAAACAGAACTTGTCAAACAAGACGCTTTCGTTCGACCCAAGTGCATATCAGCTGATATTTTAGAGTCAGGATATAAAACACTGGCCAGTTTCGCTGCACAATCTAGTGAGCGAAATGAATGTAAGTGCGCTACGCTATGATAATACATTGGTTAATTCAGATGCTGCAACTTTACTATTGTGAGCTGACGACGCAGAGCTTGCTTGAGCACCAAAATATTTTGATAGGCTTTTACTTGATTTCGCCGTGCGCAATCGTTTTTGATGTTCTGCACCCTTGTCGTGTTGTTTCACGTCATTCAGACCACCAGCAGTAATTTTTAAGCTACGATTACACAATGTGCAATAAGCTTGGAACACATTGTCGTGACAAGCCTGAACCCACGTGAAAGTAGTTTCCCATTCGGTTTTATAATGCTTACGCTTACGTTTTTTTGCACCTGAAACAATTGTCGCCTCATTACTACTGCTGTCACTATTTTCATCACTGACATTTTCCATCGTTAATATAATTATAATCTCTATCAAACGCAACACAACAAATCGCTTACTGCACAGCACAGTGTAGACAGTACACAGTGCGCAAACACGAGCACCAGACCCGAAAGTTCGTTCCAAGAATTTAAGCTCAAACATTTGACATTTTTAAGCACTGCCATCAGTACAAAGGATAAAAGAGTTTGACGCACTTTTTGAAAATTTACTAACTTCAATTACAGATATCTGTGTACCCGAAGTTTTGAGATAATAAATAAAACTGTCACGTTGAAATACGTGGCAATGAAAGCCTTCGTTAAGAACTAAGTTCTGCTATACATCCTAGTACTAAGGTCGGTGCAGAACAGAATTTTGTATGAAAATTCCGTAACAGCAGAAAGTTCAGTCGAAAATTCAGACTCAATTCTGCAGTAGCAATACTAAGGTTTTCATCAAATTTCTATGATAGTGCAATTGAGGCCTTACCCACGTCATTCGATCAAATATGCTTTCGCGCGGTGTTCACCGCTTTGTGCGAGAAAATAAATATTGTTCGAATAGGTATTTTTATCATTAAATGCCATTGAATCATAAAATTACGGGACAATGTACTGTCCCGTATTGGCTTCGTCAAATTACGGGACAGTGAAAAATTCGCGCCTGAAATACGGGACAACCCGTAAAATACGGAACATCTGGTCACCCTAGGCCATACCCAGCATGTCGCCTAGGAGCTGATGAAATTAAATTTAATCGGCGCCTTTCTAGGGGTAGGCAAGTAATCGAGTGTTCTTTCCGCATTTTGAGAAAAAAATGGGAAATTCTTGATAGATCTATTAAGCTGTCTCCCGAAAATTGTAAGAAAGTTATAAAATGTATAGGATTGCTACATAACATAATAATTGATAAAGAGGGAAATGTCGAAGTATCTACAATTCGAAATGTGGCAAAGAATTCAAAACATAGGTTCAGCAGCATCGGGCAAAACAGAGCAACATCGACGGCATCTGTTATTAGAGAAAAATTTAAATTTAATTGTATTAAAGAGGATCAAACGCAGCTTTTCAACAAAATTCGTGTGAATGAAATTCGCATGATTTCTGATCCCAAGTGCGAGCAGCCTAATGCGGTTATCGATAGGAAAGATAATACCCTTAAAATTTTGCCAAACGTCAAAATTACGCTGAAAGCGAAAGAGTCTAAGCAAGTAAACAGCATTGTAGCAGAAACTGATCACCTCAGTATTGAATTGAAAAAGAAATTACAAAAGTTATTTGATAAGCGAGATTTTCGGTCCTATTAGTGATGGTGAAATGGTAGAAACAAATGTAAGAGCAGAAATCAAAACCTCAACTTTCGACCCAATCTACACTAAGTCTTATCCCTATCCTGGTAACTTGAGGAATGAAGCTGAAAAGCAGACATCCAAAATGCTTACTGATGGCATTATACGTCCTTCAAATAGTGCGTATAATTCATCCACTTGTATTGTACCGAAAAAACCAAATTCTTTAGGTGAAAAGCAGTACAGGCTTGTAGTGGACTTCAAGAGACTGAATGCAGTCACTATTTCAGATACATATCCAATTCCGGATATCACTAACACTCTAGCAAGTTTCGAAAATTACAAATATTTCACAACACTTGATTTAACATCAGGGTTCCACGAAATCAGGATGAAGGAGAGCGATATTGCTAAAACTGCTTGCTCAACTGCAAACGGAAAATACGAATTTACGAGACTTCCGTTCGGCCTAAAAAATGCTCCGACTATCTTCCAACGGATGACAGACGATGTGTTGAAACCATTAATTGGGAAGATATGTTATGTTTATATTGATGATATTATTATCTTGGGTGAAACGGAGGAACAGGATTTAGAAAATCTACAAACTATACTTAACCAGTTAAATAAAGCAAATCTTAAAGTCAATCTGGAAAAATCGAAATTATTAAAAACTAAGGTAGAATTTCTGTGATATGTTATATCCCAGAAGGGTATATTACCCGATCCGAAAAAAAATTCGGCAATTCAAAAAATCAAGCCCCCGACCAATCTTAAAGATTTAAAAGCTTTCCTTGGCCTAGCCTCATATTACAGGAAGTTTATTAGAGACTTTGCCAAAATTTCAAAACCCTTAACCAATATTACAAGAGGAGAGAATGCTCAGGTTAAAGCTACCCAGTCTAAAAAAAAGAGAAATTCGGTTTGGACCATCAGAATTCAAAGCCTTTGAAGATTTGAAAGAACTTCTTACTTCTTCAGAAGTTCTAACGTTCCCTGACTTTGAGAAATCATTTCTTTCGACCACCGATGCGTCAAATCATGCGATTGGAGCAGTGTTATCGCAAGGCGAAGTGGGAAATGGCAAACCCATCATTTACATTTCGAGGTCATTAAACAAAACTGAAGAGAATTATGCCACAAACGGAAAAGAGTTGTTGGCTATTGTTTGGGCTCTCGACAAACTTAGGACTTACCTTGATGGGGCGAAAAAAGTTAAAATTTTAACAGATCACCATCCGATCACATTCTTTTTGAGTAATAGCAATCATAATGCAAAGCTCAAGCGATGGAAAGCAAGAATCGAGGAATTTAATTATGAGTTGATATACAGGCCCGGTAAAACTAATGTTGTAGCCGATGCCCTCTCTAGACTGCCCTTGGAAGCAAATATTCTAAGTTCCAACTCTGCAACGGCACACAGTGCAGAAGAAGACAGTAGTGATCTTATTCCCCACACAGAGGCTCCCATAAATGTTTTTAAAAACCAAATTATTTTATCGATAGGTAAGGAGATAAGTGCCTATGAGCAACCAACCCGCCAGGCATTATATTCGGGTAGGAGATATAAATAAAGCTACTTTAATCAAAATATTGAAGGGAAACTTAAACCCTAATGTTGTTAATGGAATTAAAATTCCCGAAGAATTTTTGCAACTGCTTCAGGAAGTATTTAAGGAAAATTTTTCGAAATGTAAAATTCTCATTACCCAAAGAGTCGTGAAAGACATTTCAAACGAGGATAACCAAATTCAAATTATTAAACAAGAGCATCGTAGGTCTCATAGGAACTTTAGGCAAAATAAAGAACAGTTGTTGGAGGAATATTATTTTCCAAGAATGAGTAGATTGTTTAAAAAATACGTGGCAACATGCGACAATTATAATGGGAATAAATATGACCGCCATCCATTAAAACCGGAATTACAGGAAACACCTGTCCCAGAGTATCCAACACAAATCCTACACATGGACATCTTCGAGATTTCTGGTGAAAAATATCTGACATGTATAGATAAATTTAGTAAATTCGCGAAATTTTTCCGGTTAAAGAATAAATCCGTCTTGCATCTTCGCGACAAGTTAAATAAAATGCTTCATTATTTCACCGTTCCCAAAATATTGGTTTCGGACAACGAGCCAAGTTTCATTAGTCCAACGACCTTAAATTATCTTGAGGCATTAGGGATAGTTGTATATTTGACATCTCCCCAAAAAAGTCAATGGCACAGCAGAACGGCTTCATTCAACAATTCTGGAACTTTTGAAGTGCTTCCAACAAGAATTTCCTGACCTTTCTCTTTACGGAACAATAAACGTCACTGTAGACAGATACAATAATTCCTTTCATTTTGTCACTAGCAACAAACCAGTTGATATCTTCTTCACTAGGCCACAGCGCATAAATTATCAGAATTTACTTGATTTTAAAGACAAGCTAAATAAAGACGTTAAATATGAAATCATGCGAAAACAAAACAAGCCGCGAGGTGTGACCCTTGAGGTCCACACGGACAACTTCCCAGTAATATTTACATAAATATTAAAAATATTAAACACAATAATAATTATGGAAACAATACTACTTTTAATAATAAAAATGTACTTCTCATAAAAGTTATTGGAATGACTTAATATTAATCGTAACATCTACGCGAGCTTCAATTGATTACGTAAAGATTTTCATGGATTGGTTTGATTTAATATTCACGTGGATCAATCGGAGGGGGGACAGGTTACGAAGCCTTTTCTACGTTATTTGTTATTTTCATATCGATGCTTGAAGGACAAAACAGCGCTAGCAAAAATGAATGCAGTTTTTGTTATTACGACAACTGAAGAGATTTTGTCGCGTGATGGCCATTTTGAATAGTTGCGGTCAAAACTGCTAGCACTTCGGCATAATCACTGAATTTGTATTTTTTCACAATTTTACATCAATGAAACTAATAATTATTTCTTCTTTTCTGTTGATTTTGAGAAACATTGATTATGCACTCAAAAATAGGTTCAATTGCATGTAAAAAGTAAAATATATGTATTACAAATGATAAAGGAAGTAACTGTAATTTTCCGAATACTAAAGAATAAAACTCCTAAAACTACAATTTTTTATTTTATGAAAGCTTTTCAAAGCATATGATCTTAAAAAATGTTGACTACAAAACATTTTACCACTCAAAACGTTGATTATCACAATTGCAAATTTGATTTGATTTGTATTGGTTTTCAAAATTTAATCAGTTTTTTTTATTAAAGTTAAAACACGGTTCTGTGAAGCCTACTAAAAATCTCCGCAAATTATGCGAATAATAATAAACTTTGATTGACTTTACAACAATGTCTTTAAAATAAAAGATTTAAGGTAAAAAATTCGAATGAACCCTTTTTACATGGTGACTTTGAATGATTTTTTTTATTTTTTATTCAATTTGTTTTGAGATCATGAGAAAATATTTTGCTAGTCTCTACAGAAATTGATAAAAGTTTCTAAATTTAACAAACATTTAATATTACGATGTTAATTTTATTAATTATTAATTAATTTTTTTATGAAGAAAAACACTAATTTTCAATATTTTTTTATTTAATTAAAAAAATGGCTGTAAAGATTTTTTTTAAATTTAAAAACATCATTAAAATGTTAATACGTGTCGATTGACTTCTTAATGATGCAAACATTATATTTGGTTCTCGAGATATAATGAATGACATAAATGACCATGAAGGTCATGATGACTTTTAATGATTTTTTACTTAATTTTTTTTGGAATCATGAAAAAAACATTTGGTGTTTTTTTATATAAACATTGATTACTGCATCTTAAAAATCAGGTTAAAAATTTGATGTTTTTGAAAAAAACTCCAATTTTTTGCACATTTTTTCAAAAAATTAAAAAAACGGCTCCAACGATTTTTTAAAAATTTAACAGGATAACGTAAATATTAATGCGCGTCGATTGACACCTTGACAAAGCAAATCATACGTTTGCTTCGTGAGATATAGCGCATGCCAGGGTTTACCTTCAAGGGGTGAAAACAGCAAACCCTCCCGACCGAAGTGTCTCAAAAACTAATCAGCTCTTAAAATTGTAAAGACACTTCGATTGACACCTTAATGAAGTCGATAGGACTTTGTTTACGTGAGTTATGCTCGTAGAAAAACTGTCCGCGAACGCACATACGTACGTACGTACGTACGTACGTACACACACACATACATACTTCTTTCTGAAAACTCTTAAAATATACTCGTAAGAGCTCAAAACGTCAAGATATGTTGAAAATTTCAATTTCGATTTTCGAGGCGATTACAAGAACTTTCCATATACTGGGAAGTTAAAAATCAAATTAGTAGTCATAATCAGAAAAGAACTAAGCCAAAGGCCAATAAACCTGGAGATGTAGTCTTCAAGATCAACAGGCAAATCAAGGCAAAAAAATAAGCGCTTGTATAAAAAAGAAATTGTTGCGCGAGATAATCGAGATACTATCACCACAGCAGCTAGTAGGAAAATTCACAACTCTCACCTGAAAAATATTCCTTCTGTTTCAGATTGACCCTTTGGAGCGTGCAAGCTTATGTGGATATTTATAAATAAAGTGGCCCGCTTATGACTATGAAACAAGGATATGGAAGAATTCTAACGGAAAATTTCAAAATTATTCACGCCATTAATATAACCAATTATGACGAGGTAGTTAATAGTATGAAACTAGTAGTGCAACACCGAATCAATAGAACAAGTATTTTAGTACCCCAACTCAACCATCGCATTTCTGAAGTGGAGAGGTTAATATATCTATTAAGAGATAGGAAAGTACATAGGCCTAAAAGATCAATAAACTGGCTAGGGTCTGCCTGGAAGTGGCTTGCAGGAAGCCCAGATGCCACCGAATGGGAAAGTATTGTTAAGAGTCAAAATAATATTGTAGAGAATAACAACAACCATTACAAAATTAATAAATATATTAGCAAGGTATCTACAGAATTACTCGATAATTGCAACAAAATTGTTGCTGATTTACAACCTTAAATAACGATAAGTACGAACAAACGTTGTTCAATAAAATGACAATTTTAAAGGAAGAAATTCAGGAAATTGTACTTGCCAACCAACTTGTTAAGAAAGGAATTGTGAATTCAAACCCTTTGGATTGTGTAGAAGTAAATGAGATTCTTGCTCAGGTCGAAACACTTCCGTATGGTAATGATATTCAGGCTATCGAATATGCAGAACCTATGGTGCTTGTGAAGGATTTTATGCTTCTTTACGTTATATGGTTACCGAAAACTGGAAGTATCAATAACAATCACCTCCTGATTCGTCCTACTATAAGAAACAGTAAGATGATTTGCGTCAATTTTTCTAGTTTGTTTGTGACGCGACAAGAAAAGTAAGGTATAAATGGAAAGTGTTCCGAAATCTAGGGTATAAACATCTGCAATAGGAATCAGTTGCAAAAGTTACAGTCCGCGGAATGCCTTTCTCAAGTGTTAGAAGGAACCGATTCGACATGTGACCACCAGTTTCAGTTGAACTCATAAATGAAAATACCTTATATTTAACAAATTTTATTGGTAAACTTAAGCACGTATGTACGTATGTGCAGTATGACCAGATTTCTCAATGGCACATTCCTAATTAATTTCCAAAATGATACAGTCCAAATCAACAATATGGAGTACACAAGCAGGGAAGTAAGGAGTTTTCACCTATTACCACAAATTCTGAATAGTAATTTAACTGAAAATGACGTGAGAGTCGATCTTGAATACTTGCATAGACTTCACATAACTAATATAAAAAAACTTAAAGATCTAGCTTCGAAAAATATTGTATCTGTTGCCTCCGACTCCGTAATTTTAATTTTAATTCTATCACTGGCTGTCATCCTGTATTTCTTTTTACGACGTAAAGACCCCCCACCCCCCCCCAGTTAAACTAGAAGCCAGTCTACCCTGCTCTATCCCGAATCCCATTAAGTTACAATTCTAATCTGTGGGACACAGATTTTTAAGGAGAGAGGAGCTATCACATTCCCTCTTGCCCCGCACTCCCTTTTACCTTGCATCAAAGCCAAGTACATTAGCCAATGGACCTACATTCCATATATTGCCAATTGTGCAATTTTTACAACATGTGAACAACATCGCGACCTGTTCCGATGCACATTGAACTAGGTGTTGCAATGTTGAATTGTTGCAATTACATATTTTATTTAGTCTTAAGTTGCATTTTTTACCTATAGTATAAATACATTTAGGCACATAGCTTTAAGCGTTCTCATTGTTATAATCGAAGTCGAATAAACGCATTCATTAAATCTAAGCGTTTTATTTTTTTATAAAGTTTCTTGAGAATAAATCTAACTTCAATGTAGCTTGTATAAAGGTAAAGCTCTTGGCTGAGGGATGAATACGGGAAATAGGTTTGAGGATTGCTTTGGTATAATAGAGCGCTTACCGAAGCTTGTGTGGGTAATTAGTTGTGTATGGGCTGTTCCAAGTTTGGAACTAGGAATACACTACAATGGACATTCATTTGTTTTTGTTGTTGTGAGGTACAAATCTTCAAAAGATACCGATTTGCTCCTGCTTCTCGGCATGTCGGAGTTTTACCGATTAAAGGCACCTCCGCCTCCTCCGAAAACCTCTAGCTTCTTCACTCATTGCCTGCACTGTCCGTTTACAATGTATTTCCTGAATGCTTGTTCATTTAATTAGTACTTCCCAGACGATGTACATCGGTATAAGGGATAGTACCAGTATCTCAACGATTTTTATTCAGAGTTCAATATATCCAATTTTGTATCAGATCAAATCAAATCTTAGCGTTCTTAATTATTGACTTGAGCTTTCAGTAAATGTTTACGTAGCATGATTTTAAACGATATTATGTTACGCGAGTTATGTGTGGGGTGCGAGCTGGAGCGAAAAAAAATAAAATAAAACATTCAGTCAGGACTTAGTAAAACCACCGAGCTTTTTTAATGTAAGAGATTTATTACGACAGAAAAACGAGTTGCACGCTTGTGCGTGTGCGAACGCGGCTTAGGCAACTGGGGCGAGAAGCTCATGTGTCAATCATTTTATGAACTTAAAGTGCTGACCTAGTGTCTGCACTTGTGCAGGTGTCGGATTCACCCTTTTGGTCTTGTCTGGACTTTTCTTTAAGATACTTTGTTGCGTCAGCTAAAATAGTATCTACGCCAGAAGAAGCTAATGCTGATGGATACATAACTTCTCCCCCCTTACAAGATGAATTCTCCTGAATTCTGTTGCCAATCTTAATTTTAACATTTTGTTTTCTGAAATATATTACAAGTCGTATAATAAAAAGAGTAAGTATAACAATTAGTACCATGTTAAATCTATATGATACACTTTTATGATATTTTAGTTCTTTAATTTCCTTAATGTTATTTTCATTATCAAAAACAAGTTCGTCAAAAGTTATTTTATTAGTAAAATTTTCAAATTTCTCATCCGAAGGATAAAAGAATCTTTCCTGAAATCTTTGTTTAATATTTGTATAATATTTATTAAATGCTTGAATAGTGCAGTTATTGAAATGAATAAGTGAATTTTGACCCAACTTCAGCTTTCTTTCGTCGCAATTTTGATTTATTTTTAGATTTTCAGCATTTTTGATAATAATTGTTTCTGGGTCTATTTCAATTACTTCTGTGTTATTATTCGTTATTAATTTACAATTTTTACGGTGTATACAATTTTTACTTAGTGATAATTCATTCAGATATTTCGTTTCTTCATATTTATACATTTGTTTCTCGTATTCAAAGACAATGTCAGTTGGTGAATCAATCTCCTTAAAGTTTTTGTTTGGTATTGGTATTAAAAGCTTCAGTTTAGTTGTAACAAATGCTTTAGGTACTTTAATAGCAAAGATCAGTAAATCTTTTTTATATTCTAACATTCCTAACTTTACATTTTCCAATTTAGTTAGGTCTAGATTATATGCCTGAATTTCGTCATCTGTTAAAATATTGGGATGTATAATGCCATATTTTGCTGAAATTATGTTATCTTGGATATGTTCGATTTTGCTTTTTAAGAGTTGGATTTTAAAGAATTGATCGTAATATAAACTATTGTTGAGTACTATGCTATCAATGTTATTCATTTTATTCATAATAAGAGCTCTATCATTTTCTACAATTGCTTTAAGCTGTTTGAATGTCTCATTGAAGTGATTGTTAATGATAACTTGCTGGTTCAAGGCTGTAATTGTGCTGTGAACGTTAGTGTCTACCGTTTTTAGATGATTGTCGATGTCTTGTCGATCCTGGTCGTCCATTGTCCCAAACAACCATTTATGTGTGTTGCCCACTAGATTTATTAGACCTCTTCTTGCTCGTCTTTGGGGTTTCCTCATTGTCTTTACTTTGTACGTCAAATGTATCAGTTCCCTCTGTAACAGAGTTTTATGTTGTCCGTCTAAACTGTCTATATTCTTCGAAAAATCGTTGACCAAATTTAAAATTTCCTGTATGTCAATGATGTGGACTATCAGGTCTGTTTTACTGACGATGTCTATTTGATTTAGGTATATTTCTGCGAATCCTGTTTGTTCTTGTATTTCGTATACGCTTAGTTGTCCCGTAACTGTTGTCGACATTAACAGGAGTGATAATATAATTGTGAAAATCTGCAAATGTTTATAGGGTGTTGGTTAAGAAAAATCATGTTTATAGAGGAAAGAGTAATAATGAAGTTCTCGTTCTTCTTATTAAACTAGCTAGTTTATTTCTAATTATTTCTATATTATTCAAAAAACAATTTCCCTTGCATAATCTCTAGTATCATTCTTCGTCGAAAATATTCCATATTTCTTTGTGAAAATGTAATTTCGCTATTTCTTGCGATGTATTCCGCAAACATGCATGTGAACACTCCGCAATCATTGTTGTTCTTTTGCTGTGGTATATCGTTCATGTTTTCTATAATGAAATCTGATGTATCAAACGGTTCGTTACGTTTGTCAATTGATTCTTCTTCCAGATATTTCCGTAATACCTCTAATAACTTTGTATTTGGTGCTCCCCTCGAATCGTAGTATTCAATTCTTTTATTCTCCAGATTGATAACCGCTAAACACCAATGTGCGTTATGTATGATAACGGGGATCAGAATTTTATTGAAAGAAAATATGTTTGTCGTCCGGGTCCATTTTTTGACTCCATTATATCCATTCCGTATAAGTTGTTGAACGAAGAAAGTATTCATAGCATGAATAGATGAATCTGTTTGCAGCTTGCTTCGTTGAATTATTAAATTCATATAAAAGTTAATGACGTTGTCATTAAGCCAACTACTTCCGATAGGCGAAGCAATGTCTTTTCTCGTTATATCTAAATTAAATTTTGAAATTAAAATTTCATCTGGAGGACCTTCTCCCATAGCTTCTCTTAACAGTGATTCCTCCTTCTCTGTAAAAGGTATAAAATGTTCATCCTGATCGGCAAATTTCGGTTTTCGTTTTATATTTACGAGGTGTATGTTAGTTAATTTAGATTTTCTAAATTTTGGTTTCTCTTTATGCCTCACTGCTTTGTAGTTTTTAATGAATCCCGTTGTTCGTGTTTCGTTGTAATCTTCCCTTTTAGCGTTCTGTTTTATCAAGTTTTTCTCTTTTACTTCTTTTAGATTCTGTCTGACTTTATCAAAATCTACCGCATGGGTTTGTAGGGCTTTTGGAGTGCATTTGACCGTTGAATGAAATCTTTCGTTATATATTCCTATCGCTTGCTGTATGGCTCTTTTCGGGGAAAATTTTGTTTTGTTTAATGTCAATATTCTAAATTTTTCGGCTATGCTATTGTGTAATCTTTCAATATCTGCTAACCCTGTATGGCTGTTTGGCTTTGTTATATGCAAAGTAACTTCTTTCGACCGTAGAAAATCTTTTATTTGTAGTGCATTGAGTTCGTTCCCTGCAACAATTTTGGATGGATTATCTGTCTTTATGAAATGTTCCTCTAATTTTTGTATTATGGTTGGATGGCTTCTGTCCGGAAGATAATATGCAAATGCGAATTTTGAAAACTTGTCAATGATTGTCATGAAGGCATATTTCATAATGAAATATGTATCTATATGGATTATTTGGTTTAGATCCGTTGGGGTTTCGGAATATTGATATTGAGGCTTGATTGGGTTGCGATCGTACTTGGTTTCTTGGCAAACTTCGCAATTATTGATTACTATCTGGATGATTTCTAACAGTTTTGGAAAATAAATTTTATTTCTAATGGCGTTGAAAGTTTCTTGGATGCCCGAATGCATACTTTCCTTAACGTGGTATAATGAAATCTGTTTTATAGCCTCTGTTTCCGTTTTTATATCCTGTGCTCGGTAGGAGCATCTAATGAATTTTATTTGCTTGTCGTTTGAAAACATTTGTCTGAGTTTTTCCTGCACGATATTGTATTTGTTATCTGAGAGCTCAGAGTAGATACCCGTGATTCCTTTTTTAATGTACCTTCGCAATATATCATTTAAATTTTGAAAATCATACTCCGCTATGTAAATTATTCTTTTCTTATGAATAATCTCAATTTCCGTTACTTTATTGTTGGTGAGAATAAGCTGTGTCCGGTGTTTATTGACAATCTCCTCTTTGATCGGGATATGGTCCAGGAGTTCCTCGTTAGCAGAGTGAATCGTGGCCATAGCTACCTCGTCATCTTCCACATTGAACAACATTAAGTCTGAATACGTATTCGCATTACTGGTCGTTTTGATTGATTCCGTCTCTTCGGTTTTTTTAATCCTACTCAAAAAATCTGCAACTTTATTCTCACGACCTTTTAAATATTCGATTTCGAACTGGTATTCCCCTAGTTTCAGGAGCCATCTTTGGTGACGTGGCGACAAGTCTTTGCCCCTATATTTAGCATGCAGAAATTTTATCGGTTGATGGTCCGTATAAATCTTGAATTTCTTCCCATACAAATATGGTCTAAAATAATTCACAGACCACATGATGGCAAGAAATTCTTTATCGGTCGCTGCGTAATTCCTTTCATGGGAATTCAGCGTTCTTGATGCGAAGCAGATAGGATGTCCATCTTGAGACAAGACGGAACCTATCGCATAATTAGAGGCATCCGTAGTAAGGTGGAACGTTTTGTTGAAATCGGGGAATCTTAATATTGGTTGCGAACAAATGAGGGTTTTTAGCTTCTCAAAGGCCTCTATGTAATTAGGATCGTGAGGGTTGATTCTAGTATTCTTTTGCAAATATTTAGTCATTGGTTGCGCAACTTTCGCGTAGTCGCGTATAAATTTTCTATAGTAACCGCTGAGACCAAGAAAACTTTTTAACTGTTTTTCTGTTTTCGGCAGTGGTACCTTTTCTATGGCACTAACTTTCTCTGGATTTGGTTTCAGTCCGTCTTTTGTGACGATATGCCCAAGAAATGCGGTCTCCTTTTGGATAAATTTGCATTTATTTATTTGCACCTTCAATCCATGTTGTGCTAGTACCTTGAAGATCGATCGAATGGCTTGCACATGTTCTGCTAACGACGTACTGAATATCAAGATGTCGTCCAGATAAACAATGCAATTAACGTTAATGTATTTTCTCAAAATTTGGTTGATGAGCCTTTGGAATGTTCTTGGGGCATTTTTTAACCCGAACGGCATCCTTATAAACTCATACAGACCTTGAGGAGTCACGAAAGCTGTTTTTTCTCTATCTTCTTTTCTTATTAGTATTTGATGGTACCCTTTCGCTAAGTCGAGGGTCGAGAAAAACTGTGCTCTTCCTAATTTATCGAAGGCAGCTTCAATATTTGGCAGCGGATATTGATCATCAATAGTCACCGCGTTTAAAGCCCGATAATCTATGCATAAACGGTATTGTTGTTCATTTCCGCATTCGCTTTTCTTAGGAACTACTACTAGCGGACTGGAATATCTCGAATTGCTTTTTTGGATGATTCCTTGTTTTTCCATTTCTGCTAGTTGTTTCCTGACCTCTTGTTCATGAACAGGAGGGTATCGGTAGAGTTTGGAGTTTATTTGCCTATCCGTTGTAGTCCTAATCTCGTGCTGTATGCTATTCGTACTGGTGAGTACGTCACCTTCCTTGAAAAATATATGTTCAAAATCGTGTATCACTTTTGAAATTTCCCTATATTCTTCTTCCTTTAAATGCTCTAGGTTTAAATGTTTCAGATAGCCGTTTTCAACTGTCTGAAGGGCACATATTTCGTTGGAGTTATAAGGGTAAATATCTTCTGAAAACTTGACAACATTATTATTTATTGTAACCGTTCTATCTTCTAAATTTATCTTGGCAGCTAAGTTTTTTAATAAGTCAATTCCTATTATAAATTGGTATTTTCGATTATACAGTTTTTGGCTTTCCACCTAACCATAGATCCTGGATGTGATTTAAATTCATCCGGAGAGGGAGTATGTACCTCGTATTTCATTACATCCCTACTATTTATTGTGGTGAAATGAAGTGGCTTAATATTTCTTTTAATGAACCCTTCTATACTATCATCTATGATACTAAATGAAGACCCTGTATCTAATAAGGCAATAAACTTAGCGTTATTTATAGTTATTTCGATTTTTGGCAATTGTTCCGAGGCTAATTTATAAAAAACTTTCTTGGAGTATTGTTGCTTCTTTCGCGATATTGGTTTATCCTATTTTGCTGTTGCCAATGGCTCCTTCCTGACGTCATAGGCTGGTTTTGGATATTATCTATTTCCATAGGCTCTATTGCCTGTTGTCTATACTGCCCGGAATTATATCTCTTTTGATCCACATTGCCATTTACTCTTCTATATTGAGTGGAATTATTGTTGTTCCTATGGTTATCCGTATTGTGTTTCCGGTATTGGCCTGAATTATAGTTTGCGTAGTCCCCTCGTACATTTTGATTACCTTGTCTCCCAAAATTTCCCGAATTGTTATGCAAATAGTTTGAATTAAAATTTTGTCGTCTGTTTTGCGTTATGTTATCTGCGTTATTGTCGTTCATTTGTTGCGTCTGTCGTTGGTAAAAACGTCTTGACCCCTGATAGTTATCATAACTTCTACTATTATTGGAATTTGTATTTCTTGGAAACAATTTCACTTCTTGACGATCTCTATCTAGTTTTTTATATTCTTTTTTAATACAATAATTTTCGAACTTCCTTTTTTGCATGACATCCAATATTTTTTCCAGATCCTTTTCATCATAAATTTTTTCTAATAACACACCTTGTGTCATCTCTTTCACTGTATTCACCAGAACCGATTCTACATTTGTTAAATCAATACAATTATCATTTTCGAAATACAATTTCAATTCATTTGCTTTTACTTTTAGTTTAAACACTTCTAAGGCTAAATCACTTACGGTATTCGCTCTCAAATTATTTATCTGCCGGTAGATTTCGTACGGCTCGATGTCTGGTCTGTAGCGTAATTTCAGTTTCTCCTTTATGGTTTCCCAATCTCCCGTGTCGTGCACATCGATGACGGCCTGTTTCGCATCTCCTTGCAGCTTTTCATAGAAAATCACTCTTGTTGCCAGACTCCTCAGGACTGGATCAGCGATACTACTAAGGTAGTATTCCGTGCTAGTTATAAAAGAGTTAATTGAAACATCTCCTTTGCCGGTGAATGTGCTAGTGTGTCGCAATTCCTTCAGCACTCTGTCCGTTGACATTACTACTTCTTGTTGAATTCTATGTCCTTGTGGTCGTTGGACTTGCTGTTCTTCCCTCAGTTGCTCGAACGCTCTTGCTAGCTGTTCGATCTGTTCGTCTCGTTCCCGTACTTGCTGTTGTAGCCTCTCAAGCTCTGCTTCCATTTCTAGATGTAAGTAAAAACTTCTACCTTTGTCGCAATTGGTTTTCCTTTCTGCCGCCCTTCTGCTCATTCACTTTCACTTTTATTATTATTTCGATTATTATTTTGTTAAACTCCCTTCAATACTCCGTTCAACTGTCTCCAATTCGGCGACAGGAACTTTCTTGTATCGGGAGGGGCTATATTATTTAGCACAATTTCCGTTCGCGGGTCGCGGTTTTTGAACACTTTATTAGCACAATTTTAAGTTTAAACACTTTTTTTTTATTGGTTAGTATCTTCGCGATTTTCTAACCTGGTTTACCGACTGCGCCAGTTATGTGTGGGGTGCGAGCTGGAGCGAAAAAAAATAAAATAAAACATTCAGTCAGGACTTAGTAAAACCACCGAGCTTTTTTAATGTAAGAGATTTATTACGACAGAAAAATGAGTTGCACGCTTGTGCGTGTGCGAACGCGGCTTAGGCAACTGGGGCGAGAAGCTCATGTGTCAATCATTTTATGAACTTAAAGTGCTGACCTAGTGTCTGCACTTGTGCAGGTGTCGGATTCACCCTTTTGCTCTTGTCTGGACTTTTCTTTAAGATACTTTGTTGCGTCAGCTAAAATAGTATCTACGCCAGAAGAAGCTAATGCTGATGGATACATAACTCGCGCTTCTCTTATTGTGTGAGGTAACTCATTGTAAGAATTTGATGCGGCGTTAATCGGATAAATCTTCAGGCGCTCTGTCCTAGCAAATTTTATTAAAATATCATTTGCGTTTCTCATATGGTAGTCGTTTTTCTAATCGAAACTCCAAATAGTGGGAAAAAATTCATGGAAACAAAAAAAAATTCGTCTATTTTTGTCTTTTTTCCATTTGAAACTATATTTTTTCCAATTTCACAACCAATGATTATAAAAATCGTTTCGAAATCACTGTTTCATTTCGTAAAATGCAAAATTTATCGCTTCTGTTGCAAAAAAATGTATCCTTTACTTTCTCACTTCGAGTCATTGTTTAGACTTCTTTATTGTTTGGACAGCATCGTGTAATCAAAACTTCTAAGAAATCGGAATTCAGCTTTTTGCTGATTCGACAGCTATGATAGCACTATTTTTGTGTTTGCGATCATAGATTGTTCAGTTCCTCAATTGCACGTGAGCGAAAAACACTTCGACCACACAATAGAACTTCATTACTCCCACATTTTTCCGTCGCTATTGAAAATGAATCGTAAAATAGGGGATAATTAACCAATCCAGTGTTCACGTCTCACGTTAAAACAAAAGTACAATTTGATAAAAGATCGTGAAGCCAAAATTTGGAATCGAAATTTTGAAAGAAAAATACAAATGTGGCAAGTCTGCTGTGTACATGGTTATCAAAGACAAGAAAGAAATTATCGACGCAAACCTTTCATCGCAAAATGTTGAAAATACAATACAAATGCCAATTTGTTCTGCATAAGCCATTGGGAATGTTTGTCTAAGTCGGTTTTTACCTTTTGTTCTAAATCAGCTTCATTTTTACCTGAATGAATCAGTATCGTATCGTCAGCGTACATCACAACTTTCCCGTCAATTCCTGAAGTCACCAAGTTGCTTGTATATAACAGGAGAAGAATCGGCTCTAGTATTGATCCCTGCGGTACGCCAATAGTAATCTGCGCTATTTTACTGTTAACATTTCCAATTTCATTCCTTCGAAGTCTTTCTGCCAGGTACGTACGTATGAGTTCGCTTGGCATACTAACAATTCCCAAGTTCCCAAGTTTACCTATCAATATATCATGCACTACCGTATCAAACGCCTTTTTTAGATCGATAAAAACTGCAGCAATGTAACTACACTGGTCCAGTTGTGTATTGATATGTCTCATCACTTCTACAATCGCGTTTGTTGTTCCTTTACGTTCCTGGAACCCAAACTGGTTTCTATCTAGAACCCTATTCTGCATTTAGTATTATTTAATTCGCGAAGCTATTATTTTTTCCATGGTTTTACTCAATGGGTTTAACAATGTTATTGGTCGAAAATTATTCGGGTCAGTTTCCAGCCCTCCTGTAAATATGGGTATTACCTTAGCGTTTTTTTAGATACTTCGGAAATTTTTTACTCTTGAAGTTTATATTCACTAGAGTAACCAGTAAATCTGCGATATCGTCTTTGATTATTTTGATATCATCAACGCATATACCATCAAGACCCGGCGCGGTGTGTTGTTTCAGAGAATCAATAACATCAATGACTTCTTTTCTAGATATCAGCCTTAAGTGAAAAGAGCAGATGGGTTACACGTTTTGGCATGCTGAGTCGTTTTTAGGGAGTTCCGATATAATTTTCTGTCCTATTGATATGATGTGATCGTTTAAAATATTTGAGATTTTTGCTGGATCTTTGAAATTTTCGCTCATGAAATTTTATTCCTTTATATCCTGGTTTTTACTAGTGTTAGTGTCTGCCTCTCTAACAACTTTATTCCAAAAATGACGCCGCTTGTTAGAACCTTCCTCAAGTTTTCTCGAATAGTATGTAGTTTTCCTTTGCATTTTTAATCGTATTGTTGCATTCGTTTTTCATAATTTGATAGTTCTTTTGTTTCATTATATATGTTGGATCGCTTTTTAGTGCTTAAAAAGCTGTTCGCTTTTTGCTGGAAAAGTAGATTTCTCGTCCGTATAGGCTTAATTTTTGTGGCTAAAAATTTCGCTTGCGAAATAAGCTCGATTAACTCCTGGAAGTTTTTCAGTTTTCTATTCCCCATTAGATGTTTTGTTACTTCTATGAATTTATCAATTTGCATGTATGTAATATTCTATTTTATTGGTTCCATTTTTGTTGTTACAGTTACTCGTATTAGCAGTCTAGACGCGACCAGTCTTCAAATGTATGTGTAGTATTGTTTTTAATTGTCTGACTGTTTGTTGTTACATGGTCCAGTAGCGTTCCTGTAGTAAATCTGGTATTTCTGTACTGTGGGTTATTAATGTGTCCAAGTAAATTTGAACTGGTGGGATATCGTCTAGGAGATCAATATTGGTATCTGCTATTCTAATTAGTGACTTGTGTGTCGAATAAACATAGTCCACATAATCAATATACTCAGAGAACTTTTCTGAGGATTTATAAAAGGTACCTATCTTGAAATTGTGTATGTCTGTTTCTATTTCTATTATAATTGTTGAAAAATTTATATTTGTGTATATTGTTTTAAAGTTTATACCCTTCCTACTATATATGGCTGTCCCGCCTCCTCGCTTTTCTGTTCTACAGTGATACACAGCGTGAAAACCATTTATGTTATAATATTCGACTTCATTCTCGTAAAGCCATATTTCACAGAAAACCAACACGTCGACTTCTTTGTGTTGTTCAGTATAAATTTCAATATCTTCTTTTTTTGACGAATGCTTCTTAGGTTGGCATAGAGTACAGTTAATTTGTTTGTCATTTCCGTTTCATATTTTGTTGTAGTTTATCTCCCTCCTGGATAGTTTAAGTTGTCTTATATATTCTAGGCATTCCAATCAGTCGGCTCTATGACATACATTAAATGACTTGGTATTATTTAAGTAATTTAGGCATTTATGTACGTTTGCTTTGCAGTCTGCAGTTTTATGATCTCCTGCGTATTTCTTTTCCCTCACATTTGTTCGTTTTGTGACTGTATTTTTGGCATTTATAGCACCTTGTGACGTTATGATCTTCTGTCACAAAATGTGTACCGAAGTCAATGTTTATATATTTATTATTCAATATTCTATACATAGGCCCATTGATCTCCAGTATAGCTTTGTACTTTCCATTTTTATCTGTCTAGTGTGCACTATATTCAATTTACACTCTTTTTTTAACTGAGTAGTTTAAGTTGTTTATTTCCTTGTTTAATTCAGCTGTAGTTATTTTTATGCAGACCTTTTATGATCATCCGTGGAGAGTGTTCCGCTGTTGTTCCAATTTCGTATTTTTGATCCATGTTATGTTCAACTTGAACGGTTCCTCTTTCCGTTCGAAGTGGTAAGCAACAAAATTATACTCTTCAGCATAAATAATTTTCATTTATATTTTAGCCTACAGCTTCCTCTAGCTTCTGCAGAAGAACAGTTGACAACAGCTCTCTAGAGCCCACGAGATTAAGGTGGGCTGTTGGTCAACTTTAACGGCATACTTTTGGATCGGAGGTGGTAAGCAAAAAAATTATATTCGTTATAAATAATTTTTATTTTTATTCTACATCATCGAATCGGGTTCTCCAGGAATATTCCTGGAGACTCGCCAGATATACAGGGTTACTCTATGTGGTATGTATCTATTTATATATCTATTTATATAATTTAGATTATTTTTATTTTATATTTATATATAATTTTTTTGTCTTCCAGCCCTTGAGACGGTCGCATAGAAACGTACCAATCGATTCCTACAACGAGGTGGTGGAGGAGGAGAGGAGAAAAAATTCAAGCTGTTTTATTTTAATGTCATAAGGTCCTTGTTCGGCAAATAAAAAAACATTGTTTTAATCTTCCACGGTTTACGTTATCATTCACTTATGGAAGTTAAAAAAATATGGTTGCACCTTAAAAAGAATTGAAGATCCAAGTGTTATCTGCCTATGTAGCAAAACATCAGCTGGGTATATATTAAATAAGGTCGGGCTCAAACAGGAATATGCACAGGTGTTGATATATTTACTTTTCCCGAAAATGTCTAATAACAATACATCCACTATTATGTAATAACATACGTTCAAAAATATCTAAGAATGTTTTATGTCTTATGAAAATATGCGGAGAAAAACCCTTTTGTTCACTGTATAGAAAAGTGAGAATGCATCGGCAAGCATTCTTCTACGATGCAAACATTTCGTCAAATATGCAGCTTTGTTTGCGTTTTTTTTCTCCCTACGTTAGCTTGTTGCAGGATGCCAATACACAGGGACGCGTCTCGCGTTCTTTGGTTGCATCTGCAAGAATGGTAATGGCTACGCCCAATCGCCAAAATTACAATTACCAGAATATTATTTCTTTCTTATTTTAAACGCGTGATAGAGGTATTTGTTGTTAAAAATTATGAATAATTTTGTTTTTTGAATGTTGAATTTGTATGCGATGAATTAGTGATTTGAATGTTAAAGAATGAATTGGTTATTATTAATATTTGTGAAAATGCATTACAGAATGTCGTTTATTGAGTGACTATCCTCTGGATATCCGCCATAATGCTACTGACATTTTTAACGAATCTTAATATCTCTTTTCTGACTACTTTTTGCCCGATGATTTCGCCTGGATATCGTCGGCCCATTTCCGTTTCCGCTTGGCTAACTGACAAATGTACAGCATCGCCTTTCTTTGTGTTATCCTCCAGCTTGAATTGCTTCAACATTTCTTTAAAAGTCATCTACAATCCCGCCATACCCTCATTCTCACTAGTACAGCTGCTGCTGAGTTGGTCGTCTCGTCCCGCTTTAATTATAGCACTTTCCCTTTAATATGGAATGAAACATATAAATATATAAGGAAATATACAATACTTTTATTCGAAACGAAAACGTCATCTATTAACCGATTTGTACAGTACTCGAATCTAACAGAATAATAAATTCGTTTAAGACTTTAATATGCTTATTTGGTATTATTTGGAACGAAGGGCCAAAGTGTTTTCTTGCAATAGCTACTTGAGCTCTTTGTGAGTATCGCGACTATTGTTTATCTTTCATGCTTTGGGCAAATGCAGGACTAAAATACTTAACGGCAACATTGTATGCTACTTAAGAAGTGCCGAGCAAATGCAACATTAAGATATTTAAAAGTGACATTGTATGCTACTTAAGAAGTGCCGGGCAAATGCAACATTCAAATATTTAATAATTTAAGAAGTGCTTTCGTTAAGCATATGATGGAGGCAAACGTAACATTATTGCATTTGTGACACGTTTTATTGACACGTCTCAGCATTCATATATGCTGACGTGACTTCCCCTTCCTTAAGAATCGACTCCTGGCGATTTATGTTAAATGCGGAAGGTTTTGAGATATTTACAAACACATTTGTTCTATTGTTCTATTTAAATATTAAGTATACTACAAATATGATCATAATTATGGGAGTTACTATTTGAAAGTCCGCTCCTATATTAATTCAATTAGTCAGAAATCCTTCGTGTTTGATTTCGGTAATTGTTTTTCAAAATTATTTACATTTTTTGAATTCAACTCTTCCATAGTGAAGTTATTTAATACAGTGAGATTAAAAGGTTTTCAAATTGTCAACTTTTACCATATTTTTACTAGAAGTTATGATTTGTCGAATTTCGCTACATGTGTGATACAAATATGTCGTCAAAGATGTACAAGATTTCCTTTTTATTATTATAATCCAAGGTAAAATCGGTCAAAAAAAAATGTTTTGAATACATAAATTCGATGCGAGTTCTTAATATTTTTAAATTAATTTTTGTTGTCACATTTACATATATTCGTTTTATCGCTTAAAATAATATTATGGATATGCTTTTATTTGATTATTATATTTATTTGCAATAGGTTCAATTAAAATTGTAGAATATTTATTTAGTGTAAATTTTCAATAATTTTAGTTTTAATTTTATTCGGTTGATATTCCGTTTAAATTTTAATGGGATCAAGTTGTGGTTATTAACCTCTAAAGTTTTAAAATGTCATAGTATGTCTTCGTCATCTATTGCGTCATCGCTTCAGTAAGAAAATTATATGTTCTAAAATGTTAAAATTGTCTCGTTTCAATTGGACTGTCTGTCAGCAATGTGCGAAGCTTATCCTCAAGCTCATGAAATGATTAAATAGTGATAGAAGGATAGTGCATCCCGTTGACATTTGATTGAATAGTTCTCATATTTTATTCGTACTGATACATATTTACATAATAATAATCTTCAAATATTTTGATTTCTTTTCTCTCGATAATGATAATTTAGTCTTATAATTGAAACACCGTTAGCAAAATTATCAACATGAATAATTTGAATAGTGTGTTTCTGAAATGAAATTAAGAATCTGGTTGGTGATTTTTCTTTTTCGCAATTTGCGATTCGTGAGCTTTCCGTTTAGAATGAAGGAAATAGTGTTGACCATATTTATAGTCGAGTTTAGTTCGAAGATACATGGGATCATGTTTAGTTTTTCTGGCAGGGTTTTTAACGTAATTTTTATTTAATTTTCCCGATTTTCTACTTTGATTGAGTTTATTGATATATTTTTCTTTGCGGGTTTGCAATCTTTCTCTGATTTCATGGTATTTGTCTGACGTAATTACACCATTTTGTATTTCTATAGGTGGGTAGCCGGTTGAAGAATGTATTGTGTAATTATAGAACCTTACTGCTCTTACAACAAAATCAACATAGGAAGTTTCTTTATTGAAATCATCTTCTGCTTTTAATAGTCTCAGATGTTCATTTAGTGTTCCATGGACTCTTTCTATACCTGAATTTCCAGTATGGTGGTATGGGGTTGTAATATGTGTGTTGATTTGTTCATTTGCGAAAAAATTTACAGAGCTACTTGAGGCAAATTCACCGTCAAAAACTATATTTTTTGGTTTACCAACAGCTCCGATATATTGAATTGATATATTGATTGCTTCTTGGATGTCTAACCAGTTTCGGAATTAAATTTTGATAGCTTGGGCGTATTTAAAAAATTTATCGATGGAAGTTAGATACTGATTGACTTTCGATTTGTACCATATGTCCATATGTACTATTTCGAGAGGACCTGTCAGTGTTTCGGTTAAATGAAAGGATTGTTTACTGGGTTTTCTTTCGTATTTTGCCGTGTTGCAGATATGACAGTTATTTATAACAGATGTTATCTCTTCTTTAAGCTTAGGATAGTAGACAAAGTTTTTAATTACTAAAGATACTTGATTTATGCCTCTATGGTTATTCTTTTGGTGTTCCTTGAATACGTTCACGTATATCTGATCTATTTGTTATATCTTCCAGTAGTTTATTGACTTTATTTATTCTTGCATTTGGATTGTCAGCTTTCCACTTAATGTTTTCGTTCTGAAATGTTGGAAATAAGGTAATATCTTCCAATATAAGTCCTACTAGTCCTTTTGTCGGCATGTGGTTTGTTGAAATATATTTAAAGTATTTATCGTCAGGATGTTTACTGTAAAAAGTGTATATTTTGCGATTAAAATTTTTTTTCTAGTTTAACCGAGTTTATATGTGACTGCTTAGTTATAAATTGGGTTTTAAAAAGATTAAGGGGAACTTCAGATATTTGGATATAGTGGAGGTTATCCTCTTCAGCACTATGTACCGTTGCATCAGTTGAACTTGTTGCGTGCCCCGCATTCACTAACCTCCCTCTCAGCCAATCATCCTCCATGTGCCCCGCCACTTCGAACGCAACATGGAAGATGACCGCCGAGAGGAGGCCCCCGTGCGGAGCACCCACCAACAGTGGCCGCATAGTGGCGACCATAGATAAATCTTTTCGAAACCGGCTAGCTCACCGGGTCGTGGGCTAATCAAAATTCACACAGAGAGAAGAAAAAAACATCAAGAACCGGACTAAACCGAATCACGCACACGCTGAGGAGGGGAGAAACCATGAAAACTCACTTCATATTATTTAAACTTTTATTCTTAGGTATATTGAAATCTTTATACATTTTGCCAATGGCAAATTACTTATACAATCTCGCCAAAACGTCGGCGGCGGAATTCCAATTCGATTCTTAATCTCTTTTTCTTGGCTATCAAATCCGTGCGCGCTTTGCCATCACTCATTCACTGGCGTTGCATGCAGTGCCTCACTCGGGGCAGGCGCTCCACAATGCTGCTCGATGGCACCGGGGACGGCAGCACAATTGCTTCGGCGACTTGGTGGACGCAATCCTTTCCAACAATTCCAGTCCACGGTGCCCACACGAGGATCATATACGACTAGCATCTATATAACCAAACAATATGACAGCAGCGGCAAGTCGAAGCCTTTTTGCTTCATTTATTACCATATATGGTAATACGCCAAAATGTTTTCGGCCAATCAGAGGGCGACCGCAAGCAAAGAGAACCGATTCGTGCTCGATCACTTAAACTCACCTCTCAAGAGAGATAGCGCGAGTGGTGGATTACTAAATTGGGATTTAGTACTGCCAATGCTGATTATTTGTCCGTGTACGGAGGGAAATTTAAATATATTCCAAATTTGGAAGAATTGAAAAATGTGAACTACAAAAATGAAAATTGATCCGCAACAAACTTATATCGTTCGCCTGGTTTTCTGTCGTTAGTAATTCTCTTTGATTTTCTATATGTTCTACCGGGTGACTTTTATCGTTAACACCGATCTTGATGCGTGAAAGTGCATCTGCTACAACGTTCCCTTTAAGATATTCAATTGAAAAATTAAACTTTTCCAATTTTATCTTCCATCGCTGAGGTTTCGAGTTCGGTTCCCTTAGATTTGAAAGCCATTGCAATGGTCCATTGTCGGTACGAATTGTGAATTTTCTTCCGTATAAATAGGGGCAAAAGTAACCTGTGGTCCAAACAATCGCAAGTAATTCTTTTTCTATAACAGAATATTTGACTTCATGTTCATTCAAGGCACGGGAGGCGAAACATATGGGGTGCTGCGATTTGGAAAGTACTGCTCCGATAGCGAAGTTAGACGCATCCGTGGTTAAAGTGCATTATGTTGAAAAATCAGGATATGCTAGAATCGGTTCTTGAGTTACAAGATATTATAATTTATTAAAAGATTTTATATAGTCTTCTTCCTGGGGGTTAATTTTCGCATTCTTTTTAAGACGTAAGGTCAAAGGTTTTGCTACCATAGCGAAATCTTTAATGAATTTTCGATAAAAATTTACAAGGCCTAAGAAAAATTTTATCTGTTTGGAAGTTTTCAAAATTGGAAATTCATGGACTGCTTTAATTTTCAAAGGGTTTGGTTTTACTCCATTTGTCGAAATAATATGGCCAAGATATTCGGTTTCGTGTTTCAGAAATTCCGATTTTGCTAGTTGAATTTTTAGATTAGCTTCCCTAATTTTCGAAATATTTTTTTAAATGAGCAAATATGTTCCTCCAGGTTAGTAGAAAAATAACGATATCGTCTAAATAGACAAAACATATTTTTCCGATACATTCCGAAAAAATTGAATTCATTAAGCGCTGAAAGGTTGAAGGCGCGTTTTTTAAACCGAATGGCATGCGTAAGAACTCAAAGTGTCCTTGGCCTGTGGAAAATGCCGTTTTTTTGAATTTCGGCTTCTGATATCTCTAGCTGATGGAAACCGTTAGCAAGATCTAACGTAGTAAAATACATGGACCGTCCGAGTTTATCAAGAATTTCATCTATACAGGGAATGAGAAATTTATCATCAATTGTAACATTAGGGCAGGTTTACTGATCTGATGATTAAAGTGCGATGGATTTGGATATTTAAGCGCACATTCCGGCCCCCAAGAGATGGTAAGCTCTTAGTTGGGATGATTATCGTACCAGGTAGCGGAGGTGCTTGATGTAGGTATTAACTGAAGATTCTTCGACTGCTTGCATTTGCGTTTGATTACCAACAAGATGAGTATCGTTAGCGTCACTAGTACGCATATGGCTATGGTTGAAGCTATGCTGATCCATCCATGATGTTTAATTTGTTTCCATTTGATATGTTCGAATGCTGCCAGGAAACTTTCTTGCTGAGCTACGGTTGTGCCGAATGTTTCCGTTGACTTGATGATGTTCGATGTGCTTAGCGGTATGATTTCATCTGATGACGGGATTCGATCGAGTTTTACTTCGCTAGGTTGGATGAAGACGGCAAAATGTTTCCCAACATATCTTTGGTCGGATATTAAGGAAAATTCGTCGGTGAATAAAGTGCAGTCTGATGATATTTGGACAATGCCAGTTCCGTTTATACGTATTGAGGATCGTTCCCCTTTGCATACAGTTTGAGCAACCACTGTTGCTGGTGTAGCAAACATCCATGTGTTGTGGTTTAAAAGCTGCTTCCAAATAATTTTCTCCGCCCTGAAGGTTTGAGTGGGGCAATTCTCCTTTGAGAATGCGTCATAGAGCTTGCTAATCGCACAGTTTTGATGGTTCTTTATGTTGAGTATCATTGAAATTGGAATTGCATAGTGTCCTGGACTGAGTTCGTTCTGTTGAAATAGAGCTCTTCATGAATTTTAAAAAATAATTGTGAATTGTAGTTGACACCTAGTATATTAGATTCTACCTTCGGAACCGCGAATATATTGCTTCCCTGGTAGATTGGAATCCCAGTTACCTTTATTAACTCGTACTCACGATTGTCGCCAATAGGCAATTGTCCCACGATGTTTAAATACTCGTCATCATGTGTGATGAACAGTTGATCTGTTGGAGTATGTAGTACTTCGAGATGAGGTGGAAGTAGTGCCTGGGTTCTGTTGATGGTTTTCTCTAATTCAGCTAGTTTTATGCATTCCCAGATACCAATATTCGTATAAGCCGCAGTTAAGATGCTGGAATATTTATGATAAACCTCTTGGACGTAATTCAGGGCACGCTGGTATGTCCCTAAGAAATGGAGGTTAATTTTATTATGATCGACCTTTACAAACCAACTGTGGTATTGGTTTATCCGTTCTAATCCTTGGTTCAGTTGTTTTGAAAATCGTTGAAGTTGTGTGTTGATTCGACTTGAGGTGGTGTTAAGAACTTTACTTGCCTTAAGGATAATGTTACCTTCTTCTAACATCTTTTGTTTTAAAGCCTTTTGATTTTCTGCCAGTGTGTTCACATCTTCGATAACTTCGTCGTTAACGCCGAATACTGCTGTAAGCACTTTACCAAATAAACCACGTTTAGTTCGACTCTTCATGAAGTGCAAAGTGTCCATTTTGTTCTCAATTTCTTGAGTCAGTTCAAGTAAATGCAACACTAAGTCGTTGCAGTGAATTTCGTTCGATACTTTCAGATCTGTGCTGCACATATCTGAGACGTTTTTGTAGACTGTCTTCAGATTGGTGTGATCTTTTTTCAAGTCGTTCCATGGAACCTGTAGTTTTAGTTGTAATGAACCTCGAACTATGTTGGCTATTCCGGCATGTTCTGTATAGAGTCCACCTGGTAGCTGCGTGATGTTGACTAGCGCGTTCGTTCCAATGCTCAAAGTGAGTAGCATGGTGAACAAGGTGGCTATTGATGATACTGATGACCTACCAGTTATTCGTCGCTTTTTTGCTATAGGTGGAGCCGCATCTTTACTTTCTGGTGGTTTGTTTACTTCCACTGCCTTTGTTGGTGATTGAAGGTTGACTTGCTGCTGTGTTGCCGGTTGTCCCTCCATGTTACTGAAAGGTAGTGAGCATATTTTAGTAATTGGTCGTTTGAAGACTTTTCCCCTCATTTTAAGCGTGACTACTCTTACAATCTCATCCTGTCCTGGGTGGGTGGCGATTATTCTGGCAAGAGGCCACTGGAAAGATGGAAAATGGTCAATTTTCACCAGCACTAATTCACCCGTTTTCACGTTTTCCTTCGTTTTCAGCCATTTTGGGCGTTGTTGCAATCTTTGCAAGTACTCTCGACTCCAACGCCGCCAGAATGATTGTTTCATATACTGGACAAGTTTCCATCTCTTTATCATGCTGTATTTTGTTTCGCTGACATCAGACGTGAGTTCAAACAAGTTTGAACCCGTCAGAAAATGTCCAGGGGTTAGAGCGGCATGATCTGATGGATCGGTGCTGATTTCGGTTAATGGGCGTGAATTCATACACGCTTCTATTTGTGCTAGAAGAGTGTAGAGCTCTTCAACATTTAATATCTGCTGTCCGATTGTCTTTATCAAATGCCTTTTCATAGACTTGACGCCAGCTTCCCAGAGCCCTCCGAAGTGGGGGCTGCCAGGAGGAATGAAATTCCACTCTATCCCTTCGTGGACTACTTCTTCACTTGTGAGTTTCAGAACCTTGGCAGCTTCTGATCTCAGCTGTTTATTAGCTCCTACGAAATTTGTACCACAGTCACTGAACAATTTTGCACATTTGCCTCGCCTGGCTATAAAGCGCCTGATGGCTGCAATGCATGTTCCGGCGGATAGGTCACTCACAAGCTCCAAGTGAAACGCTTTAGTAGCCATGCATACGAACACCGCTATGTATGCTTTTGTTGTTTTTGCTCCTTTTCCTCCGCTCCACTTGATGGTAATGGGACCTGCATAGTCCAACTCGGTTTCCGTAAATGGTTTTTCCAATCTTACTCTAGATGGTGGCAATATACCCATCTTCTGAATATTTGGCTTTGCAGATAATTTGAAACAGGTTAGACAATCTCGAAGAACCTTTTTCGTCAGGGAATGTCCACTGACTACCCAGTATTGTAGGCGCATAGTTGCCAACGTGAGAAGTACACCACCGTGGAAGACTTGTTTGTGTGTCGTGGATATAATGGATCGCGCAAATTGACCCTTTGGTATTATTGCTGGATGTTTCGAACTAGCTCCGACCGTTGCATTATGAATTCGCCCACCCACTCTGAGGATTCCTTCTGAGTCAATCCACGGAGATAGTGCTCGAATGTTGCTGGTTGCAGGAACTTCTGTTCCTGTTTTGAGCGCATTTAACTCTGGTTGAAAAGCATGCTCTTGGCATAGTCGAATACACTGCAGCTGAGCTTCTTTCAACTCCATTTGCTTGATGTAGCCAGATTGTTTTACTGCGTTTGGCCGAGTATTGTTGATGAACCTGCGACAGAAAGCAACGACTCTTATTAGTTTGGTTACGCTTGAAAATTTACAGAGAATTTCTGGTTCGGGATCTTTGAAGGTTGTTGATAACGAGACATGGCGCTCCTCTCATCCTTCATGAGATACTTCTGTTGGGTGTTTCCAATTACTTGTTTCTACATTTAACCATGGAGGCCCATGCCACCAAAGGCTGGATTGAACTAATTCTGTAGGCTTTAATCCTCTGGTAGCTAAGTCAGCTGGGTTACTTTGCGTGTTGACATGGTACCATTGAGCTGGTACGCTGTCCTGCTGGATTCTGCATACGCGATTAGCGACGAATACGTTCCATTTCGACGCAGCACTCTGAAGCCATGCTAAAACGATGGTCGAATCGGTCCAGTAGAACTTAGGAATGTGTTCCCAGTTGTGCGCCATGACAGTCTGCTTCATTAGTTCAGTTAGCAGGACCGCTCCACACAGTTCCAGTTTTGGAATTGTTTGTGTCTTGATTGGTGCCACCTTTGATTTAGCTGTTAAAAGATGTATGGACACATTTGCTTCATTACACACCTTGACGTAAATTGCTGCTGCATATGCAGATAATAATGCATCACAAAACCCATGCAGTTCGATCCTCTTTTCCGTAGACGTGTGAATCCATCGAGGGATTCATAGCGAACGCAGTGCAGATAACCCGTTGCGTACAGCTAACCAATCTTCGACTAATTCGGGGCTCAGTGGCGTGTCCCAATCATAGTTAGATAGCCACAACTTTCTTATTGTCAGCTTACCAATAATAGTGGAAGGCTGCAGCCACCCCAATGGGTCGAACAATTGTGCAATTTCCGAGAGCACGCTTCGCTTTGTGAGAGCTATGCCTTGTCTATGATCGTCAAAGCAGAAGGTAAATTCGTCGTTCACTGGATCCCATTGTAAGCCCAACGTGTTGACATTGTTTGTGGTGAGAAGATCAAATGGAATCTGTGTTCCTCGGTCTTCCGTTGGAATTTTATTGAGAAGTTCCTGACTATTCGCAGTCCATTTTCGGAGGTGAAATCCTCCACGTTGTAGTAACCTTTGCAGATCCTTCTGAACTTTTCGGAGTTCCAATAAAGTATCTGCACCTGTTAAAACATCATCCACATAAAAATCTCTTAAAAGTACCTTTGCTGCTTCTGGAAATATGTGTTCATCATCTGTTGCTAATTGTCGTAAGGTGCGTATTGCTAAATAAGGAGCACTGGCGGTTCCATATGTCACTGTATTTAGCCGGTAATGTTCAATGGGCTCAGATGCACTGAATCTCCATAAAATTCGTTGAAAATCTCGTTGGGTATTGTTTATCCAGATTTGGCGGTACATCTTCTCAATATCAGCAGCTATCACAAACTTGTGTTGTCTCCACAGCATCAATATGTGTGACATATTTTCTTGGATTGCTGGCCCTGCTAAAAGACCATCATTTAAAGATTTCCCTTGCGGTGTCGCTTGCGATGCATTGAATACGACACGTAGTTTAGTTGTTGTACTACTTTCCTTGATAACTGCGTGGTGTGGCAGGTAGTACGCTTTCGAAGACTTAACCATGTGTGATGGTATTACCTCCATGTGGCCAAGATCGATATACTCTCTAATGAATTTCGAGTATTGCTTGTGTAATTCGGGATTACTCCTCATTTTCTGTTCCAGCTGTCGCCATCGTATAAAGGCAACTGCTTCCGACCTTTGAAGCTCTTTTACGGGATTGAAACCTTGTTTAAAAGGTAGAGTGACAGAGTATCGTCCATCCGGGCTTCTCCTTGTTGTCGCCTTATAATGGTCTTCAACTAGCTGATCTTCGATTGATGTTGGCTTTGTTTTTGGAGTTTCTTCTAATTCCCAGAAATTTCGCATTAATGTATGCATATCTTCACACATAACATTAGACACAATTGGTGCCTTGCTACTGATTGACTGTGTGCTGCCTAGTAGTACCCATCCAAGCTTAGTTTGCTGAGCACATGGTTTCCCTGGCCTGAATCCATTTAGAACAAAGTCGCCATATATGTCAGCACCAACTAGAATGTCGATTTTACCGGGTGTGCCGAATTTTTTATCAGCCAAATCACTTCCCCTTAGGTGAGTCGGAAGTTTGACTTCACATGGAAAAGCTGGCAACTGAGATGTTATAGTCTTCAAGATATAGGCATCAAATCTGACGACCTCTTTTCCTTTCTTTGGGGTGTTCACGACGGTGGATATTGTTGCTATCCCTCGAGTGCTGGTATTTCCAGTTGCACCTATTCCTGTGACGATTAGCCTTGCTGGTTTTCGCTTGATTCCCAGCAACTGCACGGCTGCTTCCGTGATGAAGGATTTTTGCGAACCTGAATCAAATAGTGCTCGCATTGGTGCTAATCCGCCATCCACATCTTTCACCTTCATTATTGCTGTCGCAAGTAAAGTGTGTCGGGTTGCGTTACCCTCTGTTAAATGGGTTTGTATTTTTGTTGATTCTCCGTGCAATAAGGTATTATGACGCTTGTTACATACTTTGCACCTGCGTTTCGAAGTGCAATGCTCCACCATATGCTGACTGCTTAGGCAATTAAAACACACTCCGTTTGTGCTGACAAACTTCCGTTTGTCTTGTACCTGCAATCTTCTGAACTTTTCGCAACAAAAGAGAGCATGTGGCGCCTTACACATGACACTGGTTAATTTTGTAACCTGAGCAGTGTTTGCGGTCACTATCGGTCGTTTATCGACCTTTTTGATTGTTTGTGGGCTGGCGAGGGCTTCCAGCATAGCAAATCGTTGCTTGATGAATTGCAAGAATTGCTCTAGTGTTGGAACATCAGTGTTTGAACTGATTGACCGCTGCCAGTCTCGTCTCGTGTCGTCGTCTAATTTTAAATTTAAAAAATAGACTGACATCAAGTTGAATGCCTCAATCTGTAATGTCTTGATGGTCGTCACAACTTGGTTTGTGACGTCCAATAAATGTTTGAGCCCATGGTGATCGTTGACTCCAGTTTTGGGTATGTTCCAAAAGTGCTGCATTGTCTCTTGGGCGATGGCACGATGGTTGTTGAATCGTTCGCATAACAGACCCCAAGCTGCTTCGTAGTTAGCATCCGAAATGCTTAAATGTTGGATAAGCGCTTCTGCCTCGCCACTGACTGAGTTGCGTAGATACTGCATCTTTTGGATGTTGGTTAGCTCTTGGTTGTTGTGAACCATGGTCTGGTAAAGGTCTCGAAACGAAAACCAGTTTCCATAATTCCCGTTGAACTGGGGTATTTTGATCCTCTCCAGCTTGATGGGATTAGAACTCTGGCGTTCTTGAATTCTACCAGATGGTTGAAGCTCTCGAAGTTTGGACTTGAATAGGGCCATGTACTCCATTACCATATTCTCTTGATCTTCGTAGTCCGATTCGTAGACCTTCAGCTTGTCCGCGGTTTTGCAGTAGTTGTAAGTTTCCAAGTGTTGTTCCTCGCACTTTTGCCAAGCCTGTTGTAGCTTGTCGAGTCTCATTTCGAAATATTCGACGCTGTGACGACTTGCACTGTCTTTTCGGAAGTTGTTGATTAGTCGCTGCACTGCGTCGAAATTCACCTTCTGGATGATATCAGCCTGGTACACCATTGCGCTGTGAAAGAAATGAAACGCTTATCCGGCTCGACGGACCAAATGTTCTGGCGTTATTAGTAAGAAAATTGAAACAACTAATTGACTCACTACTGTCGATGAAAAGACTGATTTATTCCGGTACAATATGTCGATATTTATACAATAATATTTCACTACAATTTTGATGATCTATGTTAATTGGGATGCCTCGTGCCATAGTGATTCTTGTGCTTGTTGCACATTTTGTCTGGGTTCAGAGTCCTAAGTGCAATCGATCAGACCACCATCGGTATTGATGAATGAGCACATTAGGGCAGGTTTATTGATCTGATGATTAAAGTGCGATGGATTTGGATATTTTAGCGCACATTTAGTTTTCTATAATCAATTACAATACGCCATTTCTTCTCACCAGATGCATCTAATTTTTATGGTACTGCCCAGATAGGAGAGGAATATGGAGAAGAACTATTTTCTATTCCTTGTTTTAACATATTTTGAATCTGCTTATCTACTTCTTCTTTATATACATGTGGATACCTATAGTTTTTAGTATAAATAGAATCGTCCGTTTTAGTTTTTATCTTATGCTTTATAACGTGTGTAAATGAAAGGTCGCTTCCCTCTTTGAAAAATATATCATCAAATTCTTTTACAAGAGTTTGGAACTCTTTACATTCTTGCCTGTTAAGATGATCAGTGCGTATCTCCGGATTGAGGCTAGGTTGATCCTTGATCAAATCTAATGGAAGATCGGTAATAAAAGTTTTATAATTATGCATTGTTTCTTCCTCTAAATTGTAATAGAACGGGATAGTGTGTTCATTCAAGGTTTTGGTTTTGTTTTCGTAGTTGATAATTGCTTTGAATGGAATTAAAATATTATTACCTATGAGTCCATCAAATGTATCTGGAAATGGGATTTGTAAAAATTCTAAAAAACCGTTTCATCCGAACTTTTGAAAACAAGGTATTCTAACTTTTGTTTTACATATTACACTGTCTTGTAATGTGTTGATTCATATGGGGAGAATATAAGAACAAAATTTGGATGCACAAATATTTTCATTGATGATACTAACACTTGCTCCTGAGTCTAAGATAAATTTCAAAGGTCTGATAGGGGTATTTATTACGATATAGGGTAATTTGTTCTTATGTTCTGAGTATCCTAGTCAGTTTCGCGAAAATTTCCAATGGTATTGGTGTAATTTTGACGCTGTCTCGACGAAAAGGGATCCACTTTCAAAGGTTATGGTCTAGATTGTCTAGACTGTCTGGAGTATTGGTTCATGACGGGTTGTCTCTGGATTGATTGAGGGTTACGATTTTGATTATATCGTTGAGTAAAATTTTGATTTGGAAAAAATTTATTTTGGTTTGGATAATTAGGAGGACTATTAAAATGCGAACTACTTGCATGAGAATTTCGAGGTTGGAAAAAAATGGTTCTATTTGTCTACCTGTAGTAAAAGTTATTTTCATTCATCCGATTCTGATGAAGATTTTCAAAGTGAGTATTTGTTTGTCGAGGTTTTCCGTGATTTTTTCCAATGTAACCACCTTCCTCTAAAATTTGCAGGGCAATCTCAATTGATTCCGGTGCTCTACAATATAGAATGTAACGCATTGGCTCACCAATCTTATTTTTAAATACTTCTAATCCTACTCTTATATTATTTGTAATGCTATCGTTAATTTGATGTGACTGTAATTGATCTCTTTCTCCTTCGATTCTAACTTTTCCGTTCAGCACTCCTAGTTTTTCCTGTATTTCGCCGTAAAACTGTAGAACGTTTCCTCGGAATGATGTTGATTTCAAGTCATCGTAAATTTGAAATGACTTTCTATGATCGGTGAAACTGCTAGGTACAAGACGGCGAAGCTCTACCTCTGTGTTAATGTGATCGTGGACTTCGATTAATATCCTAGCTTTACCTTTGAATTTGTTTTTTATAGCGCTGATAATTATGCGCTGCGCTGGCTCATTATATTGCAAGATTAGGTGATTGATGTCGTCAATTGCCTTGACGAAGGATCTCAATTCCACTGAGTTGTTACAAATATCCGGCAATTGAGCTATAAACTTCAAGGGATTGAAAATTAGCTCTAACTCGTTACCTGGTTGCGCCATCTTGTGTAGATGAACACTATCCTTAACTAAAATTTAGTTTTTAAATATGTATATATACGAAAATGCTCCGCTTACTGGAATCTGGTTCAAATTGCCACTTCTCGGGATTGACTACTGCAGTTTCTGTGGATTCTCACTAAGATCACTTATTATGAATGTCACTGGGTCTCACTCTTAAGGGATAATGATCATTATCGCACCTAGCACATGAAGAAATATGCGAGATAATATTGAACTTTCACTTATCTTCTTTAACTAGTACGCGGTGTTTTTGGACAACAACCAACGTGGGTCAATAGAATTTCCAGTGTTTTCCGACAACTTCTGGTACGTTTTTGAACCGTGATTTGTAGCGATATCACCAATGGTTTGCGTTTCTTTTTACCGAATTTTACAAAAAAAACCGTCACCGACTGCGCCAATTCTAATACTTTCCTTTAAATATGAAATGAAACACATAAATAAATAAGGAAATATACAATACTTTTATTCAAAACGAAAACATAATCTATTAACAGATTTGAATAGTACTCGAATCCAACAAAATACTGACTTCAAAATAAATGTGTTTAAGACTTTTATAAATTTAATATGCTTATTTGGTATTACTTACAACGAAGGGACAAAGTGTTTTCTTGCAATAGCTACTTGAGCTCTTTGTGAGTATCGCGACTATTGTTTATCTTTCATGCTTTGGGCAAATGCAGGACTAAAATACTTAACGGCAACATTGTATGCTACTTAAGAAGTGCCGAGCAAATGCAATATTAAGATATTTAAAAGTGACATTGTATGCTACTTAAGAAGTGCCGGGCAAATGCAACATTCAGATATTTAATAATTTAAGAAGTGCTTTCGTTAAGCATATGTTGGAGGCAAACGTAACATTGTTACATTTGTGATAAGTTTTATTGACACGTCTGAGCATTCATATATGCTGACGTGACTCTTCTTGCAGACCTGCGGTGTGTGAGCAACTATTCATTTCCAAAAAACAATGGTCAGCAAGCGATTGTAAATTTGTATACGTCACAACCTATCTTTACTTAAAATGTTTTCACATGTTACCACACAGTATTTGGTGCTAGCCCGTATTTATTTTAAACAACGATTCCAAGACTTTCACTTGTTCGCAATTCATCATTATACTACCATGGAAATGTGGTATTAAATACACATTGTGCACGACTGTAAAGCATTTTTTTGGGCAATTGAAGACACCATCCCACCATGTTGTCGTGAGACCGTTTGTTCATGTACTGCCATTCGTCATTATGATATTTTTGCGTACTTGACATGCAGGGGCTAAACGTAAACAGGAAGGCGAGAAAAGCGATTTTTTCCTTAAAAAAATTTGGACAAACATTCTAATTTATTAAGGTCATTTTTTTATCCACTTTGCGGTAACTTACAACTTTATTTGGATATATTTTATCTCTAGAAATAATGATTTTTTAAGTTGCTATTGTCGATCTCCATGAGCTCTTTTAATAAGACACGGGCATACTGCGTCTTGCGGTATGCCCAATATGTTTAGACTAAATGATCTGCAATGATAGAAACAAAAAAAAATCGCCGATGTAAGGTATATTTACTATTCAATAGAAGTAATAAGGAAAGTAATGATTTTTTACAAAAAAAAATTTCGATTTATGACTCGAATTTTTGACTTTAAATTGTTACTGGAAGGAAAAATCTTTCGATTGATCACAAACAAATATATTTATAAAGCTTGTGAAAAAATTTGAGACTAATCGGTGAAGTTGTTTCCAAATCTTGCTTACAAAAACATTGTTTTAAAATAACACGTTCAAAGTTTCAACGCATTTTGCACGTAGTAAAATGTTTTCATTTACTTACAACAGTTTATATATTCCATGATCGCATAATAAGCCCTCGCTTCATTGGCAATTCTAATAATGCGATTTTTTGTTGTCTGCGGACCAAGTTCTGGTTCAGAAGCTGTTTCAGTTTGCACCTTTTCGTCACAAAGTTTACAATTTACGTATTCAGAAATTGTTGCGACTTTTGTGATAATGTTGAAAATTCGATATTCAACAGACAATTCACGCGGAACTAAGATCTTCTGTGGCATTTTAATTTGTTTTTAGAGGCACTTAAACTACCTATGTCCGTGTCAGCTGTTTTCGGGTGAATTTTTTCTCTCTCTTTGATGGAAAATGCTCTCTTTTCTCTTTTAAATTTCATTTTGATGGTAAATCACAACCGAAAGTATAAATGAGCGCGTGACTTTACTACTTGACTTACTACTCTTCAATATTTGCCAGTTTAGAAATAAAATTTGTTAAATGAAGCTCGCAGGTATAAAATCAACACTAAAGTGACCCACAGACGACCAACTTCGTTGTCAACTAAGTCGTCAACTTGCCATGTTGGTATCAATGTTGAACGTCTGTAGGCAGGTTGACGGTTGAGGTTCATGTTGAAGCTACGGTTGAAGTAAAATCAAATGTTTGTGATTTTTTGGGAGGGGCTTAATGCTGACAAACATGTTTTGCCGTCTATGGCCATGTTGACAGACATCAACGTCAACTTCATTTCGAGTCAAGTCTTCATTGGATCTCGGGTTCCATTTTTAATTCTATTGGTCCTTAGATACTTCTGCTGATGTTCGCTATCGCTAGAAATTACATAGGAGGGGATTGTGCACAAGACCCACTCTAAATGTAGCGGTGTTACCAGAAATTCTGTCAATTCGTACCACAATTGTGTTTGCTACATCGCACTTTTTCATGAGTAAAAGTTTTTGATTTATCTGTAAAATACATCGTTTTGTTGCTCTCTATTGATTTACTAGCAAAGTTTCATTATAAAGGCAGGTGGATCCACATTTTTGCCATAGGTACGTTTAAAAAGTATCAATGATGAATGCATTATGAATTTAGACTATCTTTGGATTGGAAATTGTTAAACACGAAGGTGATTCAAACGCATTGTTTACTTTTAAATGAATTTTGTGAAAATACCTAAACAGAATTAGTTGCTCTCTTATTTTAAAATAAAACAGCTGCTGATAATAACGATAAAGAGACGGACATCTCAGATGCTATTTGTTCCATGTGGACCATAAAAAAATAAGTGGTAAAAAGTGCAAATAGTTTTCTATCCCAAGTAGAGCTATTGAATAAAATTGAAGATCGTATTGAAACATTTTTTTTGCTCAATAAATCCGAATTACAATCTCATCTGCATGACAAGCCGTATAGCATAAGTGATACGGTTCTTTTGAAGATCCCAACGTTAAAAAAATGAAAGTCCTGCAGAAATTAGTTGACTTGAGCTCGACTGATTTGGATAAAAGCTTCAGCATATCCATCATCCGGCAGGTGATAGATAGGATATGCTAGAATTGGTTCTTGAGTTACAAAATATCTTTAAATTTATTATAAGATTATATATAGTCTCCATCCTGGGGGTTAATTTTCGTATTCTTTCTAAGACGTAAGGTCATAGGTTGTGCTACCATCGCGAAATCGTTGAGGATTTTTCGATAAAAATCAACAAAGCCTAAAAAAGATTATATTAGTTTGGAAGTTTTCGGAATTAGAAATCCATGCAATGCTTTAATTTTTAAAGCGTTTGGGTTGACTCTACTTGCGGAGATAATAAGGCCAAGTCATTCGGTTTCGTGTTTCAGAAATTCCGATTTTGCAAGTTGAATTTTTAGATTAGCTTCCCTTAATTTTCGAAATATTTTTTTAACTGAGCAAATATGTTCCTCCAGGCTAGTAGAAAAAATAACGATATCGTCTAAATAGACAAAACATTTTTAACTTCCCAGTATAAGTAAGTAAGTAAGTTCTTGTAATCGCCTCGAAAATCGAAATTAAAATTTTCAACATTTCTTCACGTTTTGAGGTCTATAGAGTATATATAAAGTGTTTTTAGAAAGAAAGATGTGTGTGTGTGTACGTACGTACGTTCGTGGACACTTTTTTCTACGAGCATAACTCACGTAAAAAAACCGCATCGACTTCGTTAAGATGTCAAACGAAGCGTCTATGCAATCTTAAGAGCTGATTAGTTTTTGGGGAACTTCGTTCGGGGAGGTTTGCTGTTTTGCCCGTTTGTAGGTCATTTCTGTCATGCGTTAAATCTCGCGAACCAAACGTACGATTTTTTTGAACAAGGTGTCAATCGACGCGTATTGACATTTATGTGATTCTACCAAGTTTTTTAAAAAATTCTTGGAGATATAAAAAAATTATTAACAGGCATCATGATCTTCAAGGTCATTTCTGTCATGCGTTATATCTCGCGAACCAATCATACGATTTACATTGTCAAGGTGTCAATTAACGCCTTTAGAAATTTTCGTGAATCTCTCGAAGTTTGAAAAAATCGTAGGAGTCGTTTTTTAATTTATGAAAAAAAGTGCAAAAAATTAGATTTCTTTGCATAAACAATAAATTTTTAACCTGATCTACGGAAGACAGTAATCAATTTTTATAAAATTTATATACTCCGAATAAGGCTTGTGAAAACATCATCGAATCTACCTCTCATGATTACAAAAAATATTAAATAAAAAATAAAAAATCATTAACAGTCATCATGATATTCAAGGTCATATCTTCCATTCACTATATCTCACGAAGCAGATATTATATTTGCATCATTAAGGTGTGAATTGACGTGTAATAACATCTTTGTGATATTTTCAAAATTATAAAAATTCGTTTCAGCCGTTTTTTCCAATGCAATACAAGAAAATACCAAAAACAGAGTTTTTTTATTAAAAATATTTTTTTAACCTGATTTGCACAACACAGTAATAAATGTTTATAAAATAATACGTTTTTATCAGTTTTTGAAAAGAAACCGGCAAAACCTTTTTCCATGATTATGAGTTAAAACTAAATTAAAAATAAAAAATCAATAAAAGTTACCATGTAAAGAGAGTTCATACGAATGATATTACTTTATATCTTTTATTCTAAATAAATTGTTGTAAATTCAATCCAAATTTTAAAATATTTGCACAATTTGAGCAAATTTTTAATAGTTTTTACAGTCTTTTACTTGAAAAAAACTGTTTAAATTTTGAAACCCATCAAAATTTCAATCAAATTTGTGGTAATCAGCGCTTTGAATGGTAAAATGTTTTTTAGTCAATAATTTGCAAGATCATATTCTTTAAAAAGCTTTCATCATGTAAAAAATTGTAGTTTTGAGTAGATTTAATCTTTAGTAATCGTAAGATTTCAATTACTTCCTCCATCATCATTTGAAATACATATTATTATTATGCAATTAAACCTATTTTTGACTGCATATTCAAAATTTTCCAAGATCAATAGAAAATATAAAGTGATTATCAATCTCATTGATGTAAAATCGTGAAAAAATATACGAGTACATTCAGTGATTATGCTGAAGTCATGGGAATTTCGAACAAAACTATTCAAAATGTCCATCGCTGGACAAAATCCCTTCAGTGGGTGTAATAACACAAAACAGCATTCATTTTTGCTAGCGCTCTTTTGTCCTTCAAGGATGGATGTAAAAACTTCAAATAACGCAGAAAAGGTCCCCTCCGATTGATTTATCAAATCAATCTACCCGCGTCCACCAAAAGCCTTACGTAAGCAACTGATACTCCCGTAGATGATATGATTAATATTAACTCATTCCTGTTACTGCTATGAATACCTCTCATTATTATTACTTAAAGTAGTATCATTTTTGAAATTATTGTTGTGTTTAATATTTTTAATTTTTATCCAGATATTACTGGGAAGTTGACCGTGTGGACCTCAAGGGTCGCACTTCGCGGCTTGTTTTTCAAAACATTTGTTACTTTTTGCTTTATGGTGACAAAATCTCCATGATCACCCGTACCTGCGAACCATTTCTAGGCGGTTCCAATGAAATCTATATATCTAGTGGAAAAGAGGATGATGGTGGGTTGTAGAAAGATTAAGTAAGGCGCTAATATTATCTGTTAATTTTGCGTATTGTTCCAGATTAATTACATGAATCAACTTGAAATTGCCGTTTCGTTATTTATCAGTGGCGGCTCTACCTTTGAGGCTAGTGAGGCTCAGCCCCACCACTTATTGATGAGCCTATATAAGTACAAATGTAATAAAATATCAAACAAACAATTTTTTATTCGGAGTGCACTGAAGTTTTATTAAAGCTTTAAATGTTATTCAAAACACGATAATAGGAATATATCTTTGATTGCCAGTGAATCTACTTTTGGGGAAACTGATCACTCAAAATCGGTTACCGCTCCACATGTGGTACCTCTTGGAAGGAGTGGAAACTCACATAAGAACTTATATTGGTGATAGAAAAATTCGTACCAGTAGCCCCACCATACTTAACTCCCACCAGCCACCACTGACCAAATGTGTAAGTTTTTGTAATCTTTCTAGATCGATTAACAGTTCAGACTACATGTTTATAAAATATTTAATGTTGTTTACATGTTTGGCTAACTTGTGAATACTACATCGTTCTATATGTTCAGCTTAATTGTCGGAGTGAGTTTTGCCTTACATAAACTGATTAAGTGCGTATTTGTTGCTTATGGCACAATAGTGAACCTAGCTGCACTTGTTTAGCCTCCGCAAGCCACCGCAAGCCTCCGCAACCCTCCGCAAGCTTCCGCAAACCCCCTACACAACCCTACGCAACTTTACGAAACCCTACGATATCCTCCGAATACCTACGCAATCCTTCGCAACCCTACGCAAGCCTCCGCAACCCTACGCGAGCCTCCGCAAGCCTTCGCAACCCTACGCAAGCCTCTGCAACCCTACGCAACCCTACGCAAACCTCCGCAAGCTTCCGCATTCTTACGCAAGCCTCCGCAACCTCCCATGACCCTCTGCAAGCCTATGCAAGCTTCCGCAAGCACCGTACGCAACCCTACGGAAGCCTCCGCAACCCTACGCAAGCCTCCGCAACCCTACGCAAGCCTCCGCAAGCCTACGCAACTCTACGCAACTCTACGCAAGCTTTTGCAACCCTACGCAAGCCTCCGCAACCCTACGCAACCCACCGCATCCCTACGCAAGCCTCCGCAACCGTACGAAATCCTCCGCAACCCTAAGCAACCAACCGCGTCCCTACGCATCCCTACACATACCTACGCATCCCTACGCATCGCTACGCATTCCTACGCATCCCTACGCAACCCTCCGCAAGCCTACGCAACCATACGCAAGCCTCCGCAACCCTACGCAACCCCCATACGCAACCTTACGCAACTCTACGAAACCCTACGCAATCCTTGACAACCCTAAGCAACCTTTCGCAACCCTAGGCAAGCCTACGCAAGCCTACGCAACCATACGCAAACCTCCGCAAGCCTCCGCATGCCTCCGCAAGCCTCCGCAAGCTTCCGCAACCTCCCGTGACCCTTCGCAACCTCCCGTGACCCTCCGCAAGCTTCCGCAAGGCCCCTACGCAACCCTACGCAACTTTACGAGACCCTACGCAGCCCTACGCAAGCCTCCGCAACCCTACGCAAGCCTCCGCAATCCTACGCAACCCACAGCATTCCTACGCATCCTTACGAAACCCTACGCAAGCCTCCGCAAGCCTACGCAAGCCTCCGCAATCCTACGAAACCCTACGCAAACCTTCGCAAGCCTCCGAAACCCTACGCAACCCTCCGCAAGCTTCGGCATCTTTACGCAAGCCTCCGCAACCCTTCGCCACCCCTTCGCAAACCTCCGCAAGCCTCCGAAGGCTTCTGCATTCTTACGCAAGCCTCCGCAACCCTATGCAACCCTTCGCAACCCTTTGCAAGCCCCCTACGCAACCCTACGCAACTTTGCGAAACCCTACGCATCCCTACGCAAGCCTCCGTAACCCTACGCAAGCCTCTGCAACCCACCGCTTCCCTACGCATCCCTACGCAAGCCTCCACAACCCTACGCAACTCTAAGCAATCTTCCGCTACCCTACTCAATCCGCCGCAACACTCCGCAATCCTCCGCAACCCTACGCAACCCTACGTAAGCTTCCGCAACCCTACGCAACTCTACGCAATCTTCCGCTACCCTACGCAATACTACTCAACCCTACGTAAGCCTCCGCAACCCTACGCAAGCCTCCGCAACCCTCCGCAAGCCTACGCAACCCTCCGCAAGCTTTGGCAACCCTACGCAAGCCTCCGCAACCCTACGCAACCCTACGCAAGCCTCCGCAAGCTTCCGCAACCCTCCGCAACCATACGCAACCCTCCGCAAGCTTCCGCAACCCTCCGCAAGCCTCCGCAACCATACGCAACCCTCCGCAAGCTTCCGCATCTCAACACAAGCGTCCGCAAGACTACGCAGCCCTACGCAAGCCTCGGCAACCCTACGCAAGCCTCCGCAACCCTACGCAACTCTACGCAATCTTCCGCTACCCTACTCAATCCTACGCAAACCTACGCAACCCTACGCAAGCCTACGCAGCCCTACGCAGCCCTACGCAAGCCTCCGCAACCCTACGCAACCCTACGCAACCCTACGTAAGCTTCCGCAACCCTACGCAACTCTACGCAATCTTCCGCTACCCTACGCAATCCTACGCAACCCTACGCAACTCTACGCAACCCTACGCAAGCCTACGCAGCCCTACGCAAGCCTCCGCAACCATACGCATGCCAACGCAACCCTACGAGAGTCACCGCAAGCCTCCGCAACCCTATGCAAGCCTCCGCAATCCTCCGCAATCCTACGCAAGCCTCCGCAACCCTACGCAAACCTCCGCAAGCTTCCGCATTCTTACGCAAGCCTCCGCAACCTCTCGTGACCCTCCGCAAGCCTCCACAAACTTCCGCAAGCCCCCTACGCAACCCTACGCAACTTTACGAAACCCTACGCATCCCTACGCAAGCCTCCGCAACCCTACGCAACCCTATGCAACCCTACGCAAGCCTCCGTAAGCCTCCGCAACCCTACGCAAGCTTCAGAGTGCACTGAAGCTTTAAATGTTATTCAAAACACGATGAATCTACTTTTGGGGAAGCCGATCACTCAAAATCGGTTACCGTTTCACATGTGGTACCTCCGCAACTGGAGTGGAAACTCACATAAGAACTTATATTGGTGATAGAAAAATTCGTACCAGTAGCCCCACCATACTTAGCTCCCACCAGCCGCCACTGTTATTTATGCATAAAACATCGGGAAAAATGTACCTTTAACTTTTGATTCTATGTTTATGTATAATTTTGCCAGATTCAGTAACTATTGTAGTATTTTTGTTTTCCTTGACGGTTTCTTGACGATAGCGTGGGGTTAATTTAACCTAATCTTTTACTTTGTTTGAAATAAACTACTTCTCCTATTTCGTAATTTTTAATTGGCTGACGTTTTTTATTGTGATATTCCAGGTCTTTATATTGTTTTTGTTTAATTATCTATGTTAGTTTGGCGATCTTTTTCGAGGTCTTCATGGATGATGTTAGGGTTTCTACCAAAAACAACTCAGTTGGTTTTGCGTCCTGTAGTAGAGTGAATTGAGTTGTTATACTCATTAACGGCTCTATCTAGGAGTTCCTGGAATGATCGTGGTGGACCATTGTAATGTATGTAATGAGATGGCAGGATTGCCATGTAATGTACGTAACGTATGTAATGTACGCGATGAGATTATTGTTGTCTCATCGTGCAGGCCAAGTGATGAGCGTCTTCTTTTATACTGCTCTAAAGTTATAACTTTCTTCTCACTAGAAAGAAGTTATACTCAGAAAGGATAACAATATATATGCGAGGGGGACCTATCGGCATTCCGAAGATTGCCACATGTTTGGCGCAGTTCAAAAGAACAGGCGGCCGATATTTCTAATAATCGTAACTGCCGAATTTAAGGCTACTTGTAATCTGCCGAACATTGCAAGGCAGACTTTGCTTAAATGTTCCTTTCAAACACTTTGCCGATATGAAGGCACGGGCTGCTGATTAAAACAAGCAACTTTGTCTGGCTATGGAACCATTCTGCCCAGTGCTAGACCCGTTCCTTCCTTTTATTTACAAATTTTTATGTACATTGAATTTGCTTATTCTATCAAAATTTCTACTCTAGTTTTAAATCTACTTACCATAACCAATCGAACGCGTTTCAAATAGGTTCCACGGAATTCGTTGCTTGCAATATTGCTTGTTCTGGGTTGACCCAATTGTACTTTTGCTTACTCTGGGTTCAATGCTCTACTAAGAGTTTCTCACGGTAATATAGATTGACACGCGGGTTCGAGAATGTGCTTACTAGAGAGCTTACTGAAATTTGTGTGGGACATCACAAAAGTTTGTGTATGACATCACAAAAGTTTGTGTAGGACATCACAAAAGTTTGTGTAGGACATCACAAAAGCTCGTTTGGGACATAGTTGTGTATTGGCTAGTTTCAGGTTTGGAACTGGGAATACACTACACCCCTTTCCTGTAGAAGAGTATTTGTTTGCAAATACGACTGATTGGTTGTTGTATTTTGGTTTACAACTATGCTTATTGTTACGTGACTCTGATGATGAGATATCATTTCGTATTAAGTATAGAGTGTACAATAATTTTACAATGATTGAGTGAATCTTTTATATAATTTAAGTCTATTATTATGTATCCGGTTACATTTGTCTTCTATCTCTAATAGTGTATTTACATTGTTTGTGTTTATTACTTTATATGGGCCCTTATACGGTTTCTGGTTTTTCTTTCTGTTTTCTACTGTTATCAGTACGCCAATGTTTAAATGAAGAGGTTTTGTATATGCTGTTTTATTGCTCCTAGCTAATTTTGTTTTCTCTATTAATTCTCTGGCTTTTGATGCAGATATTTTTAATCTTAGCTTCAACTCATTCCCATAATTTTCAATGTCATAGATTCTATCTGTGTTTTCTAAAGTGTCGTTTGGCAAATAAGAAAGTTTTTCGAAAACTAGTTCGTATGGTGTGTAGTTAGTGTCCACGTGTGGGGTTGTATTATACGAAAATGTATAATATGGTATCCATTCGTCCCAGTTATTGTCATCAACGAATGCTAACAGATATTCATTGAGGACACGGTGGTTTCTTTCTACAACACCTAACGTCTCGTGGTGATAAGGAGTTGAAAAGATTTGTTTTGTTTGTAACAGTTCGCAAATGTTCTTTAGGAGATTATTAGTAAATTCTGTCCCTAAATCGGTTTTTAAAATTTTGAAATGACCGTATTGTAGTATAAAATTGTTTACTAAGGCCTTTGCTACTGTCTTAGCTTCCTTACTTTCTAAGGGTATAGCCGTGATATATTCGACATCACAAAAGTTTGTGTAGGACATCACAAAAGTTTGTGTAGGACATCACAAAAGTTTGTGTTGGACATCACAAAAGTTTGTGTAGGACATCACAAAAGCTCGTTTGGGACATAGTTGTGTATTGGCTAGTTCCAGGTTTGGAACTGGGAATACACTACACCATCTTTCCTAAGGCCAATCATTAATTCGACTATTGTAGAGTGCCAGCTTTCAACTTGTCCCTTGACATCGCTTTTATAGGCAGGCGCTCGGTAGACCTTTATTTGGAGATCCTCTTCCATCATTGATGTTAGAGATATGGATGTGAGGGCTCCTTCATTGTCGATTACAACATTTTCAAGTACGCAAAAGAAATAGAGAATGTCTAGTAAAGGTTGCTTGATATTTTGGCTTGGGCAAGTTTTGTGAATTTATCGACTGCGGTAAGGACGTGTTTCTTCTCGGTAAAAAATAGATCTATTTGGATTGTGTGGCCAGGATATTTGGGTATTGGAGTAGCGTTCAGAAATGGTTTATTAGGATGCCTATCGTACTTGCTCAATTTAGATGTTGAACAACGTTTCAACAGATTCTTGGGAAGTAGAAATTTTCAAGCATCTGAAGGCGATTTCCTTCGGCGTTGCGATGAGCTCTGCAGTGCATCCTTAATATTTTCTCCTCTTGCTCTACGTCACTCGTAAAATCTTCGACCAATCGTTGAGAGAATCTTATTTTATAGTCGCGAAAATGGTAAGGATAAATTTCCTGTATCATGTCCATGGTTTCTTCGTTCGTTAAGAGTCCGTTTACCGTATGAGGGTTTAGGTATCTCTTGAATATATCAATGATGTACTATTTGAATACTCGGGTTTTATTATAACATGTCTTGTGTAACTGTGAAATGGATGAGAGATTTGGTAGCTGTCTTCTTCTCCGATTTTTAAAATGATTTGATTTCGGAAGACATTAACGGGTGTCTCTGCCATTGTTATAAGGTTATGAGATGAGCTCTAGGTACTATGTTGTGTTGATGACAAAGAATTCAACTCTTGCGGGGATCTTGATAGAGAGTCGGCTACAATGTTCATTCTACTGGGCTTGTATTTAAGTTGGTAACTATTTTATTCAAGGATCGCTTTCTATCGCTTCATCTTACTGCTCGTATTTTTGCTACTTAAAGCATACGTCAATGGTTCATGGTCGGTGTAGATGATAACTTCACGCGATCCGTAAAGATAACTTCTCAAAGAATTTAAAGCCCAGATAATTGCCATCATTTCTTTCTCATTTGCGGCGTAATGCTCTTCCGTTTTGGTTAGAGTTCTAGACAGGAAGGTAATTGGTCTATTGTTTTGTGCCAGTACAGCACCGATCGCATAATTGGAGGCATCAGTGGTTAACTCGAAAGGTTTATTAAAATCGGGGTGTGCTAAAATAACTTCGTTTGATATTAGAGAGTTTTTTAGTTTGTTTAAGGCATTCGTTGCATTCTCATTAAGATGTACGGGCTTATTTTTGGAGAGATTTTTGGACACACCTCCATCCTCCCCTCTTAAGAGGGATGTCAAGGGTTTAGCTATTTTTGCGTAATCGCGAATGAAACGGCGATAATACCCTGACATTCCGAGAAAAGATCGCAGATCTTTCAAGGTAGTGGAAAATCAGCTTTTGCTCGAACTTTCTTTGGGTTTGTTTTGATTCCGTCTTTTCCAACAACATATCCTAAGAATTCTACCTCGTTGTGCAAAAATTCGCACTTATCAAGTTGAATTTTCAGATTTGCAGTCTCTAAGATATGGAAAACTCTTGCTAGGTTTTTCAAATGCTCTGTTTCAGCTTTCCCAAATATAATGATATCGTCGATGTATATATAACAGCTTTTTCCTATTTCGGTTCGGAGAATATCGTCCAAAGCTCTTTGGAAAATTGAAGGGCCATTTTTCAGACCAAATGGTAAACGGGTGTATTCGAATTTACCATTATTAATGGAAAATGCCGTTTTTTCGATGTCTGACTCCTTAAGAAGAATCTGATGGAATCCGCTTTTAAGATCAATAATAGAAAACAGTTCATTTTTCCCTAAATTGGCGAGGACCTCGTTGATTTCAGGTATGGGATACCTGTCGGCAATAGTTATGGAATTCAACTTACGGTAGTCTACTACCATGCGGTACTTTTTTTCGCCCGAAGCGTCTTCTTTTTTCGGGACAATCCACACCGGTGAGTTGTAGGGGGATCTCGAAGGTCTAATAATCCCATCGGTGAGTAGGTTTTTTACTTGTTCCTCAATTTCCGACTTCAGAACCATAGGATATGGATAGGACTTAGAATATACTGGATTACTAGATGAAGTGCGTATTTCGCCTTTAACCTTAGTTGTATACGTTAAACGCTCATCAGGTTCAGTGAGAAGTTTTGGAAATTTATTAATCAAAGTAGTCAATTTATTTGAGGTTTCAGAATTCAGATGAGATCTTCTTATATTAATATGGTTAACGTTTTCGGAAACATGTTGCTTGAGAGGTATGAATATATTGGCATTTATTGTCATGTAGTTATCTTTGGTGTAGATAACAGCATTTAAATCTTTCAACGTATCATTGCCTATGATCCCATCGAAAGAAATAAGACTGGGCAATATAAAAAACTTAAGCTTTTGCAATGAAGGACCAAACAGTTGGACGTGAGCATGGTGTGTTATTAAAACATTTCCTGCTACAGATTTCGCAAAGAATTCTCTTGTATTATGAATTGGATTTTTAATATGGCGTGGCTGAATGTAATTGTTGTTCGACCCAGTATCGACAAGAAATTTCAGTAGCTCTCCACTTCTTAGTTTAAACTGAAAGTAGGGGAGTGAAGAGCGCTTTATTCTTAAAAAAGAAATGTCATCAAGCTGTTCTGGCTCGTCGAGGGCTGAGTTATTGATTCTATCTCCCTGCTCCAGAAGAGTGGTTTCCTGATTATTGAGTTCGGTTGGGAAAGGTTCCGTATCATCCAACCCTAAATATTCTAGAAATTCTTCTTCATCAGCGAGCTCTGGACTGTTGAACATTTCGTTATGATTTTCTGGTTGTATGTTATAATTGTGCGCTCTAAAATAGGTGCGCTGCATTTTGTTAGCCTGTTGAAACGGTCCTGTCTGTGGTCGTTTCTGGCCAAACCCATTATCAAATCGTGGCCTAATAATATAGTTTGGATTATGAAGTCGTATAGAAGAATCAACATCCATTGGTTCCGGCCTGTTTATCTTCGGAGGGAGTTGTCGAGGTCTTGGCGAAGCTACAGGTGGATGCTGAGAATAAAATCGAGGAGCTTGAGCTGTTTGCAGGTTGCTCACAAGTTCTGGATAGAACTGACGTCTTGGAGCTGGTATTGGTGCTGGTGGACATAGATTCACACCTTGCCACCTCGAAGGCAGCTTTGGAGGAAGCTGAGCGTAGGACGTGTTTGGGTATGTTTGCGAATGATAAGCGTGTTGTACGCGATAATCAATGTTCTGCAACTTCAAGCAGAGATGTAATGCTTGTGGCAAATCCGCAGGTTCTCGGATACTAAGTAATCTGGGAAGATCACCTTTTAGTCCACGGACATATGTATCCAGCGCCTTATCTCTGTAAGCTTGAGTCATTATGTTAAGTGACTCCTGACTCAAGTCCATTGAACCTAATTTATTAAGAATTAAAGACAGGTGGTGGTATACCGTCTGATAGAATTCGGGAATGGTGTTTATTCCTTGTACCATAATGGTCATTTGGTACTCGAGTGTACCTAAATCTCGTTTGTCAGCGTAATGTAGCGTGAGGCACTTCGCGATTTTGTCCCAATTAAGAGGTGTATTGTAGGACTCAAGGGCAATATCGGCATGCCCAACAACCTTATTCCTGATAACTGACAAAATACGATAATATTTTGAAGTCCCCTTTAAATGCTCGTAAATTTTTAATATACGGTCTACAGATTTTTTCCAAGAGCTGAATTCTCCTGGGTTTCCTGAAAAGTCTCGAAGACTTTTAACTACATCAGGAATTTTATCCATGTCGGATAGGTTATTATCGTTACCGACATTAATAAGGACATCAACATCGTTGTTAATGTCCGAAGCGGGGTTCATTAGGGCGTTGAAAATCTGTCTACCCTGGGTTTGTAACGCGTTTGTGGCAATTTGTGCAATAATTTGCTTCATGTCTTCACTTAACTCGTTATTTTGTGCAAAAACCGAGGGTGATATCGCGATATTTTGGGGTGGAGTGTCCAAACGAGAGGGACGTATCAAGTTATTGGGATAAGACATGATTCGTAAGAAGTGTAGAGAAGAAATAAGATGTGTATAATTAAACCACGAAGTAAACGAAATACTAGATCACGAAATATTGAAATGACTTAATATTCGAATCACTTTTTGAAATTGGGGAACAAATCAATTAAACGACACTAAAGATTTTGTCACTTTTGAGCACTAACACTTCTTATAAATAGTATATGATTTTATATAATGATCAAAACATTTGCATTTCAATTTAAGATTTTAAAAATAAATCAACAGTGGAAGACTTACAATGCGTATATTAATAAAAATGTTGTCGACTGCTTCCGTGTATGTGGGTTGTTCTCGGGCTGCTCTGGGCGTCAATCTCGGTTGTCCTTTTTCTTCCTGGTGTGGTTATCCGGAAGTGCTTGGGGCCTCCTTTGATTCGGGTCGCTTCCTTGGCAGATTTTTGGTTGTATCGCCACTGGTAATCTAGCGAATTTCGCGTTTTGATTATTAGCGATTTTTATTCGCGACGGTACTCGAATTTGCGCAATCGCCTGGTTGTCGATAAGCACTACTTTCCCTTTCGATTAAAAATATCTGGATAACTCCCCCAGTCTCAGGGTTGTCGATTATCAAGCTTATAGGTTTGACTTAGCGCTTGACCAGAAATTTTTATAGGAACGCGACTTGAGCAGCCTCACGTTGGGCGCCAGTTAATAAATGAAATACAGGGTTGATATTTTAATAAAATGTATTTATATTGTAGTCATCGACTTGGATTGTTTTGCTGAGTAGCATTTCCGCCGATATCTTTAATTATGCCAGGATTCGCTGACTCAGTGGCTTGGCTTCTTTGGTGTTGCATGTGCCCCTTGATGGGATACTTGATATATCGCTGACTCGGTGGCTTGATCGTTCAATGGTGTTGCATGTGCCCCTTGATGCGATACTTGATATATCGCTGACTCAGTGGCTTGATTGTTCGATGATGTTGCATGTGCCCCTTGATGGTTTAATTACTTGATGGGACAGTGGTGTTAGCTTGCACTTCCCACTTGACTCTCGCTTTCGTCTGACTCAGCATCGCTTTCTTCTCCTTCGTACGTCTCGCTAGCGGTTTCCACATCTGATGAGAGCTCGTCAACTAAGGCATCACCGGGCAGCCAGTCCTCGTCAGCGTCTCCAAGTAGACGTTTCAAATAAACAACTCGTTCAGCACGATTTAAACTAAAATTAATAATAATGAATTTTTCAATTGAAAATGATAATAGTAAAAAAGGTATAATAGAAAATAATATTCACCTTGCCAATTCAGATTTTGATAGTTCTTTCTCCATAATTCTTCATAGATAATCTTCACAGTCTTCTTCACAAATAAACAATAATACACTTGTTACCAAAACACTGCTGCGTCAGTCACCTTTTCTAAAAATTTAGTCTGAGTTGAACAACTAACGACTGAGCTAAAACTAAATGCGTACAAACTTAAATACTAATTTCTATTATGTACATACATGAATTCAGTAAAACATAAGTTTTCCTAATTACACGCATCTCTTAACTTCTAATAAACAACAGGTAACTATGGCAATTATACAAAAGATTTTCTATTTCCTTTACAATTTGGTAAATCCTTATTTCGTGGGTTGGTTGGTTGGTTGGTTGTAGTGGCAGCCCCCTTTTATCGAAAGGTAGCTCACTTAGGCCACGAGAGGCCCATTGTGATACCACAGAATATAAGGGCGGCACTAGAACCTGCGGGATGACGAGAACCATCCAGATTCTCGAATAAAGCCGGCTATGCAGCCAATGTCCAAATCGGCTGCTTCCGTGAGGTTGTCTAGGAAGGGTGTGCCCAAGGTTTGCATGCGCTTCCTGGACAGCGCCGGACATTCACACAGAAAGTGTTTAATGGTTTCTTCCTCTTCCTCTGATCTGCAACTTCGGCAGAAATCATTGAAAGGGACACCCAGTCTTTCTGCGTGTCTGCCGATCAAACAGTGTCCCGTTAGTACGGAAACGACGGAACTCAGGGTGTCGCGGCTTATGTTGAGGAGCCGCTTGGTGCGTTTGGAGCACAGTGCGTGCCAAGTTTGCCTGGTTGTGCTACAGGTTTCTTCGAGCAGCCAGGCCCTATTCGCAGCCTCCACGTAGTGCTGCTTAAATCCTAGCTTTATGGAAGCTAGAGGTTGGCCGACTTCGGGGTTAAGTGTATATTCCTGAAGCTCGCTGCCAGCTCTCGCTAAGGCATCTGCTTCGCAGTTTCCAGGTATATCACTATGCGCCGGTACCCAACAAAGAATCACTTCACAGTGAAGCGACAACACGTTCAGTTGTGAGCGGCATTCCATCGCAATTTTAGATGAAGTATGCACGCTGGATAATGATTGGATGGCAGCTTGACTGTCAGAAAAGATGTTTAAATTTCTTGTGGAAATTTTCTGACTTCTCAGCCAGTCAACTGCCTTATAAATCGCAATGACCTCTGCCTGAAAGACGCTGCAGTGGTCTGGTAATCGGAAGGATAGTTTCAGGCCTAGCTGTTCTGAGAACACGCCACAGCCAACTCTTCCCTCCATTTTTGATCAATCGGTGTAGATGTCGACCGATTCCTGTATCCCATCTCTTTCTGTGGTCCAGTCCTCCCTATTCGGGATGACTGTCCTGAAACCATGGTGAAAACAGGGAATCGGAGATGCAAGGTCCACTTTCCCTGACGTTGGCCCATCCCTCCGTAGTATTGTGGAGTGACCAAAGTTATCCGCAGAGCTTTTAATCGAACAGCAGTGCACTTGGCCTGCTGTCTCGTAAGTAGCTCTGTCGGAAGCCAATTTAGTAGCATAAATAATGCCTTTGTCGGGGTAGTCCGTAGAGCCCCGGTGATTGCAATAGCCGCACTTCTTCTGACCTTGTTCAGCAGGTTTACATTTGATGCTTTCGCCATAGCAGGCCACCAAATAACTGCGCCATACAGAAGGATTGGTTCCACTATCGCCGTATAGAGCCATGATACAATTTTGGGTTTTAATCCCCACCTTTTCCCAATAGCTCGTTTGCAGCAGTAGATTGCGCATGCAGCCTTGCGTGCTCTTTCTGCTGTGTTCGCTTTCCATGCTAGTTTAGAGTCCAGAATTAGACCTAAATATTTGACCTGATGAGATAGGTTGAGACTTATCTCCTCAAGCTTAGGTGGGACAAATCGTGGAATTTTATACCTTCTTGTGAAGAGCATAAATTCCGTCTTTTGCGGGTTGATCTTTAGACCACACTCTTTGCTCCATTTGGTAAGAATACCTAGGGCAAAGTTTAGTCTTTCCGATAGGGTGTTAACAAATTTTCCCGATATTGCTATTACAACATCGTTGGCATAAGCTACGACTTTGCATCCAGTCGCTTCTATTTTTGACAGGAGTTCATCCACCACTAGGTTCCATAGAAGGGGTGATAGCACCCCACCTTGTGGTGTGCCTCTGCAAACCCTCCTTCGTAAGGTACTGTTTCCTAGCGTGGAGTTGATGTTCCTGCTGCTAAGCAGTTGACCGATGAACCCTATCAGGTTGTCATCGGCATTGCTTTCCCCGAGTGCTTTGCCAATAGCCTTATGGCTGATATTGTTGAAAGCCCCTTCGATGTCTATAAAAACTGCTTGCGTGTATTCCTTAACGCTTAGCGATTTTTCGATATAGCTGGTGAGCGAGTGAAGAGCTGTTTCAACCGATCTCCCTTTTGTGTATGCGTGCTGCGCATTAGAGAGTGGTTTCAGAATAGCTCTCAGATGGATCTCTATCAGTCGCTCCAGAGTTTTTAGCAGAAAGGAGGTGAGACTGATAGGTCTGTAATCCTTAGGTGAGGAGTGGGATGTTTTACCCGCTTTAGGTATGAAAACTATTTTTGCTTCTCTCCACTGCTGTGGAATGTAAGCCATCCGTACACATGCTTTGAAAATGGCGTTCAGCCATGGCAGTGCTATATTGATACCCTGCTGGATTGCAATAGGTGAGATGTTATCCATGCCAGGGGATTTAAAGGGTTGAAATGAGCTGATTGCCCAGCGTAGGAGCCTGTCATTTACAGGCACAGTAGTTGGCATGCAATCCGAGAGCGTGTGTGGATCCGCTTTGTCAGCCACATTGTAAAAGATTTGCATTTAAATGATAGTTCGTCGCAGTAGATGCCTTCTCGGTGTTGGACGCCGAACGCCGGATCTTGTATTCCTCAAGTGTGATCCGGGATTTAGCGCTGTATAGGAATAGCGCACTTTTAGTGAGGGAACAGGGTTAAATTGAAGTACCTACCGGCAAGTTAATTGCCACATATCTGGCGCAGGATTCAAGATCCAAGCTAGCCGATATTTTTATTCTGTTTTACTTTTAGCGACTGCTTACGCTTTAATTGTAGCGCTTCTAAAGCCAAGTTACGGCTCGAGCGTATTGCCAAACTACGGCAATAGTAGATAATTAAAAACGAGTCAAAAGTAAGACTATGACTATATTTTCTTTTGTACACTTTCCTTTTATACACTTTTTACAACTTAACATATAATCCCTACTCTAATATTTTATTCTACTTAATACATAATCCCTACTCTAAAACTGGAAGAATTGAATATGGTAAATTCATTCTACCAATCAAAATATCGATCAGCACTTTTCCATATGACCCAATTTAAAAATGCAACACTCATAATAGTCCATGAGTGAAATGTAACACTCATAATAGTCCATGAGTAATATGCAACACTCATAACAGTCCATGAGTAATGACTACTCAGGTTTCGTACTTTGTGTGTACATTACACATGCCAATGCTAGGCGCCGCTTCGTCTAGAGCGATCGCAATGGGTTAGTATAAACATTCGTTCATATGTCTATTTTTAGTGACAACATGAATTGACTTTCGTGTGAGTGTAATGCGAAACGAGTATGCAAAGTGAGCATTACAAGGTGATCGTAAGTTATGCATTTGTATATTCTACGCTTGCTCATTGATTATTAATTTGTGGGTTTAGTTTATAGTAAAATGCTGATTGATTGTGTAGATATGTGTAGATCCACTACACCCTTAACCTTTTGAGGTGAGAGTTTGGGTACAAACTCGAGACTTATTTTAGGTATTTTTACATGTCTTATATTATATTTTTATTCATTGTTATTCCCCTTTTTTTTTTTTTGAAAATCTTAAGTCTATTATTGTGTATCCATTTTTTCTTATTATCTATTTCCAATAGTGTATTTACATTATTTTTACTTAGTACTTTAAATGGACCTTTATACGGTTTCTCATGTTTTCTTCTGTTCTCTACTTTTAATAAAACAAGATCGTCTATTTCTATGTTTAATGGTTTTGAATAACATTCTTTATTTGTTCTAATCATTTTAGCTTTTTCAATTAAGTCCTTTGCTTTTGTTAGAGACATTTTTAATCTAATTTTTAATTCATTTCTGTAATTCTCTAAATTGTATATTTCTTCTGAATCGCTTAAAATGTCATTTGGTAAATAGGATAGTTTGCCGAATACTAGTTCGTAAGGTGTATAATTTGTGTCAATGTGTGGAGTTGTATTGTATGAAAATGTATAGAAAGGTATCCATTCGTCCCAGTTGTTGTTATCAACGAAGGACAGTAAGTATTCGTTTAATACGCGGTGGTTCCTTTCTATTACACCTAACGACTCATGATGGTAAGGGGTTGAAAATATTTGTTTTATATGTAGTAACTCGCATATTTCTTTCATTAGACTGTTTGTAAATTCTGTCCCTAAGTCCGTTTTTAGAATCTTGAAATGACCGTATAATAAGATAAATTTATTTACTATAGCTTTTGCTACTGTGGTAGCATCCTTAGTCTCTATGGGTATGGCAGTTATAAATTTCGTTAATTCGCACTGAATAGTGAGAATGTATCTGTAGTTGTTGGAAATTCTCAACGGGCCAACAATGTCTGCGCTTACGATCTCGAAGCTAGTAGATGGAGTCTCGGTTTTTATCATTTTCTCTTTGGTGTGCTTAGTTATTTTATTCATTTTGCACTTTTCACATTGGTTTATATGTTTTTTGACCATTTTCTTCATATCCTTCCAACAGTATCTCTGTTTCAATTTTAGCAATGTTTTATGTACTCCTATGTGTCCTCCATGTGGCGAATTGTGGTACTCAATAATTAATTCATTTTGCTTTTTGACGTCTTGAATTCTTATGGGCGGTCTGTATATTAATATTTTTAACTTATAAATTTCTTCTCGTTGCAACGCATTAAATAATTTCTTGAATTCATTTCTCGGTACGTACCTGAATATATCATCATTAGAGGATACAGATAGTGCATTTATGCTATTGTTCTTTGAATATATTAACAACTTCTTCATGACAGAAACTAATTTCGTGTATGAATTATCGTTGTTGTTATCATGAACTTTCAGCTTATCGTTGAAGGAAACTGGTTTCTCAACAACTTTATCACTGTAGCGCACTACTATAAAATCTTTCTCTTTAGTTATAGATATATCATCTCTCTTGTATTTCTTGCTAGCTAGCATATAAAATTTCAGTTTCATCGCCCCTTTAATATCTGACAAAGAAGTGCAATCAAACGCATGGAGGTGATCAATCTCTTCGTTTTGGTTGCCACTTTGCTTGTCGATTTCTGTATTTTTATTTTCACTTTGTACCTTTTTCGTTTTACTTCTTGTTATCGCCAATAATTTTTTGCTAATATTTTCATCGTTTGTCGGAGGTATCATGGATTTTAGCATTTCAGTGTTCATTTGTATTCTTGACAGCGCATCCGCATTTGTATTTATATTACCCTTTTTGTATATGATCTCGAAATCGTAGTCCGATAAATCTAGACGTATTCTAGTAAGTTTTGAAGATGGATTTTTATGTGTAAACAATGATACCAAAGGTCTGTGGTCTGATACGACTATAAACTTCCGTCCATATAAATATGGCCTAAAAAAGTTTATGCCCCAATGTATCGCCAATAGTTCCTTTTCTATGATAGGTTTATTCAATTCGTGCTTATTTAAGGATTTGCTCGCGTACGAGATTGGTAGATCTGAACCAATTTCTCCTTGCGATAGTATAGCACCTAGTGCGAAATTTGACGCATCTGTAGTAAGTATGAAGGGTCTTTCAAAATCTGGGTATTGTAGTATAGGAGGTGAAATCAGTTTGCGTTTTAAAAGTTCGTATGCTTTTTGCTGTTCTTCTTCCCAAACAAACGGTGCTTTTTTCTTTAAAAGAGAGTTCAAACTCTTTGCCGTTTCTGCAAAGTTTGGTATGAAGCGTCGATAATAGTTGCAGAAAGCTACGAATCTTCGCACGTCATCCGTGGTCTTTGGGATGGGATAATTTTTAATTACTTCATGCTTAGCAGGGTCTGTTCTTATACCATCTGCTGTAATAAGGTGTCCTAAATACACTACTTCTGATTTTAAAAATTTGCATTTATTTGCATTTAACTTCAAATTGTACTTACGAAGTCTCTGTAAAACTGTTCTTAAATTTTCATTATGATGTTTCATGCTACATCCGAAAACCATGACGTCGTCTACGTATAAGAATGCTGAGTCACTTAGACCAGTTAAGGCAATAGTGAGCATCCTTTGGAAGCTGTTTGATGATATTTTCAATCCAAAAGGTAATCTTTTGAATTGATAGTGTCCATCATTGGTGGAAAAAGCGGTTAAATGTCTTGATTCTTTTTCCAGTTCAATCTGGTGGAACGAACTAGTCATATCTAAGGTTGAAAAGTACTTTGCCCTACCTAGTTTGTCTAGGACGTCTTCTAACCTTGTCAAAGGAAATTTATCGTTCACCAGTTTGTCGTTCAGTTTTCTGAAATCAACGACTAATCTCCACTTCTTGGTGTCATCCGAGCTTTTCTTAGGTACCACTAATAATGGAGAGTTGTACGGGCTTGTGGATTGTTCGATAATATCATTATCTTTTAGTTCCCGTACTTGCCTAAGAATTTCTTCATTCTGAGTTTGCGGTAATCTATAATTTTTTATGTAGACTGGGTTTTCGTCGCAAGTGTTCAGTTTTTGTTGGTAGAAATTATTTTTTGTGAGGTATTCACCTTCCAGATGGAAAACGTCTTGGTATTCCATTATAATTTCTTGCAAACTCTTGTTTGCTTGTTCATCGAGACTGTTGGTATTAATTACGTTTAATAGTTTGTCTAATCGTTTTTTGTCAAATTTCCGAGTTGTCTTTAATACGTCATAATTCCTCAGTGGTTCTACCTCTGTTTGAAAGTTTTTCAGAGTTATGTCATGTTCGTTAGTATTGAGTATTTTCACATGACATATACCTTTCGCTGGAATTATGCAATTGCTTAAGAATATCCCTTTTTCGATTTCTTTGTTTAGTATTATGCTGTCTTCCGATCTGTCTACGTCTATGGGTATTATCGCTTCTGTTCTTGCGGGAATAGTTATGTGTGCCATGTTAGCTTTTGTAGTGTACATTGGTAACACTATATCTCTGTCTTGTGTACTGAAGGATATGGTATACGTTTCGTAGTCAATTTTGCACATATACTTGATTAGCATGTCTCGTCCTATAATGCCATCAGTTTCGATAGGGAATTTCTCATCTACCGCATGAAATGTATTTGATATAATGATATCTTCAATGTTGAATTTTAGTTTGATAGTTCCGAGTGACATTGTAGTTTCGTTTGTTATGCCCGTGAGTTTGCACCTGTTTTGTGCTTGTATATCATATAAACTTAAATTATTACTTTTGTATATGGAGATGTCGGCTCCAGTATCTATTAATAGTTGTAGATATCTATGTTCATTTTTGTTATATATTTTTATATAGTTTGTGCTCATACCCGTTATTCTGTATACCTTATTCTCTAGAGTGTATTTATTACTGTTTTTTGTTTCGGCTTCAAAAACTATGCTTCTTCCGGGAGGTTGCCTAATTCCTCTCGGGAACTTGTCACGTTTCCCTGGTTGTTTATCAATTTTACCCTTCTAGTGTTGTATCTGTTATTATTGTTATTATATCTTCCTGTATTATTATCAAATTTATTTCTATTAAAATTTCTGGTAGGATTAGAATTCCTATCATTGTATCTATTATATGTCCTATACGAGTTATTATTAAAATTATTGCGTGGGTGATTGGAACTTCCACGATTGTCATTTCTATTATAATAACCATTGTGGTTATTATGTCTTCTGGCATTAAAATTATTGTACTTGTTATTTTTATTTACGTACATAATTGTTGAAGGTTGAGATTCATTGTTCTCAATTTCAGTGGCCAATGTGATAGCTTCACTGAAAGTCTGTGGTCGTGCTGCGAACACAGTGTCCCTAATTTGATCGTTTAGACCATTCTTGAATATAGTAAGAGCATATGTGTCGTTTATGCTCTGTATTGCTTGTTTAGCAGCTTGGTTTACATCTGCACCTAACGTGCCAATTTGTAATTGGTTTAAATCACTTATTAAAGATAATATTTTGTCTTTGTATGCCGTTATGGGCATGCGTTTCTGGGTTATGCCTGCGAGCTGTGTATGTATTTGGGGTACTGTTTTATTATTTTTGTACCTGAGTCGTAGCTCTGTTTCTAAATTATTGATACTAGTAATTGATGAAATGTTTATTGCTGTTCTCACATTTGTGTTGAGTTTAATGTGTAGAACTAGATTCAGCAACTCTATTTTACCTTCTGCCGATAATTTTTTTTCTATTAATTTGATTATAGTTAAAAATGTCTCTAGTTCAGCGAACTTCCCATCAAATGTGGGTATAATCTTGATTGCACTTTCTATGTTAAATTCTGCCATCTCTGTGTAGATGATATTGTCTTCAATTTTTACCAATATGTTTGCAGCGTTCAGCCGTTGTATCAGGTTTGTAATTAGGTTTCTACAAACTGATGAAAATGTCGATTTTAGTTCTATCTCATTGCCTTCCTTAATGTCGTTAAAAAGGTTTTTACCTACAGTTTCTGCATCGATTGCGTATTCTAATTTCTCTTTAAGAGTTTTGACCGTATAGGTCTTTGTTTTCTTTAAATTTATTAAATTATTTTGTAATTCAGACAATATCTGTTTTATCTTCTCCACCGACATCTGTGAGGACAATTAGAATTTCTTTCAGCTATACATTGTTTCGTCCTAATCCGATATTCCTATCTACTATCTTCCTTGCATACCTTTTTTGACTATTATTATAAAGATATAGGCACGCCATTATTATTAAGAAAACAATTGTTGTACTTATTGTTTGTTTGTATTCAATAAAAATATTAGCCTGAGTACTGCAATTATTTCCCATAGTTTAAAGTAGTTAATATATATATGATACAATTTAATTATTTATACAATTTTTTTTTTTTTTCTTTAAGTTTGTTTAGCCGCTCCGTAAATTGCCTCCTTTGTTCCTTGGCCGAAATATGTATTAGCCTGTGAAGTATAGCTTTTTCACGCCTTTCTTTGTATCTGCGTCCTCCACGTTGTCGACGTTTTATTTTATTTATACGTGGCTCATCTATTCCACTTCGTTTCACGAAGTCCTCTATTTTCCTTGGACGTGGACCAGGTAGCGATGATGGCTTATATGGTGGAGCTCGTAGATTTGGACTAAGCTCATACTCCTCGTGTAAGGTTGCCGCTGGTGTTTTTTGTGCTCGTATCAGACATCTTTCAAATGCCTTGTGGAACTCTTCATCTGTTGTTATATTGGCTATTTCACCGTCTTCAAGGTCTTCCGTATGCTGTGGTATATCATCCTTCAGATGTTCGAAGTTTACTGGATCGTCGGTTGCAGGATCGTCGGTTGCAGGATCGTCGGTTGCAGGATCGCCATGTAAATGATTTGCATTTGAATGATAGTTCGTCGCAGTAGATGCCTTCTCGGTGTTGGACGCCGAACGCCGGATCTTGTATTCCTCAAGTGTGATCCGGGATTTAGCGCTGTATAGGAATAGCGCACTTTTAGTGAGGGAACAGGGTTAAATTGAAGTACCTACCGGCAAGTTAATTGCCACATATCTGGCGCAGGATTCAAGATCCAAGCTAGCCGATATTTTTATTCTGTTTTACTTTTAGCGACTGCTTACGCTTTAATTGTAGCGCTTCTAAAGCCAAGTTACGGCTCGAGCGTATTGCCAAACTACGGCAATAGTAGATAATTAAAAACGAGTCAAAAGTAAGACTATGACTATATTTTCTTTTGTACACTTTCCTTTTATACACTTTTTACAACTTAACATATAATCCCTACTCTAATATTTTATTCTACTTAATACATAATCCCTACTCTAAAACTGGAAGAATTGAATATGGTAAATTCATTCTACCAATCAAAATATCGATCAGCACTTTTCCATATGACCCAATTTAAAAATGCAACACTCATAATAGTCCATGAGTGAAATGTAACACTCATAATAGTCCATGAGTAATATGCAACACTCATAACAGTCCATGAGTAATGACTACTCAGGTTTCGTACTTTGTGTGTACATTACACATGCCAATGCTAGGCGCCGCTTCGTCTAGAGCGATCGCAATGGGTTAGTATAAACATTCGTTCATATGTCTATTTTTAGTGACAACATGAATTGACTTTCGTGTGAGTGTAATGCGAAACGAGTATGCAAAGTGAGCATTACAAGGTGATCGTAAGTTATGCATTTGTATATTCTACGCTTGCTCATTGATTATTAATTTGTGGGTTTAGTTTATAGTAAAATGCTGATTGATTGTGTAGATATGTGTAGATCCACTACAACATCATCACTGCCCGGGAAGTGCGTATCCACGAGAACAGACAGAGTCTCGGAGCTGGATTTCGTCGAGACTCCATTTGCGTCCTTAACGGACCCTAGAAATGAGGGGGAGCTCGTCATAACTTTTCGCAGGCGGCTGACATCCTTGGAGTGTTCTATTTCTGCACAGAAGCTTCTCCAAGAGGTGCGTTTAGCCTTTCTGATAGAGGATTTGAACTCCTTCAGTTTTGTTTTATAAGAAGACCAGTCCTTAGTTTCTTTAGCTCGGTTGAAGGACTTCCTACATTCCTTCCGCAGCTCCGCAATGTCACTATTCCACCATGGGGGCTTGTACTTCCCTCTAGGTTTCGTTGGACTACATGCAGACCTTGCTGCGTCATTGAAGGCCAATGTAAGGGTCCCAACGGCTTTCTCAAGACCGGGTGTGTCTGCAATCTCTGGAGGTCCGCCTTCTAGCGCGGACTCAAATACCGATTGGTATTTGACCCAATCCATCCTCCTTTTGTTAATGAAGGTTGGATTTGTCGGAGGGTCAGATGCCAGATCGAACTTTATGTATAGGTGATCGGAGAACGAGCACTCTTGTGATACGTGCCATCCCTTGATAGCTTGGTTCAAGTGCTCGTTCGTCAGAGTGATATCCAGAACCTCTCTACGGCTTGCCGTAATGAAGGTAGTATCCTCACCTTTGTTAGCTAGGGCTAAGTCATGCAATAAAATGAATTCAAATAGTGACTCACCCCGTTTATTCGTGTCGGTGCTACCCCAGATGCGATGATGAGCATTGGCGTCCGCTCCGACTATTAAAGGGATGCCTCTTGCAGTGGCTTCCCTTGTAATCCTCTGCAGGCTAGTTGGAGGTGGCAGAACATCATGCGCCATGTAGCAGGAGACAGCCCAAAGGGGTTTGGACTGTCTTTCCACTGCTATCGCAACGGTGTCCTGGTCACTGAAATTATACAAGGTTAAAAACTTCAAGCCTTCCTTTACAATTATGCAAGCTCTCGGTTTACCTGCTGTGTTGAAGGATACTGTGTTATATCCTTTCAAGTTGAGCCCGCAAACCCGGTTTCCAACAACCCAAGGCTCCTGGGCCAGTATTAGCTCCTCTCCTTTTTGGGCCAGGTGGAGGAGCAGTGCGGCGGATGCCGCCTTGGAGTGCTGGAGGTTAATCTGCAGAAACCTCAGCATCGCGACACAATGTTTTATCCGCCTCCTCGTCAGATAAGGACATCTCCTCCTCCTCGACCAGGTCGAGGGATCTGAGAAGGTCCCCAGCCAACCCCGCAGTGGAGGTGGTGCTTCTTCCGTCATCGGAGAGAAGATCTGACTCAGAGAGGTCCACGGTCGGGTCTACTGATGCTTCCACAGTTCCCTCGCTTCCACTCTCCTTGCTCGGTTCCCGTACTGCCTTCCCAGTACGGTCCTTGCGATATACTCGCAGGGTGATAGCCGAGAAACCGTAGCTAATCACCCCGCACTTCGACTCCAATGGAGCTAGCGACTCCTCGTTCAAGATTATTAGAGCCTCTCGCTGTCCATTGCTGGGCTCGCTAACCTTAGCTACCTTCCAGTTTTCCACCGGGAGGTCAGCATTGCTGAGCTTGATTAGCTCAACAATTTCCTCCGGTGTGGATGGCTCCGCTGGTATCCACGCCCTGGACCGAGGCCTATTCGGGATATCTTCCCTGGAGACAGCGTCCAGCTTTGCTCCAGGCCAGACTTCTCCCACTCTACCTATAGCCTGCTTGTAAAGATCCGCTGAACGTTGATCTGTACAGGCGTTCAACTTAACGTGACCCTGGTACCAGCCAGCATCACGACAGCTTGGTGGAGGGCCAGGATTTGCCTCGAGTATGGGCTTGTACACCCGGAGAAGCGCGATTTCCACCATCTTCCAGTTTGACGGTGAGATGGTGCCATCGCTACTGCTTCTGTCGATAACAGCCCATACCAGGCTTTCCTTGGCAGCTTCACTAAAACTCCTGCCCTTAACAGGATTGGGTGAGACCAGTTTTGGTCTTTTACTAACCGGCAGTTGAACGCTCGGTTGAGTTGGGGCAGACTCATTAGATCTACATCTTTTATGAGTTGCCTCTTTCTTCGGAATAGAGGCTTTGTAAGCCTCTACCGTGGTGGTTGCCCATTTCAGGGAGATTTTATCCTTCTGGGAAAGACCATCCGGAGGTAAATCTTGCAGCCTTTTCAGGACTTTGAAGGCGGACCTTCTGTCTCTGTAAGCCGTAACCGAGGGGTTTTGTTGCTTCTTAACACCTGAAGTGGAAGCGGTGTTGGAGGGCGCTCCGGAAACAGTGCGGGCCAGCTTGTTCGCCGTTACCTTGGTGTTACCGCTAGCGCCAGTAGGCTTGACTGAGGAGGTGCTTGCCCCTGGCATAGCTGCCTTGGTGCATGCATCCCTCGAAGAAGTAGGGGGTTGGCTGAGTACCGCGGTCTTCTTCCCACTAGAAGGACGCGTCACCTTCGTCCACTTCCCTTCCGGGCCGAGTGGATCTTCCTTTTGAGTTTTTTCTAAATTCATTGCGATTTGGGTCCCCCCTCACAGCCGCTATCTCCACTGGTTGTGCAGTTCCCCTGAGACCCCATGGTTATCTATGCCGAAGCAGGGAGGCCATGCGAGGGTTGGCACATTCCCTTATGAGGAGATGTGCTCAGAGCCGGGCCGGGGACTAATCAGGAGTCCAAACTCAGCTGAACCTACACGGCCAGACTAGTGGCGACGAGTTTTGAACGTACCGTGAGGCCTGCCAGGGTTTTACCGGGACGGAGGCAGCATTGGCATTAGCCTGAAAGCCATTTCCGCAAGATGTCACTCTTGCGTACTCAGGTGACAGAATACCACTGCTACCAGCCCAAAGCATCAGATATAGTCGTTAAGACGAGAAAGTTGTCCAAGAAAACAATCGAAAGTCGTGCCGTGGTAGATCATTTAGCGTTACCCAGGATGCACCACGAGGAGGCGATCTACCCTACATCCCATGTTGCATGTGCCCCTTGATGGTTTAATTACTTGATGGGACAGTGGTGTTAGCTTGCACTTCCCACTTGACTCTCGCTTTCGTCTGACTCAGCATCGCTTTCTTCTCCTTCGTACGTCTCGCTAGCGGTTTCCACATCTGATGAGAGCTCGTCAACTAAGGCATCACCGGGCAGCCAGTCCTCGTCAGCGTCTCCAAGTAGACGTTTCAAATAAACAACTCGTTCAGCACGATTTAAACTAAAATTAATAATAATGAATTTTTCAATTGAAAATGATAATAGTAAAAAAGGTATAATAGAAAATAATATTCACCTTGCCAATTCAGATTTTGATAGTTCTTTCTCCATAATTCTTCATAGATAATCTTCACAGTCTTCTTCACAAATAAACAATAATACACTTGTTACCAAAACACTGCTGCGTCAGTCACCTTTTCTAAAAATTTAGTCTGAGTTGAACAACTAACGACTGAGCTAAAACTAAATGCGTACAAACTTAAATACTAATTTCTATTATGTACATACATGAATTCGGTAAAACATAAGTTTTCCTAATTACACGCATCTCTTAACTTCTAATAAACAACAGGTAACTATGGCAATTATACAAAAGATTTTCTATTTCCTTTACAATTTGGTAAATCCTTATTTCGTGGGTCGACAGTAATAAATTTGCTTACGTTTTACCTGCGTAAACTACAAGGGATATGCAGTGAATGCTAATGCAATTTGCGCTCAATACGTAATAATATTTTTTCTTCAGACCTTGAATGTCTATCCTCCTCAAAAGGACGATTAAACAACACCTAATTGTATATTTTTTTAACGTGGGCACCCAGGTACCCTGGGTGTGTAACAACGAGATAAAAGTTGGGTGTGTACATAAGGGTTAAAGGAATAGATATATTCAAAATAATTCAAATAAAACATAACATTATAATAAACTTATAATAATACAAAAATATAATTCAAAATAATAAGAGAAGAACTAACTGACTACACATTTTCCCCCTCAACTCAAAATTTCACATCAGGTGTATGTAATCAAATGGTTTTAGTGTTTCCTATTTAGGATTTATTTGTTCTAAATGTTCATTAATTTTCCAAAGTCGCCTTTTTGCAACAAAAAACAATAATTTATGGAGAAAATACTTATGCTCCAATCGGAGTTTTATTTTCGTGATCCGAATTAAATGGATCAGGAGCTAGTTATAACAACTTCATCTAGTCCATTAAATGGCGCCCAATCAGGCTTTTGGCTTTGAATAGTGATGAAATTAATCTATAATATTTGATTTTTTTGCATTTTATTTGACTAATTAATTCATTAGATTCTCGAATAAGTTCTATTCTCTCCTTATCTTGCATTTGTTTTATCTTGGTTATTGAAATTACTTTCATTTTTATTAAATTTTGTCAGTTTCTATTTAAATTTTGTTACACTTTATTTTCCTTTCAGAAATCATTTTTAAATTATTGGTCACTGCGGTCGCGGTGGTGCCCATTGTGTCGAAATGAGTTAATAGCCCCGATATTAGGGCTCGATCAGACGGGTGAACCATAACATATAATCTGGTGACGAGTGCTCCTATCAGGTATGTGTCTACTGTATCTCCTTTCACGGGATAGCTAAGCATAGACTAATCACTTCGAATCAGAGGATATTCCCGATTTCTCGTCCACCATTCGTGGTGTTGAGGCAACCTTCCAGCGTCTTTTATCCGGTGTGTTATTAGATCCTTAGCAGATTTCAACACCACCGTGTCCGCCCATGAGTGAACTTTTCGAGTGAAGTATAGTCCTAGGAGAGCTCCTCTTCACCCGGGTTTATATGGAAAGAGCTTTGTCTTCAATTAATTTTCATAAATATCCAAGTTTTTTTCCTCCTAATATCTAATACCCCTTTCCCTTTCATTACATCCAATCAATGTGAATGTTGGTGCTGAGCCTGAAAAAAATATATTGACAGGTATAATCATTAATCATTCATATTCTACAATTATTGGAATTTTTGGCTATTGGAATTTTGGAGTAGTATAAAAGCATAATTTTTGAATTTGATACGCGACTTCTAGTTTTTTGGTTCCCTCGCATATATCGAGTAAATTATTTTATACAGTAATCTTTATTGACATTTATCATAGTCACAATGCCACATACAGTACGTAGGTCAGACGACTCTGGGCTCGAACGTCTAACCCGGGGCTAGGTCGTATGACCCTGTCACACACAGAAACTGAAACTCAACCACGTAGCGTACACACGTCTCCGCCACCTAGAGATCAGCCAGGAGAGGAGGTTTATCCTGAAGAATTTATTTGACCTAGCCTTCCATTCCCTGGGGACAATGCTGTAGATATAAGGAATTATCGTGGTTTGGAAATGTCACAATCCCCTACGGTGAACAGATCGCCCATTTCGCTTCCATCATCTAAATGGAATTTAAAATTTGACTGATCTTCGCGCGGTGCAGACGTTGAGCGTTTCCTTTTCCGCGCCACTACTCTAGCTAGCCGTAGATTTTCATCTGTTGCTGGCAGGACAAGCCGAAGTGTGGTATTGACGGTATTTAGAGCAAACGCCAATCCTGGTGTGGGCCCACTTAGTGAGTGGCCTAAAAGAGCGTTTTGCGACGGAGACGTGGACGTATACGTGAGACGCGCTATGGATGCTCGTTTACAGCGTCCAGGCGATTTCCACGATGTCTTGGAGGCGTTAGCGTTACGACTAAGGCACTCGCTGCCTGACATGGATATGCAATGCATCCTTCTACGGAACATGGATCTACGTTTAAGAAACCATTTGGCTGGTGTGGAGTTTCACTCAAGCCAGGCCTTGGTTTGTCGGTGTGTAGCAATAGAAGCGGTGTGGTACCCAAATGGTAAGGCCCTGGAAAGAAATCAATATAAACGCTCTAATGCAGTCGCGGAAATCTGCAGTGACTATGACGATCCCAATGAAGAAGTAAATGCCATCGTCAGACACCAGGCTGAAATCGTGCCTCAGAGCCTTTATCCGGCTCCCACATCAAGTAGATACCGACAGACCGGAGATCATCCAGCGATGGCATCACTCTCAACATCAACAAATACACTTCGCGCACGCCCGAGTATGGATTTGCGGGTATGTTGGAACTGCCAGGATATATGGCATTCATTTATGGAATGTTCTCAGCCAGTGCAGAGACAATTTTGCTTTGGATGTGGAACTCCGGGGGTGGTCAAACCAAGATGCACCAAGTATGCGGGAAACGCTGGTCGGAGTGTGCAGAATATGGGGACTCTGTACACTCCACCACATTACAGGCCTCAACAAATCTCTACCACGGAGACCGCCTCGAATACCGACCCGGAACTACGGCGCCGACAGTAAGTGCTGACCCTTCATTCCGTGACGTTGCTGTCCAAACATTAGACAGTAACACAGTCCCAACCACAAGTTCAACCACCAAGCTTCACGCTTCACGATTCAAGCGGTCGTATAACTATCTCAAAACCCGAATTTTTTTAAAGAAACCCTGCCTTGAGTCGATAATTACCCCTGCTGGAGACAATCGACCTTTTGCTGAGATAGAGTTAAAAGGACAAAAACTATTAGGCCTGTTAGATACCGGGGCCAGTGTTAGTATCTTTGGTTCTACAGGGCTGAAACTTATTGACGAGCTTGGCCTACGCCTGCACCCTCTGAAAGTCACGGTCAAAACTCTTTATACTTCGGAGTTGACTTTTGGGAGGCCTTTAACATTTCACCCATATCACTGCCTACCATCAATGCGGTGATGAAATCCTCACAAAGTGCGTTTCATGAGTTGCTTCTCCAGGAATCTACTAAACTTGACCTGATAAAGAAAAGTTTTCCGTCCTTTGACATCTTAGGTTTGGGCAAGACGAATTTGTTGTCACATCACATAGACACTGGTACGGCCCAGCCTATAAAACAAAGACATTATGCCGTATCTCCTGTCGTTCAAGCTCAGATAAACAATGAGCTAGATTGAATGCTGTCCTTAGGCGTAATAGAAGAAAGTCATAGTGCATGGAGCTCCCCGGTGACGGTCGTTCGGAAGCCTGGAAAGGTGAGGCTATGTCTTGATGCCCGACGACTTAATAAAGTTACTGTCAAAGACGCCTATCCATAACCATTAATCGAAGGACTCTTGGCATTTTGGCAGATACCCTTGGGCACAAGCTCTCGGGAGAAAACAGCGTTCACCGTTCCCGGCAGGCCGTTATACCAGTTGACGGTCATGCCTTTTGGCCTTTGTAATGCTCCTCAGACAATGTGTAGATTGATGCACAAGGTCATCCCTCACCAGCTACATGACAAGATATTTGTATATCTCGATGACTTGCTCATAACAAGTTCCACCTTTGATGAGCACATAGAATTACTTTCCACAGTGTCAAAATTATTGCGGAAGGCAAACTTGACAATCAACGTGAAAAAAAGTAAATTCCTGCAAAAAGAAATTAAATATATTGGCTATGCCGTTAGTGACGGGACTCTGAAAACTGATTCTGAAAAGGTAGCGAGCATTCTAACTTACCCAGCACCTAAAACGGTGAAGGACATCCTGCGGTTCATGGGCATGGCAGGCTGGCATCAGCGGTTTATCCCAAATTTTGCGTCCTTGGCGAGTGCTTTAACAGACTTACTCAAGGCGAAGCGGGCGTTCCATTGGACAGACGCTGCTAATAAAGCATTCCAAGATATTAAGTCTTGTTACTGCTCCAGTTCTAACTAATCCCGATTTCGGTCGGCCCTTCTATATCCAGTGCGATGCTTGCACTACGGGCATTGGCAGTGTGCTGCTCCAAAAGGATGATGATGCTGTGCAAAGTGTTAAAATTTTTCGAGCATACATCGAGGAGTTGCCTTTGATCATCATCACCGATCATGCCAGTTTAAAATGGCTCATGAGCCAGCAGGATTTATCTGGCAGATTGGCTAGGTGGAGTTTGAAATTACAAGGATTCGACTTTACTATTGAGCAACGGAAGGGAACACAAAACATTGTCGCTGACGCCTTGTCACGCGCATGTGAAGCCAGTGCGGTTGAACTGCCTCCAGCCATAAATAACTCCAAACAGCATCAAACCGATGAGGTGATCTCTGATTCAGTTTTTTGGACCCTGAGTATATGGATTTGGTCGCGCAAATCAAAAAGAACCCCGAAAGCTTCCAGAATGTGTCCACCACCGACGGGCGTGTATATCTTTACAAGAGGCCGAAAGGAATCCTTCAAAATGACGTTCCCAGAACGCAATTGTGGATCCCAGAAAACCACAAAGGGAATCTCATAGTTCGTGCTAATGATGATCCCAGAGGCTCCCACGTGGGAATAAAGAAGACCATCCAGGTCTTACAAAGATATTATTACTGGCTTCGATTAAGACAGGACGTTGCCAACTATATTAGAGCCTGCGAAACCTGCAAGCAAATTAAGCCACCTAACTTCACCATGAGACCACCACTTGGAGAACCCAGGGAAACCTGTAGACCCTTACAGCGATTGTTTGTGGACTTTCTTGGTCCATGCTTCAGTTCAAGGTCTGGGAATACCCAACTACTTGCATTGCTTGATTACTACACCAAGTTTATTTGGTTGAAAGCACTACCAAAGGCCACCGGAGAAGCTGTCGTCAAATACATAAAGAACGAAATTTTTCACAGTTTTGCAGTCCCAGAAGTTCTGCATTCGGACAATGGAGTTCAGTTCGTTTCTCATGTGTTCACTCAGATGAGTTTGGAGTGCAACACTGTCGAACTCCACTTTACACATCACAAGCCAACGCTTCAGAACGGGCAAACTAGAGTATACTGTCGGCGATCCGAGCCTATGTAGGAGACGATCACAAGAAATGGGATTAACATCTCGCAGAGTCCTGCTCCGCGTTTCGAAACGTTGTGCATGACTCAAACTAATTTATAGAATTAAAAGGGCTGACCGACAGCGATTCGCCCTACGATTGGAGAAAAACTGGGGGCGGACGTTACACGTCAATTTATTCTATACGCCAGATATGCTTACTCTGCGTCTGTACTTTGTACAGGTAAACTGCTTACGCCGCGTCCGTACTTTGTACGGGTGAATGCTGACAATGCGTCTGCGTCTGATATTTGGTTGCAGACGCAATCAGATCTTTTATCCAATCCGCGGAATGTGCATACGTAACTTCTCCCCCTTACAATAAGAATTCTCCTGAATTCGTGGTTTTATATCGTACGATTTTCTTTTTTGTAAATATATAATTATTCCAAAGGTAAGTATTGACGATATCAAAAACATTGAAGTGACATTAAATCCAAAAGATAATTTTTTGTGAAATTGCAATTCTTTGATTTCTTTTATGTGATTAATATTTTGGAATACTATATCATCAAACGTTAGTTTTTTTTTGTAAAATTTTCAAAATTATAATCATTTCGATAGAAAAATCTCTCATAAAATCTGTCTTTAGTGTTTGAAAAGTAGTGATCTAGTATTTTGGTTTGACATTTATTATAATGAATTAAAACAGTTTGATTTATCGTCACAGTTTTGATTTATTACAACATCGTTTGCGTTTTTTATAATAATATAATGTCGGGTTTGGATTTTTAACCTTCCTATAGGCGCGCCTCCTAGACCGACACGGGCGATCGCGCGTATCTCACAGATACCACTTGTTTGTAATAAACATATCTGTCTTTTTAATCGTCATATGTATATTATATACGCGTTTAAAAAGGCAGATATACTTATTGGTATAGTTTACTTGTGCTAGGTTGTGGTCGAAAGAAGAGGGTAGACAAGAAGGGAGATCGAAAGCTCGCCAAGAACCGAAGAACAGTAAACAAACATTTCCGCTGCGTATCTGGTGCATACCCGCGCCTATCGGAAGGTTAACAAAGAGATCGCGTGAACTAGAAAAGAAAAAGAAGCCGAAGTGTTGAAAAAAAAAACAAAGAAACACAAAGAGTTCGAGTGAAACAGTGAAAAACAAAAAGGAGTGATGATCATGCGATTTGGGCGAGAAAAAAACGGGAAGCTGAAAGGGTTAACAAGAGAATGGCTCGACGAGATGTGTTTGACACCATGGGAAGCCATGTTCAATACCGTTGGTGCGCGGCGTGTTGATGACGGGAATGCATACGCGGAGCACGGATTGCAGTCTAATACGAAACCAGCGTGTTGAGCAATACATAGTGGGTTCATGTGATTAATTTTATCGACCATTCAATTGTGAAGCGAGTTCACTGCGCCATTTAACTTGGACTAGATGAAGTTTTTATAACTAGCTCCTGATTCATTTAATTCAGATCACGAAAATAAAACTGCCATAAGATTTTTCCTCCATAAATTATTGTTTTTTTTTTGTTGCAAAAAGGCGACTATGGGCAATTAATGAATCAAACATTGAGAACAAATAAATCCTAAATAGGAAACACTAAAAACCATTTGATTACATACACCTGATGTGAAATTTTGAGTTGAGAGGGAAAATGTTTAGTCAAGTATAAGAAAAAGAAAAGAAAGCCTAGTGAGTGGAGTGAGGCCATTGTGTAATTTTTTTGAGTTTTCAGGACAATTTCCAGCGGTGAAGAGCGCTCATCATCAGCCAGAGTAAGTTTAGTTCCGTTTATTATTTAGAGAAAATTTGAATTTTTCTGTAGACTCCACTTTACTCCTCCGTTTTCTTCTTCTTTTGTTATTATAGTTTCCTTTTTATCATAATTATTATTATTTGATTATTATTTTGTTATCATAATTTTCTTTTAATCATAATTATTTTTTTCGATTATTATCTTCATTATAATTTTCTTTAAAACATTAGTTTTTCTCTTATTATTTTGAATTTATTTTTGAATTATTATAAGTTTATTATAATGTTATGTTTTATTCAAATTATTTTGAATATATCTATTCCTTTTAACCATATTTTGGCCTAAGTTTTTTTTTTCTTCAGGCTCAGCACCAACACCCAATCCTGATTCCCATCCCTTGTCCATGTTATTTGAATCGGCACGGGCCTAGCCTAACCTCCTAAAGAACCACACCCACGCGCTGACCTTAAGCCGGCATCGTTACGATATACAGGGGGGTGGAAGGCTAGGTCAAATAAATTTTCCGTGACCGCAGTATGTTGAAGGCTTAGTAGTTGCAGGACCGGTCCTTTCATATGTGCAAGATGTGCAATTGCACAGGGCGCCATTTAAGAAGGGCGCTAAAACCCTATACTGATAAAATGGAATACCTATTATCTACACTTACTGATAATTTTAGTTGCATATTGTGTTGTGACCGAAGCGAAATCCTTGCTTGATGATTGGACTATCCCTTGTTCTTAGAATCAAACCTGGGGTTTCTCCTTGCCTCGGTACCGACATGGGTAAATAGCAATAAAGAGAAAGGATAACTCGTCGGGACTAGCCATAAAAACACATGTGTTTACCAATTATGTAACAGTGGAAAAGTACGTAGCAATTCACACTAAGCAAGAGACTACTGATAACAAAATGCACGTGGGTAAATGGTATGTTGTGACTGGTTATGTGTGTGAGTATATGTAACGGCTAGTCTCCGGACGGTTTCCCGATATAGAGGTGGCAGATTAGTCCTTGATCGCACGAAAGGCGAGGCAGGGAGTTGTTCCGCAACGGGCTCTGATTCGAGCATAAAAAGAAGAACGTAACAATTGCATGAATAAGATGAAAGTAGCTTACAAACATCCTATTAAAATATTATTTAGTGCAATTCACATATTTGTTGCGGTTGCGCAACTATGGAGTTTTATTCAGAGTGTTGCGCCAAATTCTATTACTCACCATGAGGTGTTAAATTCATTCTGCCACGATCGAGCACTCCCAAATCTCGCACACAGTTCATACATTCGGACATCAATGGCTCTAGCTATACACATATGTATGTATGGACTAATGTAGATACACACGTATTCAACGCATTGATCAGGCACTCCGGGCGGCCACCGCCGCGCCGCTAGCACTGGCTGGTGTGCAGAATTCATATCTTTCACGGGCTGCCTATATAGTTTGCATGGAAAAAAGAACGGTTGATTTTCATTTCTATGGGTGTAACATAGATGGGCGCAAACAGTGCAGAAATGAAAACTTGCACCGTGTAGGGCAGAAATAGGAATTATGGGATATGAGTTGTAAAGTACGTATGTGAAAATAATTGAATTATTTGTGAGAATAAATTCAGATGCTCCATTTCATCATGAAAGCGTAAAATATTTACATAATGAGTAAAATATTTGAATTTTTAACATATTTTACCTCCTCATGCATTGATTGGAAATTTATATAATTTATTCATAAACAAGACTTATTTTCCATCTGAAATTCTATTGCATGTTAACTTACTTCATTTGGTTTACTTTATCAGCTGCACGATGCTCATAATTTTCACATAAAGCTAATTAAAAGCAAATGTATTCCAATGTTTTTGGAAGCATAAAATGGATGTTATGTACATCTTGGTTATCTATGTAGAAAGTATATAACGATTTTTCCTTTTGATTTTCCTAGACCCAAAAACGACAGTTTTCTTGCTGATTTAGCGGAAAGCGAGTGAGTTGTTTTCAAAGCAATTTGTTCTTCTTAAAGCTAAATTGATGGCTTTGGAATTAGATATATCACCAAATTTTCCACAGTCTTCTTCTTTGCGCTTTCGCAGCCATAAACCTTTTTATTCAAACGAAATTGTTGAAGTTTTATTAGATCCTGAAATGCAATATAAAGTTAACTAGTGAAAGATTTTAGCAGCTCCGAGATCATAATAGTATTATTTGTTTCTTGTATGATATCCATGAAGCGGCTTTATTAGATAATTTGAATATCCTTTGTAAGAATCTAGAAAATGCTTTATCATTTATTGACTCAAAAGATTCAAATGGCGAAGAGTTGTAACAAGAATTAATGATGTTGTCTACGTTCGTTAAACCTGGTAAATCACCCTTGAATGTATTGAATTACTTTTATCAAGCACATTTAGATCAAGCATTTCCAAATTCAGTCATTGCCTTGAAAGTGCTTAATACGTTATCAATTACAGTCGCGTCAGGCGAACTTGGCTTTTCGAAACGAAAATTAATTAAAAATTATTTTAGGAATACAATGAATCAAGATCGCCTGGTAGGTTTAGCTATTTTGTCAATAGAAAAAGAGTTGGTAGAAAGATTAGAATATGACCATTTGACTGCAGAGTTTGCGAAGCAAAAGGCCAGAAAAGTGCAATTTGTTTAGTTCTTAGTTTCTTTTTGAGCTACTTTTAATTTAAAGATTTTTAAATGAACTTTCTGTGATTTTGCAAATTTAATCTGAGGAATAGGCCTACCGGGGATACCTCATTAAAAAAAGCGCGTAAAAAATTCTACCTCATGGGTTACGTGGAAACGACTATAATTTGGCTTGGGGGCGCAAAGTTGCACTTTTGTACAGGACGCCACAAAAGCTTGAGCCGGTCCTGCCTGCATCCCAGCTGTTTCTATTGCTCAGTCATCCCTGTTTGGATGACTGACTTGAAACTATGATGAAAGCAGGGAATCGGGGGCACAAGGTCTACTTCCCCTGGCGTTGGTCCATCCCTCCGAAGTATGGTGGAGTGGCCAACATTTCCCTCTTGCCAGAGATGAAGTGCTTTTAATCGAATCGCAGAGCACTTGGTCTGCTGTCTCGTAAGGAGCTCCGTCGGGTGCCAATTCAATAGCATAATCAGTGCCTTTGTCGGGGTAGTGCGTAAGGCCCCTGTGATTGCAATAGCTGCAATCCTTCTGACCCTGTTTAGCAGGTTTGCATTGGATGTTTATGCAATAGCTGGCCAGCAAACAACTGCGCCATACAGAAGAATTGGTTCCACTATCGCCTTATAGAGCCATGATTCAATTTTGGGTTTCAATCCACATTTTTTCCCAATGGCTCTTTTGCAGCAGTAGATTGCGCATGCTGCTTTTCGCGTTCTTTCGTCTATGTTCGCTTTCCATGCGAGCTTGGAGTCCAGAATATGACCCAAATACTTAACTTGATGAGACGGTATGAGGCTTATCTCATCGAGTTTGGGTGGGAGAAATTGTGGAATTTTGTGCCTTTTTGTGAACAGCACAAATTCCGTTTACTGCGGATTAATCTTCGGACCGCACTCTTTGCCTTACTTGGGAAGAACACTCAGGGCCAGTGGCGTACCCTTGAAAAATTCAAGTAAATGGAAACAGACATGCAATTGGGCTAAAGTCTGCCAGAAATATTTTTGGCGGACTCCAACTTTGACCGGTGAAAAGTATGATTAAGTATGACTACATAATTATATCTTCATATCTACACCGAAGAACTAGCAAACGTACCTAGTCAAGACTTCAAAATATCACCCCCCTTGTCAAAACCCGCATTAGAGAGTGGTTTCAGAGTTGCTCTCAAATGAATTTATCAATCTTTCCAGAGTTTTCAGCAGAAAATAGGTGAGGCTGAAAGGTCTGTAGTCCTTAGGTGTAGAGTGAAATGTCTTGCCTGCTTTGGGTATGAAGATTATTTTAGCTTCTTTCCACTGCTGTGGAATGTAAGCCATCTGTAGACATTGTCCATTCCAGGGGATTTAAAAGGTTGAAATGAGCTGATTGTCCAGCGTAGAAGCCTGTCATCTACAGGCACAGTGGCTGACAGGCAGTTCGGGGCCGTATGTGGATAAGTTTCATCAATCACATCCTCACTGCCCGGAAAGTACGTGTCACGTGTACGGGACACATAGCAATTCATTGTCCTCAACCACAACGTCGTCCAAGATGCACACAATTCTCTTCCCTCATACCCGATAAACGAGGTCCAGTCAGTTCACCAACTTTTAAATTTCATTGAATCGGCATGGAAATGGATCGCAGGGAATTCTGACCATGGAGATTTTCTTACCATTAACGAGAAAATTACAAGCGTCCTGCAAAACAACAACAGACAGGTCGTCATTTACAATGAGCGGATTAATAACATCATGAGAATCACTAACGACATTCAAAGTTTATTGAGGGAAAATGACCAAATAAGTCTTACCACAGTATTAGATCTAGAATTCAAACTTAAAATAATCAGGGAAGAGGTAAAAATATTAGCCATGTCACTGGGCCAAATGTGGGATCATAAATTCGCTAATTTTGCCAACAATCTGAAATTAAAATTACTAAACATATTGCATGTTACCATATTCAACAATAAAAGAAGCCATAAATTTTTCCGAAATTAAAATCATGGCGAGCTTATCTTCAGTTCTGTACATTATAAATATGCCATTAGCCACGCCAGAAATTTATCAAACATTGTTAATAAAACCAATTAAAAGAAACAACTTTGTCAATGAAATTCATTACATTGGATTTGTTAAATCAGGTACAAGGATTTTTGGCATCGAAAAAGAATGTAAAACCGTAAATTTTACATCCATTTGTGTACAAAATAACTTAATAGACATAAGCTTACAAGACTCCTTGTATTCCAAACCTTTTTGAAACCTGTAAGCGCTTCATGTTCGAGGGTAAGCAGTCAAAATATCTAAACCGTCGACCAAATATACTCCGGCACAATACTCATCAATCAATTTTCCGGCAATCAAACTAAGCAAGAGGCGACCTACTAGCTGAACGGCACATTCCTGATCAAATTTCAAAACATCTTCATCTAAGATTTTTCTAACGATCGACGACGATCGGCACCTTACGGCACTTTACGGCACCTTACGGCACCTTACGTTACCAGCCGGCAGCCGATTCATAATGTCCTTTTTAAACGGCGGATTATACCGATTCGTGGCCAATGAGTTCATAACTATTAAATCTTACGGCACCTTACGTGACCTTACGGCACTTTACGGCACCTTACGGAAGTGTTATCCCGTACACTAGTTCGGCGGGCAAGCAGACAACAACAACAACAGACAGGTTGTCATTTACAATGAGCGGATTAATAACATCACGAGTATCACTAACGACATTCAAAGTTTATTGAGGGAAAATGACCAAATAAGTCTTACCACAGTATTAGATTTAGAATTCAAACTTAAAATAATCAGGGAAGAGGTAAAAATATTAGCGATGTCACTGGGCCAAATGTGGGATCACAAATTCGCTAATTTTGCCAACAATCTGAAATTAAAATTACTAAACATATTGCATGTTACCATATTCAACAATAAAAGAGGCCATAAATTTTTCCGAAATTAAAAACATGGCGAACTTATCTTCAGTTCTGTACATTATAAATATGCCATTAGCCACGCCAGAAATTTATCAAACATTGTTAATAAAACCAATTAAAAGAAACAACTTTGTCAATGAAATTCATTACATTGGATTTGTTAAATCAGGTACAAGGATTTTTGGCATCGAAAAAGAATGTAAAACCGTAAATTTCACATCCATTTGTGTACAAAATAACTTAATAGACATAAGCTTACAAGACTCCTTGTATTCCAAACCTTTTTGAAACCTGTAAGCGCTTCATGTTCGAGGGTAAGCAGTCAAAATATCTAAACCGTCGACCAAATATACTCCGGCACAATACTCATCAATCAATTTTCCGGCAATCAAACTACGCAACAGGCGACCTACTAGCTGAACGGCACATTCCTGATCAAATTTCAAAACATCTTCATCTAAGATTTTTCTGACGATCGACGACGATCGGCACCTTACGGCACTTTACGGCACCTTACGGCACCTTACGGCACCTTGCGGCACCTTACGTTACCAGCCGGCAGCCGATTCATAATGTCCTTTTTAAACGGCGGATTATACCGATTCGTGGCCAATGAGTTCATAACTATTAAATCTTACGGCACCTTACGTGACCTTACGGCACTTTACGGCACCTTACGGAAGTGTTATCCCGTACACTAGTTCGGCGGGCAAGCAGACAACAACAACAACAGACAGATCGTCATTTACAATGAGCGGATTAATAACATCACGAGAATCACTAACGACATTCAAAGTTTATTGAGGGAAAATGACCAAATAAGTCTTACCACAGTATTAGATCTAGAATTCAAACTTAAAATAATCAGGGAAGAGGTAAAAATATTAGCCATGTCACTGGGCCAAATGTGGGATCATAACTTCGCTAATTTTCCCAACAATCTGAAATTAAAATTACTAAACATATTGCATGTTACCATATTCAACAATAAAATAGGCCATAAATTTTTCCGAAATTAAAATCATGGCGAACCTATCTTCAGTTCTGTACATTATAAATATGCCATTAGCCACGTCAGAAATTTATCAAACATTGTTAATGAAACCAATTAAAAGAAACAACTTTGTCAATGAAATTCATTACATTGGATTTGTTAAATCAGGAACAAGGATTTTTGGCATCGAAAAAGAATGTAAAACCGTAAATTTCACATCCATTTGTGTACAAAATAACTTAATAGACATAAGCTTACAAGACTCCTTGTATTCCAAACCTAATTGAAACCTGTAAGCGCTTCATGTTCGAGGGTAAGCAGTCAAAATATCTAAACCGTCGACCAAATATACTCCGGCACAATACTCATCAATCAATTTTCCGGCAATCAAACTACGCAAGACGCGAACTACTAGCTGAACGGCACATTCCTGATCAAATTTCAAAACATCTTCATCTAAGATTTTTCTAACGATCGAAGACGATCGGCACCTTTCGGCACTTTACGGCACCTTACATCATCTTACGGCACCTTACGTTACCAGCCGGCAGCCGATTCATAATGTCCTTTTTGAACGGCGGATTATACCGATTCGTGGCCAATGAGTTCATCACTATTAAACCTTACGGCACCTTACGTGACCTTACGGCACTTTACGGCACCTTACGGAAGTATTATCCCGTACACTAGTTCGGCGGGCAAGCAGACAACAACAACAACAGACAGGTCGTCATTTACAATGAGCGGATTAATAACATCACGAGAATCACTAACGACATTCAAAGTTTATTGCGGGAAAATGACCAAATAAGTCTTACCACAGTATTAGATCTAGAATTCAAACTTAAAATAATCAGGGAAGAGGTAAAAATATTAGCCATGTCACTGGGCCAAATGTGGGATCATAAATTCGTTAATTTTGCCAACAATCTGAAATTAAAATTACTAAACATATTGCATGTTACCATATTCAACAATAAAAGAGGCCATAAATTTTTCCGAAATTAAAATCATGGCGAACTTATCTTCAGTTCTGTACATTATAAATATGCCATTGGCCACGCCAGAAATTTATGTAACATTGTTAATAAAACCAATTAAAAGAAACAACTTTGTCAATGAAATTCATAACATTGGATTTGTTAAATCAGGTACAAGGATTTTTGGCATCGAAAAAGAATGTAAAACCGTAAATTTCACATCCATTTGTGTACAAAATAACTTAATAGACATAAGCTTACAAGACTCCTTGTATTCCAAACCTTTTTGAAACCTGTAAGCGCTTCATGTTCGAGGGTAAGCAGTCAAAATATCTAAACCGTCGACCAAATATACTCCGGCTCAATACTCATCAATCAATTTTCCGGCAATCAAACTACGCAAGAGGCAACCTACTAGCTGAACGGCACATTCCTGATCAAATTTCAAAACATCTTCATCTAAGATTTTTCCAACGATCGGAGACCATCGGCACCTTACGGCACTTTACGGCATTTTACGGCACTTTACGGCACCTTACATCATCTTACGGCACCTTACGTTACCAGCCGGCAGCCGATTCATAATGTCCTTTTTGAACGGCGGATTATACCGATTCGTGGCCAATGAGTTCATCACTATTAAACCTTACGGCACCTTACGTGACCTTACGGCACCTTACGGAAGTGTTATCCCGTACACTAGTTCGGCGGGCAAGCAGACAACAACAACAACAGACAGGTCGTCATTTACAATGAGCGGATTAATAGCATCACGAGAATCACTAACGACATTCAAAGTTTATTGAGGGAAAATGACCAAATTAGTCTTACCACAGTATTAGATCTAGAATTCAATATTAAAATAATCAGGGAGGAGGTAAAAATATTAGCCATGTCACTGGGCCAAATGTGGGATCATAAATTCGCTAATTTTGCCAACAATCTGAAATTAAAATTACTAAACATATTGCATGTAACCATATTCAACAATAAAGGAGACCATAAATTTTTCCGAAATTAAAATCATGGCGAACTTATCTTCAGTTCTGTACATTATAAATATGCCATTAGCCACGTCAGAAATTTATCAAACATTGTTAATAAAACCAATTAAAAGAAACAAATTTGTCAATGAAATTCATCACATTGGATTTGTTAAATCAGGTACAAGGATTTTTGGCATCGAAAAAGAATGTAAAACCGTAAATTTCACATCCATTTGTGTACAAAATAACTTAATAGACATAAGCTTACAAGCCTCCTTGTATTCCAAACCTTTTTGAAACCTGTAAGCGCTTCATGTTCGAGGGTAAGCAGTCAAAATATCTAAACCGTCGACCAAATATACTCCGGCACAATACTCATCAATCAATTTTCCGGCAATCAAACTACGCAAGAAGCGACCTACTAGCTGAACGGCACATTCCTGATCAAATTTCAAAATATCTTCATCTAAGATTTTTCTAACGATTGAAGACGGTCGGCACGTTACGGCACTTTACGGCACCTTACGGCACCTTACATCATCTTACGGCACCTTACGTTACCAGCCGGCAGCCGATTCATAATGTCCTTTTTAAACGGCGGATTATACCGATTCGTGGCCAATGAGTTCATAACTATTAAATCTTACGGCACCTTACGTGACCTTACGGCACTTTACGGCACCTTACGGAAGTGTTATCCCGTACACTAGTTCGGCGGGCAAGCAGACAACAACAACAACAGACAGGTTGTCATTTACAATGAGCGGATTAATAACATCACGAGTATCACTAACGACATTCAAAGTTTATTGAGGGAAAATGACCAAATAAGTCTTACCACAGTATTAGATCTAGAATTCAAACTTAAAATAATCAGGGAAGAGGTAAAAATATTAGCGATGTCACTGGGCCAAATGTGGGATCACAAATTCGCTAATTTTGCCAACAATCTGAAATTAAAATTACTAAACATATTGCATGTTACCATATTCAACAATAAAAGAGGCCATAAATTTTTCCGAAATTAAAAACATGGCGAACTTATCTTCAGTTCTGTACATTATAAATATGCCATTAGCCACGCCAGAAATTTATCAAACATTGTTAATAAAACCAATTAAAAGAAACAACTTTGTCAATGAAATTCATTACATTGGATTTGTTAAATCAGGTACAAGGATTTTTGGCATCGAAAAAGAATGTAAAACCGTAAATTTCACATCCATTTGTGTACAAAATAACTTAATAGACATAAGCTTACAAGACTCCTTGTATTCCAAACCTTTTTGAAACCTGTAAGCGCTTCATGTTCGAGGGTAAGCAGTCAAAATATCTAAACCGTCGACCAAATATACTCCGGCACAATACTCATCAATCAATTTTCCGGCAATCAAACTACGCAAGACGCGAACTACTAGCTGAACGGCACATTCCTGATCAAATTTCAAAACATCTTCATCTAAGATTTTTCTAACGATCGAAGACGATCGGCACCTTTCGGCACTTTACGGCACCTTACATCATCTTACGGCACCTTACGTTACCAGCCGGCAGCCGATTCATAATGTCCTTTTTGAACGGCGGATTATACCGATTCGTGGCCAATGAGTTCATCACTATTAAACCTTACGGCACCTTACGTGACCTTACGGCACTTTACGGCACCTTACGGAAGTATTATCCCGTACACTAGTTCGGCGGGCAAGCAGACAACAACAACAACAGACAGGTCGTCATTTACAATGAGCGGATTAATAACATCACGAGAATCACTAACGACATTCAAAGTTTATTGAGGGAAAATGACCAAATAAGTCTTACCACAGTATTAGATCTAGAATTCAAACTTAAAATAATCAGGGAAGAGGTAAAAATATTAGCCATGTCACTGGGCCAAATGTGGGATCATAAATTCGTTAATTTTGCCAACAATCTGAAATTAAAATTACTAAACATATTGCATGTTACCATATTCAACAATAAAAGAGGCCATAAATTTTTCCGAAATTAAAATCATGGCGAACTTATCTTCAGTTCTGTACATTATAAATATGCCATTGGCCACGCCAGAAATTTATCAAACATTGTTAATAAAACCAATTAAAAGCAAAGACTTTGTCAATGAAATTCATAACATTGGATTTGTTAAATCAGGTACAAGGATTTTTGGCATCGAAAAAGAATGTAAAACCGTAAATTTCACATCCATTTGTGTACAAAATAACTTAATAGACATAAGCTTACCAGACTCCTTGTATTCCAAACCTTTTTGAAACCTGTAAGCGCTTCATGTTCGAGGGTAAGCAGTCAAAATATCTAAACCGTCGACCAAATATACTCCGGCTCAATACTCATCAATCAATTTTCCGGCAATCAAACTACGCAAGAGGCAACCTACTAGCTGAACGGCACATTCCTGATCAAATTTCAAAACATCTTCATCTAAGATTTTTCCAACGATCGGAGACGATCGGCACCTTACGGCACTTTACGGCATTTTACGGCACTTTACGGCACCTTACATCATCTTACGGCACCTTACGTTACCAGCCGGCAGCCGATTCATAATGTCCTTTTTGAACGGCGGATTATACCGATTCGTGGCCAATGAGTTCATCACTATTAAACCTTACGGCACCTTACGTGACCTTACGGCACCTTACGGAAGTGTTATCCCGTACACTAGTTCGGCGGGCAAGCAGACAACAACAACAACAGACAGGTCGTCATTTACAATAAGCGGATTAATAACATCATGAGAATCACTAACGACATTCAAAGTTTATTGAGGGAAAATGACCAAATTAGTCTTACCACAGTATTAGATCTAGAATTCAATATTAAAATAATCAGGGAGGAGGTAAAAATATTAGCCATGTCACTGGGCCAAATGTGGGATCATAAATTCGCTAATTTTGCCAACAATCTGAAATTAAAATTACTAAACATATTGCATGTTACCATATTCAACAATAAAGGAGACCATAAATTTTTCCGAAATTAAAATCATGGCGAACTTATCTTCAGTTCTGTACATTATAAATATGCCATTAGCCACGTCAGAAATTTATCAAACATTGTTAATAAAACCAATTAAAAGAAACAAATTTGTCAATGAAATTCATTACATTGGATTTGTTAAATCAGGTACAAGGATTTATGGCATCGAAAAAGAATGTAAAACCGTAAATTTCACATCCATTTGTGTACAAAATAACTTAATAGACATAAGCTTACAAGCCTCCTTGTATTCCAAACCTTTTTGAAACCTGTAAGCGCTTCATGTTCGAGGGTAAGCAGTCAAAATATCTAAACCGTCGACCAAATATACTCCGGCACAATACTCATCAATCAATTTTCCGGCAATCAAACTACGCAAGAGGCAACCTACTAGCTGAACGGCACATTCCTGATCAAATTTCAAAACATCTTCATCTAAGATTTTTCCAACGGTCGGAGACGATCGGCACCTTACGGCACTTTACGGCATTTTACGGCACTTTACGGCACCTTACATCATCTTACGGCACCTTACGTTACCAGCCGGCAGCCGATTCATAATGTCCTTTTTGAACGGCGGATTATACCGATTCGTGGCCAATGAGTTCATCACTATTAAACCTAACGGCACCTTACGTGACCTTACGTGACCTAACGGCACCTTACGGAAGTGTTATCCCGTACACTAGTTCGGCGGGCAAGCATACAACAACAACAACAGACAGGTCGTCATTTACAATGAGCGGATTAATAACATCATGAGAATCACTAACGACATTCAAAGTTTATTGAGGGAAAATGACCAAATAAGTCTTACCACAGTATTAGATCTAGAATTCAATATTAAAAGAATCAGGGAGGAGGTAAAAATATTAGCCATGTCACTGGGCCAAATGTGGGATCATAAATTCGCTAATTTTGCCAACAATCTGAAATTAAAATTACTAAACATATTGCATGTTAACATATTCAACAATAAAAGAGGCCATAAATTTTTCCGAAATTAAAATCATGGCGAACTTATCTTCAGTTCTGTACATTATAAATATGCCATTGGCCACGCCAGAAATTTATCAAACATTGTTAATAAAACCAATTAAAAGAAACAACTTTGTCAATGAAATTCATAACATTGGATTTGTTAAATCAGGTACAAGGATTTTTGGCATCGAAAAAGAATGTAAAACCGTACATTTCACATCCATTTGTGTACAAAATAACTTAATAGACATAAGCTTACAAGACTCCTTGTATTCCAAACCTTTTTGAAACCTGTAAGCGCTTCATGTTCGAGGGTAAGCAGTCAAAATATCTAAACCGTCGACCAAATATACTCCGGCTCAATACTCAACAATCAATTTTCCGGCAATCAAACTACGCAAGAGGCGACCTACTAGCTGAACGGCACATTCCTGATCAAATTTCAAAACATCTTCATCTAAGATTTTTCCAACGATCGGAGACGATCGGCACCTTACGGCACTTTACGGCATTTTACGGCACTTTACGGCACCTTACATCATCTTACGGCACCTTACGTTACCAGCCGGCAGCCGATTCATAATGTCCTTTTTGAACGGCGGATTATACCGATTCGTGGCCAATGAGTTCATCACTATTAAACCTTACGGCACCTTACGTGACCTTACGGCACGTTACGGAAGTGTTATCCCGTACACTAGTTCGGCGGGCAAGCAGACAACAACAGCAGCAGACAGGTCGTCATTTACAGTGAGCGGATTAATAACATCACGAGAATCACTAACGACATTCAAAGTTTATTGAGGGAAAATGACCAAATAAGTCTTACCACTGTATTAGATCTAGAATTCAAACTTAAAATAATCAGGGAGGAGCTAAAAATATTAGCCATGTCACTGGGCCAAATGTGGGATCATAAATTCGCTAATTTTGCCAACAATCTGAAATTAAAATTACTAAACATATTGCATGTTACCATATTCAACAATAAAAGAGGCCATAAATTTTTCCGAAATTAAAATCATGGCGAACTTATGTTCAGTTCTGTACATTATAAATATGCCATTAGCCACGTCAGAAATTTATCAAACATTGTTAATAAAACCAATTAAAAAAAACAACTTTGTCAATGAAATTCATCACATTGGATTTGTTAAATCAGGTACAAGGATTTTTGGCATCGAAAAAGAATGTAAAACCGTAAATTTCACATCCATTTGTGTACAAAATAACTTAATAGACATAAGCTTACAAGCCTCCTTGTATTCCAAACCTTTTTGAAACCTGTAAGCGCTTCATGTTCGAGGGTAAGCAGTCAAAATATCTAAACCGTCGACCAAATATACTCCGGCACAATACTCATCAATCAATTTTCCGGCAATCAAACTACGCAAGAAGCGACCTACTAGCTGAACGGCACATTCCTGATCAAATTTCAAAACATCTTCATCTAAGATTTTTCTAACGATTGAAGACGGTCGGCACGTTACGGCACTTTACGGCACCTTACGGCACCTTACATCATCTTACGGCACCTTACGTTACCAGCCGGCAGCCGATTCATAATGTCCTTTTTGAACGGCGGATTATACCGATTCGTGGCCAATGAGTTCATCACTATTAAACCTTACGGCACCTTACGTGACCTTACGGCACTTTACGGCAACTTACGGAAGTGTTACCCCGTACACTAGTTCGGCGGGCAAGCAGACAACAACAACAACAGACAGGTCGTCATTTACAATGAGCGGATTAATAACATCACGAGAATCACTAACGACATGTGGGATCATAAATTCGCTAATTTTGCCAACAATCTGAAATTAAAATTACTAAACATATTGCATGTTACCATATTCAACAATAAAAGAGGCCATAAATTTTTCCAAAATAAAATCATGGCGAACTTATCTTCAGTTCTGTACATTATAAATATGCCATTAGCCACGCCAGAAATTTATCAAACATTGAAAACAAAACCAATTAAAAGAAACAACTTTGTCAATGAAATTCATTACATTGGATTTGTTAAATCAGGTACAAGGATTTTTGGCATCGAAAAAGAATGTAAAACCGTACATTTCACATCCATTTGTGTACAAAATAACTTAATAGACATAAGCTTACAAGACTCCTTGTATTCCAAACCTTTTTGAAACCTGTAAGCGCTTCATGTTCGAGGGTAAGCAGTCAAAATATCTCAACCGTCGACCAAATATACTCCAGCACAATACTCATCAATCAATTTTCCGGCAATCAAACTACGCAAGAGGCGACCTACTAGCTGAACGGCACATTCCTGATCAAATTTCAAAACATCTTCATCTAAGATTTTTCTAACGATCGAAGACGATCGGCACCTTACGGCACTTTACGGCACCTTACGGCACCTTACGTTACCAGCCGGCAGCCGATTCATAATGTCCTTTTTGAACGGCGGATTATACCGATTCGTGGCCAATGAGTTCATCACTATTAAACCTTACGGCACCTTACGTGACCTTACGGCTATTTACGGCACCTTACGGAAGTGTTATCCCGTACACTAGTTCGGCGCGCAAGCAGACAACAACAACAACAGACAGGTCGTCATTTACAATGAGCGGATTAATAACATCACGAGAATCACTAACGACATTCAAAGTTTATTGAGGGAAAATGACCAAATAAGTCTTACCACAGTATTAGATCTAGAATTCAAACTTAAAATAATCAGGGAAGAGTTAAAATATCAGCCATGTCACTGGGCCAAATGTGGGATCATAAATTCGCTAATTTTGCCAATAATCTGAAATTAAAATTACTAAACATATTGCATGTTACCATATTCGACAATAAAAGAGGCCATAAATTTTTCCAAAATAAAATCATGGCGAACTTATCTTCAGTTCTGTACATTATAAATATGCCATTAGCCACGCCAGAAATTTATCAAACATTCTAAACAAAACCAATTAAAAGAAACAACTTTGTCAATGAAATTCATTACATTGGATTTGTTAAATCAGGTACAAGGATTTTTGGCATCGAAAAAGAATGTAAAACCGTACATTTCACATCCATTTGTGTACAAAATAACTTAATAGACATAAGCTTACAAGACTCCTTGTATTCCAAACCTTTTTGAAACCTGTAAGCGCTTCATGTTCGAGGGTAAGCAGTCAAAATATCTCAACCGTCGACCAAATATACTCCAGCACAATACTCATCAATCAATTTTCCGGCAATCAAACTACGCAAGAGGCGACCTACTAGCTGAACGGCACATTCCTGATCAAATTTCAAAACATCTTCATCTAAGATTTTTCTAACGATCGAAGACGATCGGCACCTTACGGCACTTTACGGCACCTTACGTTACCAGCCGGCAGCCGATTCATAATGTCCTTTTTGAACGGCGGATTATACCGATTCGTGGCCAATGAGTTCATCACTATTAAACCTTACGGCACCTTACGTGACCTTACGGCTCTTTACGGCATCTTACGGAAGTGTTATCCCGTACACTAGTTCGGCGCGCAAGCAGACAACAACAACAACAGACAGGTCGTCATTTACAATGAGCGGATTAATAACATCACGAGAATCACTAACGACATTCAAAGTTTATTGAGGGAAAATGACCAAATAAGTCTTACCACAGTATTAGATCTAGAATTCAAACTTCAAATAATCAGGGAAGGGGTAAAAATATTAGCCATGTCACTGGGCCAAATATGGGATCATAAATTCGCTAATTTTGCCAACAATCTGAAATTAAAATTACTAAACATATTGCATGTTACCATATTCAACAATAAAAGAGGCCATAAATTTTTCCGAAATTAAAATCATGGCGAACTTATCTTCAGTTCTGTACATTATAAATATGCCATTAGCCACGCCAGAAATTTATCAAAAATTGTTAATAAAACCAATTAAAAGAAACAACTTTGTCAATGAAATTCATTACATTGGATTTGTTAAATCAGGTACAAGGATTTTTGGCATCGAAAAAGAATGTAAAACCGTAAATTTCACATCCATTTGTGTACAAAATAACTTAATAGACATAAGCTTACAAGCCTCCTTGTATTCCAAACCTTTTTGAAACCTGTAAGCGCTTCATGTTCGAGGGTAAGCAGTCAAAATATCTAAACCGTCGACCAAATATACTCCGGCACAATACTCATCAATCAATTTTCCGGCAATCAAACTACGCAAGAGGCGACCTACTAGCTGAACGGCACATTCCTGATCAAATTTCAAAACATCTTCATCTAAGATTTTTCTAACGATCGAAGACGATCGGCACCTTACGGCACTTTACGGAACCTTACTTCATCTTACGGCACCTTACGTTACCAGCCGGCAGCCGATTCATAATGTCCTTTTTGAACGGCGGATTATACCGATTCGTGGCCAATGAGTTCATCACTATTAAACCTTACGGCACCTTACGTGACCTTACGGCACTTTACGGCACCTTACGGAAGTGTTATCCCGTACACTAGTTCGGCGGGCAAGCAGACAACAACAACAACAGACAGGTCGTCATTTACAATGAGCGGATTAATAACATCACGAGAATCACTAACGACATTCAAAATTTATTGAGGGAAAATGACCAAATAAGTCTTACCACAGTATTAGATCTAGAATTCAAACTTAAAATAATCAGGGAAGAGGTAAAAATATTAGCCATGTCACTGGGCCAAATGTGGGATCATAAATTCGTTAATTTTGCCAACAATCTGAAATTAAAATTACTAAACATATTGCATGTCACCATATTCAACAATAAAAGAGGCCATAAATTTTTCCGAAATTAAAATCATGGCGAACTTATCTTCAGTTCTGTACATTATAAATATGCCATTAGCCACGCCAGAAATTTATCAAACATTATAAACAAAACCAATTAAAAGAAACAACTTTGTCAATGAAATTCATTACATTGGATTTGTTAAATCAGGTACAAGGATTTTTGGCATCGAAAAAGAATGTAAAACCGTACATTTCACATCCATTTGTGTACAAAATAACTTAATAGACATAAGCTTACAAGACTCCTTGTATTCCAAACCTTTTTGAAACCTGTAAGCGCTTCATGTTCGAGGGTAAGCAGTCAAAATATCTCAACCGTCGACCAAATATACTCCAGCACAATACTCATCAATCAATTTTCCGGCAATCAAACTACGCAAGAGGCGACCTACTAGCTGAACGGCACATTCCTGATCAAATTTCAAAACATCTTCATCTAAGATTTTTCTAACGATCGAAGACGATCGGCACCTTACGGCACTTTACGGCACCTTACGGCACCTTACGGCACCTTACGTTACCAGCCGGCAGCCGATTCATAATGTCCTTTTTGAACGGCGGATTATACCGATTCGTGGCCAATGAGTTCATCACTATTAAACCTTACGGCACCTTACGTGACCTTACGGCTCTTTACGGCACCTTACGGAAGTGTTATCCCGTACACTAGTTCGGCGCGCAAGCAGACAACAACAACAACAGACAGGTCGTCATTTACAATGAGCGGATTAATAACATCACGAGAATCACTAACGACATTCAAAGTTTATTGAGGGAAAATGACCAAATAAGTCTTACCACAGTATTAGATCTAGAATTCAAACTTCAAATAATCAGGAAAGAGGTAAAAATATTAGCCATGTCACTGGGCCAAATATGGGATCATAAATTCGCTAATTTTGCCAACAATCTGAAATTAAAATTACTAAACATATTGCATGTTACCATATTCAACAATAAAAGAGGCCATAAATTTTTCCGAAATTAAAATCATGGCGAACTTATCTTCAGTTCTGTACATTATAAATATGCCATTAGCCACGCCAGAAATTTATCAAACATTGTTAATAAAACCAATTAAAAGAAACAACTTTGTCAATGAAATTCATTACATTGGATTTGTTAAATCAGGTACAAGGATTTTTGGCATCGAAAAAGGATGTAAAACCGTAAATTTCACATCCATTTGTGTACAAAATAACTTAATAGACATAAGCTTACAAGCCTCCTTGTATTCCAAACCTTTTTGAAACCTGTAAGCGCTTCATGTTCGAGGGTAAGCAGTCAAAATATCTAAACCGTCGACCAAATATACTCCGGCACAATACTCATCACTCAATTTTCCGGCAATCAAACTACGCAAGAGGCGACCTACTAGCTGAACGGCACATTCGTGATCAAATTTCAAAACATCTTCATCTAAGATTTTTCTAACGATCGAAGACGATCGGCACCTTACGGCACTTTACGGCACCTTACGGCACCTTACATCATCTTACGGCACCTTACGTTACCAGCCGGCAGCCGATTCATAATGTCCTTTTTGAACGGCGGATTATACCGATTCGTGGCCAATGAGTTCATCACTATTAAACCTTACGGCACCTTACGTGACCTTACGGCACTTTACGGCACCTTACGGAAGTGTTATCCCGTACACTAGTTCGGCGGGCAAGCAGACAACAACAACAACAGACAGGTCGTCATTTACAATGAGCGGATTAATAACATCACGAGAATCACTAACGACATTCAAAGTTTATTGAGGGAAAATGACCAAATAAGTCTTACCACAGTATTAGATCTAGAATTCAAACTTAAAATAATCAGGGAAGAGGTAAAAATATTAGCCATGTCACTGGGCCAAATGTGGGATCATAAATTCACTAATTTTGCCAACAATCTGAAATTAAAATTACTAAACATATTGCATGTTACCATATTCAACAATAAAAGAGGCCATAAATTTTTCCAAAATAAAATCATGGCGAACTTATCTTCAGTTCTGTACATTATAAATATGCCATTAGCCACGCCAGAAATTTATCAAAAATTGTTAATAAAACCAATTAAAAGAAACAATTTTGTCAATGAAATTCATTACATTGGATTTGTTAAATCAGGTACAAGGATTTTTGGCATCGAAAAAGAATGTAAAACCGTAAATTTCACATCCATTTGTGTACAAAATAACTTAATAGACATAAGCTTACAAGACTCCTTGTATTCCAAACCTTTTTGAAACCTGTAAGCGCTTCATGTTCGAGGGTAAGCAGTCAAAATATCTAAACCGTCGACCAAATATACTCCGGCACAATACTCATCAATCAATTTTCCGGCAATCAAACTACGCAAGAGGCGACCTACTAGCTGAACGGCACATTCCTGATCAAATTTCAAAACATCTTCATCTAAGATTTTTCCAACGATCGGAGACGATCGGCACCTTACGGCACCTTACGGCACTTTACGGCACCTTACATCATCTTACGGCACCTTACGTTACCAGCCGGCAGCCGATTCATAATGTCCTTTTTGAACGGCGGATTATACCGATTCGTGGCCAATGAGTTCATCACTATTAAACCTTTCGGCACCTTACGTGACCTTACGTGACCTTACGGCACCTTACGGAAGTGTTATCCCGTACACTAGTTCGGCGGGCAAGCAGACAACAACAACAACAGACAGGTCGTCATTTACAATGAGCGGATTAATAACATCACGAGAATCACTAACGACATTCAAAGTTTATTGAGGGAAAATGACCAAATAAGTCTTACCACAGTATTAGATCTAGAATTCAAACTTAAAATAATCAGGGAAGAGGTTAAAAATATTAGCCATGTCACTGGGCCAAATGTGGGATCATAAATTCGCTAATTTTGCCAACAATCTGAAATTAAAATTACTAAACATATTGCATGTTACCATATTCAACAATAAAAGAGGCCATAAATTTTTCCGAAATTAAAATCATGGCGAACTTATCTGTAGTTCTGTACATTATAAATATGCCATTAGCCACGCCAGAAATTTATCAAACATTGTTAATAAAACCAATTAAAAGAAACAACTTTGTCAATGAAATTCATTACATTGGATTTGTTAAATCAGGTACAAGGATTTTTGGCATCGAAAAAGAATGTAAAACCGTAAATTTCACATCCATTTGTGTACAAAATAACTTAATAGACATAAGCTTACAAGCCTCCTTGTATTCCAAACCTTTCTGAAACCTGTAAGCGCTTCATGTTCGAGGGTAAGCAGTCAAAATATCTAAACCGTCGACCAAATATACTCCGGCACAATACTCATCAATCAATTTTCCGGCAATCAAACTACGCAAGAGGCGACCTACTAGCTGAACGGCACATTCCTGATCAAATTTCAAAACATCTTCATCTAAGATTTTTCTAACGATCGAAGACGATCGGCACCTTACGGCACTTTACGGCACCTTACGGCACCTTACATCATCTTACGGCACCTTACGTTACCAGCCGATTCATAATGTCCTTTTTGAACGGCGGATTATACCGATTTGTGGCCAATGAGTTCATCACTATTAAACCTTACGGCACCTTACGTGACCTTACGGCACTTTACGGCACCTTACGGAAGTATTATCCCGTACACTAGTTCCGCGGGCAAGCAGACAACAACAACAACAGACAGGTCGTCATTTACAATGAGCGGATTAATAACATCACGAGAATCACTAACGACATTCAAAGTTTATTGAGGGAAAATGACCAAATAAGTCTTACCACAGTATTAGATCTAGAATTCAAACTTAAAATAATCAGGGAAGAGGTAAAAATATCAGCCATGTCACTGGGCCAAATGTGCGATCATAAATTCGCTAATTTTGCCAACAATCTGAAATTAAAATTATTAAACATATTGCATGTTACCATATTCAACAATAAAAGAGGCCATACATTTGTCCGAAATTAAAATCATGGCGAACTTATCTTCAGTTCTGTACATTATAAATATGCCATTAGCCACGCCAGAAATTTATCAAACATTGTTAATAAAACCAATTAAAAGAAACAACTTTGTCAATGAAATTCATTACATTGGATTTGTTAAATCAGGTACAAGGATTTTTGGCATCGAAAAAGAATGTAAGACCGTAAATTTCACATCCATTTGTGTACAAAATAACTTAATAGACATAAGCTTACAAGACTCCTTGTATTCCAAACCTTTTTGAAACCTGTAAGCGCTTCATGTTCGAGGGTAAGCAGTCAAAATATCTAAACCGTCGACCAAATATACTCCGGCACAATACTCATCAATCAATTTTCCGGCAATCAAACTACGCAAGAGGCGACCTACTAGCTGAACGGCACATTCCTGATCAAATTTCAAAACATCTTCATCTAAGATTTTTCTAACGATCGAAGACGATCGGCACCTTACGGCACTTTACGGCACCTTACGGCACCTTACATCATCTTACGGCACCTTACGTTACCAGCCGGCAGCCGATTCATAATGTCCTTTTTGAACGGCGGATTATACCGATTCGTGGCCAATGAGTTCATCACTATTAAACCTTTCGGCACCTTACGTGACCTTACGTGACCTTACGGCACCTTACGGAAGTGTTATCCCGTACACTAGTTCGGCGGGCAAGCAGACAACAACAACAACAGACAGGTCGTCATTTACAATGAGCGGATTAATAACATCACGAGAATCACTAACGACATTCAAAGTTTATTGAGGGAAAATGACCAAATAAGTCTTACCACAGTATTAGATCTAGAATTCAAACTTAAAATAATCAGGGAGGAGGTAAAAATATTAGCCATGTCACTGGGCCAAATGTGGGATCATAAATTCACTAATTTTGCCAACAATCTGAAATTAAAATTACTAAACATATTGCATGTTACCATATTCAACAATGAAAGAGGCCATAAATTTTTCCAAAATAAAATCATGGCGAACTTATCTTCAGTTCTGTACATTATAAATATGCCATTAGCCACGCCAGAAATTTATCAAAAATTGTTAATAAAACCAATTAAAAGAAACAACTTTGTCAATGAAATTCATTACATTGGATTTGTTAAATCAGGTACAAGGATTTTTGGCATCGAAAAAGAATGTAAAACCGTAAATTTCACATCCATTTGTGTACAAAATAACTTAATAGACATAAGCTTACAAGACTCCTTGTATTCCAAACCTTTTTGAAACCTGTAAGCGCTTCATGTTCGAGGGTAAGCAGTCAAAATATCTAAACCGTCGACCAAATATACTCCGGCACAATACTCATCAATCAATTTTCCGGCAATCAAACTACGCAAGAGGCGACCTACTAGCTGAACGGCACATTCCTGATCAAATTTCAAAACATCTTCATCTAAGATTTTTCCAACGATCGAAGACGATCGGCACCTTACGGCACCTTACGGCACTTTACGGCACCTTACATCATCTTACGGCACCTTACGTTACCAGCCGGCAGCCGATTCATAATGTCCTTTTTGAACGGCGGATTATACCGATTCGTGGCCAATGAGTTCATCACTATTAAACCTTTCGGCACCTTACGTGACCTTACGTGACCTTACGGCACCTTACGGAAGTGTTATCCCGTACACTAGTTCGGCGGGCAAGCAGACAACAACAACAACAGACAGGTCGTCATTTACAATGAGCGGATTAATAACATCACGAGAATCACTAACGACATTCAAAGTTTATTGAGGGAAAATGACCAAATAAGTCTTACCACAGTATTAGATCTAGAATTCAAACTTAAAATAATCAGGGAGGAGGTAAAAATATTAGCCATGTCACTGGGCCAAATGTGGGATCATAAATTCGCTAATTTTGCCAACAATCTGAAATTAAAATTACTAAACATATTGCATGTTACCATATTCAACAATAAAAGAGGCTATACATTTGTCCGAAATTAAAATCATGGCGAACTTATCTTCAGTTCTGTACATTATAAATATGCCATTAGCCACGCCAGAAATTTATCAAACATTGTTAATAAAACCAATTAAAAGAAACAACTTTGTCAATGAAATTCATTACATTGGATTTGTTAAATCAGGTACAAGGATTTTTGGCATCGAAAAAGAATGTAAAACCGTAAATTTCACATCCATTTGTGTACAAAATAACTTAATAGACACAAGCTTTCAAGACTCCTTGTATTCCAAACCTTTTTGAAACCTGTAAGCGCTTCATGTTCGAGGGTAAGCAGTCAAAATATCTAAACCGTCGACCAAATATACTCCGGCACAATACTCATCAATCAATTTTCCGGCAATCAAACTACGCAAGAGGCGACCTACTAGCTGAACGGCACATTCCTGATCAAATTTCAAAACATCTTCATCTAAGATTTTTCTAACGATCGAAGACGATCGGCACCTTACGGCACTTTACGGCACCTTACATCATCTTACGGCACCTTACGTTACCAGCCGGCAGCCGATTCATAATGTCCTTTTTGAACGGCGGATTATACCGATTCGTGGCCAATGAGTTCATCACTATTAAACCTTACGGCACCTTACGTGACCTTACGGCACTTTACGGCACCTTACGGAAGTGTTATCCCGTACACTAGTTCGGCGGGCAAGCAGACAACAACAACAACAGACAGGTCGTCATTTACAATGAGCGGATTAATAACATCACGAGAATCACTAACGACATTCAAAGTTTATTGAGGGAAAATGACCAAATAAGTCTTACCACAGTATTAGATCTAGAATTCAAACTTAAAATAATCAGGGAAGAGGTAAAAATATTAGCCATGTCACTGGGCCAAATGTGGGATCATCAATTCGCTAATTTTGCCAACAATCTGAAATTAAAATTACTAAACATATTGCATGTTACCATATTCAACAATAAAAGAGGCCATAAATTGTTCCGAAATTAAAATCATGGCGAACTTATCTGTAGTTCTGTACATTATAAATATGCCATTAGCCACGCCAGAAATTTATCAAACATTGTTAATAAAACCAATTAAAAGAAACAACTTTGTCAATGAAATTCATTACATTGGATTTGTTAAATCAGGTACAAGGATTTTTGGCATCGAAAAAGAATGTAAAACCGTAAATTTCACATCCATTTGTGTACAAAATAACTTAATAGACATAAGCTTACAAGCCTCCTTGTATTCCAAACCTTTCTGAAACCTGTAAGCACTTCATGTTCGAGGGTAAGCAGTCAAAATATCTAAACCGTCGACCAAATATACTCCGGCACAATACTCATCAATCAATTTTCCGGCAATCAAACTACGCAAGAGGCGACCTACTAGCTGAACGGCACATTCCTGATCAAATTTCAAAACATCTTCATCTAAGATTTTTCTAACGATCGAAGACGATCGGCACCTTACGGCACTTTACGGCACCTTACGGCACCTTACATCATCTTACGGCACCTTACGTTACCAGCCGGCAGCCGATTTATAATGTCCTTTTTGAACGGCGGATTATACCGATTTGTGGCCAATGAGTTCATCACTATTAAACCTTACGGCACCTTACGTGACCTTACGGCACTTTACGGCACCTTACGGAAGTATTATCCCGTACACTAGTTCCGCGGGCAAGCAGACAACAACAACAACAGACAGGTCGTCATTTACAATGAGCGGATTAATAACATCACGAGAATCACTAACGACATTCAAAGTTTATTGAGGGAAAATGACCAAATAAGTCTTACCACAGTATTAGATCTAGAATTCAAACTTAAAATAATCAGGGAAGAGGTAAAAATATCAGCCATGTCACTGGGCCAAATGTGCGATCATAAATTCGCTAATTTTTCCAACAATCTGAAATTAAAATTACTAAACATATTGCATGTTACCATATTCAACAATAAAAGAGGCCATACATTTGTCCGAAATTAAATCATGGCGAACTTATCTTCAGTTCTGTACATTATAAATATGCCATTAGCCACGCCAGAAATTTATCAAACATTGTTAATAAAACCAATTAAAAGAAACAACTTTGTCAATGAAATTCATTACATTGGATTTGTTAAATCAGGTACAAGGATTTTTGGCATCGAAAAAGAATGTAAGACCGTAAATTTCACATCCATTTGTGTACAAAATAACTTAATAGACATAAGCTTACAAGACTCCTTGTATTCCAAACCTTTTTGAAACCTGTAAGCGCTTCATGTTCGAGGGTAAGCAGTCAAAATATCTAAACCGTCGACCAAATATACTCCGGCACAATACTCATCAATCAATTTTCCGGCAATCAAACTACGCAAGAGGCGACCTACTAGCTGAACGGCACATTCCTGATCAAATTTCAAAACATCTTCATCTAAGATTTTTCTAACGATCGAAGACGATCGGCACCTTACGGCACTTTACGGCACCTTACGGCACCTTACATCATCTTACGGCACCTTACGTTACCAGCCGGCAGCCGATTCATAATGTCCTTTTTGAACGGCGGATTATACCGATTCGTGGCCAATGAGTTCATCACTATTAAACCTTTCGGCACCTTACGTGACCTTACGTGACCTTACGGCACCTTACGGAAGTGTTATCCCGTACACTAGTTCGGCGGGCAAGCAGACAACAACAACAACAGACAGGTCGTCATTTACAATGAGCGGATTAATAACATCACGAGAATCACTAACGACATTCAAAGTTTATTGAGGGAAAATGACCAAATAAGTCTTACCACAGTATTAGATCTAGAATTCAAACTTAAAATAATCAGGGAGGAGGTAAAAATATTAGCCATGTCACTGGGCCAAATGTGGGATCATAAATTCGCTAATTTTGCCAACAATCTGAAATTAAAATTACTAAACATATTGCATGTTACCATATTCAACAATAAAAGAGGCCATACATTTGTCCGAAATTAAAATCATGGCGAACTTATCTTCAGTTCTGTACATTATAAATATGCCATTAGCCACGCCAGAAATTTATCAAACATTGTTAATAAAACCAATTAAAAGAAACAACTTTGTCAATGAAATTCATTACATTGGATTTGTTAAATCAGGTACAAGGATTTTTGGCATCGAAAAAGAATGTAAGACCGTAAATTTCACATCCATTTGTGTACAAAATAACTTAATAGACACAAGCTTTCAAGACTCCTTGTATTCCAAACCTTTTTGAAACCTGTAAGCGCTTCATGTTCGAGGGTAAGCAGTCAAAATATCTAAACCGTCGACCAAATATACTCCGGCACAATACTCATCAATCAATTTTCCGGCAATCAAACTACGCAAGAGGCGACCTACTAGCTGAACGGCACATTCCTGATCAAATTTCAAAACATCTTCATCTAAGATTTTTCTAACGATCGAAGACGATCGGCACCTTACGGCACTTTACGGCACCTTACATCATCTTACGGCACCTTACGTTACCAGCCGGCAGCCGATTCATAATGTCCTTTTTGAACGGCGGATTATACCGATTCGTGGCCAATGAGTTCATCACTATTAAACCTTTCGGCACCTTACGTGACCTTACGTGACCTTACGGCACCTTACGGAAGTGTTATCCCGTACACTAGTTCGGCGGGCAAGCAGACAACAACAACAACAGACAGGTCGTCATTTACAATGAGCGGATTAATAACATCACGAGAATCACTAACGACATTCAAAGTTTATTGAGGGAAAATGACCAAATAAGTCTTACCACAGTATTAGATCTAGAATTCAAACTTAAAATAATCAGGGAGGAGGTAAAAATATTAGCCATGTCACTGGGCCAAATGTGGGATCATAAATTCGCTAATTTTGCCAACAATCTGAAATTAAAATTACTAAACATATTGCATGTTACCATATTCAACAATAAAAGAGGCCATACATTTGTCCGAAATTAAAATCATGGCGAACTTATCTTCAGTTCTGTACATTATAAATATGCCATTAGCCACGCCAGAAATTTATCAAACATTGTTAATAAAACCAATTAAAAGAAACAACTTTGTCAATGAAATTCATTACATTGGATTTGTTAAATCAGGTACAAGGATTTTTGGCATCGAAAAAGAATGTAAGACCGTAAATTTCACATCCATTTGTGTACAAAATAACTTAATAGACACAAGCTTTCAAGACTCCTTGTATTCCAAACCTTTTTGAAACCTGTAAGCGCTTCATGTTCGAGGGTAAGCAGTCAAAATATCTAAACCGTCGACCAAATATACTCCGGCACAATACTCATCAATCAATTTTCCGGCAATCAAACTACGCAAGAGGCGACCTACTAGCTGAACGGCACATTCCTGATCAAATTTCAAAACATCTTCATCTAAGATTTTTCTAACGATCGAAGACGATCGGCACCTTACGGCACTTTACGGCACCTTACATCATCTTACGGCACCTTACGTTACCAGCCGGCAGCCGATTCATAATGTCCTTTTTGAACGGCGGATTATACCGATTCGTGGCCAATGAGTTCATCACTATTAAACCTTACGGCACCTTACGTGACCTTACGGCACTTTACGGCACCTTACGGAAGTGTTATCCCGTACACTAGTTCGGCGGAAAGCAGACAACAACAACAACAGACAGGTCGTCATTTACAATGAGCGGATTAATAACATCACGAGAATCACTAACGACATTCAAAGTTTATTGAGGGAAAATGACCAAATAAGTCTTACCACAGTATTAGATCTAGAATTCAAACTTAAAATAATCAGGGAAGAGGTAAAAATATTAGCCATGTCACTGGGCCAAATGTGCGATCATAAATTCGCTAATTTTGCCAACAATCTGAAATTAAAATTACTAAACATATTGCATGTTACCATATTCAACAATAAAAGAGGCCATACATTTGTCCGAAATTAAATCATGGCGAACTTATCTTCAGTTCTGTACATTATAAATATGCCATTAGCCACGCCAGAAATTTATCAAACATTGTTAATAAAACCAATTAAAAGAAACAACTTTGTCAATGAAATTCATTACATTGGATTTGTTAAATCAGGTACAAGGATTTTTGGCATCAAAAAAGAATGTAAGACCGTAAATTTCACATCCATTTGTGTACAAAATAACTTAATAGACATAAGCTTACAAGACTCCTTGTATTCCAAACCTTTTTGAAACCTGTAAGCGCTTCATGTTCGAGGGTAAGCAGTCAAAATATCTAAACCGTCGACCAAATATACTCCGGCACAATACTCATCAATCAATTTTCCGGCAATCAAACTACGCAAGAGGCGACCTACTAGCTGAACGGCACATTCCTGATCAAATTTCAAAACATCTTCATCTAAGATTTTTCTAACGATCGAAGACGATCGGCACCTTACGGCACTTTACGGCACCTTACGGCACCTTACATCATCTTACGGCACCTTACGTTACCAGCCGGCAGCCGATTCATAATGTCCTTTTTGAACGGCGGATTATACCGATTCGTGGCCAATGAGTTCATCACTATTAAACCTTACGGCACCTTACGTGACCTTACGGCACTTTACGGCACCTTACGGAAGTGTTATCCCGTACACTAGTTCGGCGGGCAAGCAGACAACAACAACAACAGACAAGTCGTCATTTACAATGAGCGGATTAATAACATCACGAGAATCACTAACGACATTCAAAGTTTATTGAGGAAAAATGACCAAATAAGTCTTACCACAGTATTAGATCTAGAATTCAAACTTAAAATAATCAGGGAAGAGGTAAAAATATTAGCCATGTCACTGGGCCAAATGTGGGATCATAAATTCGCTAATTTTGCCAACAATCTGAAATTAAAATTACTAAACATATTGCATGTTACCATATTCAACAATAAAAGAGGCCATACATTTGTCCGAAATTAAAATCATGGCGAACTTATCTTCAGTTCTGTACATTATAAATATGCCATTAGCCACGCCAGAAATTTATCAAACATTTTTAATAAAGCCAATTAAAAGAAACAACTTTGTCAATGAAATTCATTACATTGGATTTGTTAAATCAGGTACAAGGATTTTTGGCATCGAAAAAGAATGTAAAACCGTAAATTTCACATCCATTTGTGTACAAAATAACTTAATAGACATAAGCTTACAAGACTCCTTGTATTCCAAACCTGTTTGAAACCTGTAAGCGCTTCATGTTCGAGGGTAAGCAGTCAAAATATCTAAACCGTCGACCAAATATACTCCGGCAAAATACTCATCAATCAATTTTCCGGCAATCAAACTACGCAAGAGGCGACCTACTAGCTGAACGGCACATTCCTGATCAAATTTCAAAACATCTTCATCTAAGATTTTTCTAACGATCGAAGACGATCGGCACTTTACGGCACCTTACGGCACCTTACATCATCTTACGGCACCTTACGTTACCAGCTGGCAGCCGATTCATAATGTCCTTTTTGAACGGCGGATTATACCGATTCGTGGCCAATGAGTTCATCACTATTAAACCTTTCGGCACCTTACGTGACCTTACGTGACCTTACGGCACCTTACGGAAGTGTTATCCCGTACACTAGTTCGGCGGGCAAGCAGACAACAACAACAACAGACAGGTCGTCATTTACAATGAGCGGATTAATAGCATCACGAGAATCACTAACGACATTCAAAGTTTATTGAGGGAAAATGACCAAATAAGTCTTACCACAGTATTAGATCTAGAATTCAAACTTAAAATAATCAGGGAGGAGGTAAAAATATTAGCCATGTCACTGGGCCAAATGTGGGATCATAAATTCGCTAATTTTGCCAACAATCTGAAATTAAAATTACTAAACATATTGCATGTTACCATATTCAACAATAAAAGAGGCCATACATTTGTCCGAAATTAAAATCATGGCGAACTTATCTTCAGTTCTGTACATTATAAATATGCCATTAGCCACGCCAGAAATTTATCAAACATTGTTAATAAAACCAATTAAAAGAAACAACTTTGTCAATGAAATTCATTACATTGGATTTGTTAAATCAGGTACAAGGATTTTTGGCATCGAAAAAGAATGTAAAACCGTAAATTTCACATCCATTTGGGTACAAAATAACTTAATAGACACAAGCTTTCAAGACTCCTTGTATTCCAAACCTTTTTGAAACCTGTAAGCGCTTCATGTTCAAGGGTAAGCAGTCAAAATATCTAAACCGTCGACCAAATATACTCCGGCACAATACTCATCAATCAATTTTCCGGCATTCAAACTACGCAAGAAGCGACCTACTAGCTGAACGGCACATTCCTGATCCAATTTCAAAACATCTTCATCTAAGATTTTTCTAACGATCGAAGACGATCGGCACCTTACGGCACTTTACGACACCTTACGGCACCTTACATCATCTTACGGCACCTTACGTTACCAGCCGGCAGCCGATTCATAATGTCCTTTTTGAATGGCGGATTATACTGATTCGTGGCCAATGAGTTCATCACTATTAAACCTTACGGCACCTTACGTGACCTTACGGCACTTTACGGCACCTTATGGAAGTGTTATCCCTAAACACTAGTTCGGCGGGCAAGCAGACAACAACAACAACAACAGACAGTTCGTCATTTACAATGAGCGGATTAATAGCATCACGAGAATCACTAACGACATTCAAAGTTTATTGAGGGAAAATGACCAAATAAGTCTTACCACAGTATTAGATCTAGAATTCAAACTTAAAATAATCAGGGAAGAGGTAAAAATATTAGCCATGTCACTGGGCCAAATGTGGGATCATAAATTCGCTAATTTTGCCAACAATCTGAAATTAAAATTACTAAACATATTGCATGTTACCATATTCAACAATAAAAGAGGCCATACATTTGTCCGAAATTAAATCATGGCGAACTTATCTTCAGTTCTGTACATTATAAATATGCCATTAGCCACGCCAGAAATTTATCAAACATTGTTAATAAAACCAATTAAAAGAAACAACTTTGTCAATGAAATTCATTACATTGGATTTGTTAAATCAGGTACAAGGATTTTTGGCATCGAAAAAGAATGTAAAACCGTAAATTTCACATCCATTTGTGTACAAAATAACTTAATAGACATAAGCTTACAAGACTCCTTGTATTCCAAACCTTTTTGAAACCTGTAAGCGCTTCATGTTCGAGGGTAAGCAGTCAAAATATCTCAACCGTCGACCAAATATACTCCGGCACAATACTCATCAATCAATTTTCCGGCAATCAAACTACGCAAGAGGCGACCTTCTAGCTGAACGGCACATTCCTGATCAAATTTCAAAACATCTTCATCTAAGATTTTTCTAACGATCGAAGACGATCGGCACCTTACGGCACTTTACGGCACCTTACGGCACCTTACATCATCTTACGGCACCTTACGTTACCAGCCGGCAGCCGATTCATAATGTCCTTTTGAACGGCGGATTATACCGATTCGTGGCCAATGAGTTCATCACTATTAAACCTTACGGCACCTTACGTGTCCTTACGGCACTTTACGGCACCTTACGGAAGTGTTATCCCGTACACTAGTCTGGCGGGCAAGCAGACAACAACAACAACAGACAGGTCGTCATTTACAATGAGCGGATTAATAACATCACGAGAATCACTAACGACATTCAAAGTTTATTGAGGGAAAATGACCAAATAAGTCTTACCACAGTATTAGATCTAGAATTCAAACTTAAAATAATCAGGGAAGAGGTAAAAATATTAGCCATGTCACTGGGCCAAATGTGGGATCATAAATTCGCTAATTTTGCCAACAATCTGAAATTAAAATTACTAAACATATTGCATGTTACCATATTCAACAATAAAAGAGGCCATAAATTTTTCCGAAATTAAAATCATGGCGAACTTATCTTCAGTTCTGTACATTATAAATATGCCATTGGTTGGTTGGTTGTAGTGGCAGCCCCCTTCGTCAAAAGGCGGCTCACCTAGGCCATGATAGGCCCATTGTGATACCACATTTCAATAGGGTGCGGATAAATATGCCATTAGCCACGCCAGAAATTTATCAAACATTGGTAATAAAACCAATTAAAAGAAACAACTTTGTCAATGAAATTCATTACATTGGATTTGTTAAATCAGGTACAAGAATTTTTGGCATCGAAAAAGAATGTAAAACCGTAAATTTCTAAACCGTCGACCAAATATACTCCGGCACAATACTCATCAATCAATTTTCCAGCAATCAAACTACGCAAGAGGCGACCTACTAGATGAACGGCACATTCCTGATCAAATTTCAAAACATCTTCATCTAAGATTTTTCTAACGATCGAAGACGATCGGCACCTTACGGCACTTTACGGCACCTTACGGCACCTTACATCATCTTACGGCACCTTACGTTACCAGCCGGCAGCCGATTCATAATGTCCTTTTTGAACGGCGGATTATACCGATTCGTGGCCAATGAGTTCATCACTATTAAACCTTACGGCACCTTACGTGTCCTTACGGCACTTTACGGCACCTTACGGAAGTGTTATCCCGTACACTAGTCTGGCGGGCAAGCAGACAACAACAACAACAGACAGGTCGTCATTTACAATGAGCGGATTAATAACATCACGAGAATCACTAACGACATTCAAAGTTTATTGAGGGAAAATGACCAAATAAGTCTTACCACAGTATTAGATCTAGAATTCAAACTTAAAATAATCAGGGAAGAGGTAAAAATATTAGCCATGTCACTGGGCCAAATGTGGGATCATAAATTCGCTAATTTTGCCAACAATCTGAAATTAAAATTACTAAACATATTGCATGTTACCATATTCAACAATAAAAGAGGCCATAAATTTTTCCGAAATTAAAATCATGGCGAACTTATCTTCAGTTCTGTACATTATAAATATGCCATTGGTTGGTTGGTTGTAGTGGCAGCCCCCTTCGTCAAAAGGCGGCTCACCTAGGCCATGATAGGCCCATTGTGATACCACATTTCAATAGGGTGCGGATAAATATGCCATTAGCCACGCCAGAAATTTATCAAACATTGGTAATAAAACCAATTAAAAGAAACAACTTTGTCAATGAAATTCATTACATTGGATTTGTTAAATCAGGTACAAGAATTTTTGGCATCGAAAAAGAATGTAAAACCGTAAATTTCTAAACCGTCGACCAAATATACTCCGGCACAATACTCATCAATCAATTTTCCAGCAATCAAACTACGCAAGAGGCGACCTACTAGATGAACGGCACATTCCTGATCAAATTTCAAAACATCTTCATCTAAGATTTTTCTAACGATGGAAGATGATCGGCACCTTACGGCACTTTACGGCACCTTACGGCACCTTACATCATCTTACGGCACCTTACGTTACCAGCCGGCAGCCGATTCATAATGTCCTTTTTGAACGGCGGATTATACCGATTCGTGGCCAATGAGTTCATCACTATTAAACCTTACGGCACCTTACGTGACCTTACGGCACTTTACGGCACCTTACGGAAATGTTATTCCGTACACTAGTTCGGCGGGCAAGCAGACAACAACAACAACAGACAGGTCGTCATTTACAATGAGCGGATTAATAACATCACGAGAATCACTAACGACATTCAAAGTTTATTGAGGGAAAATGACCAAATAAGTCTTACCACAGTATTAGATCTAGAATTCAAACTTAAAATAATCAGGGAAGAGGTAAAAATATTAGCCATGTCACTGGGCCAAATGTGGGATCATAAATTCGCTAATTTTGCCAACAATCTGAAATTAAAATTACTAAACATATTGCATGTTACCATATTCAACAATAAAAAAGGCCATAAATTTTTCCGAAATTAAAATCATGGCAAACTTATCTTCAGTTCTGTACATTATAAATATGCCATTAGCCACGCCCGAAATTTATCAAACATTGTTAATAAAACCAATTAAAAGAAACAACTTTGTCAAAGAAATTCATTACATTGGATTTGTTAAATCAGGTACAAGGATTTTTGGCATCGAAAAAGAATGTAAAACCGTAAATTTCACATCCATTTGTGTACAAAATAACTTAATAGACATAAGCTTACAAGACTCCTTGTATTCCAAACCTTTTTGAAACCTGTAAGCGCTTCATGTTCGAGGGTAAGCAGTCAAAATATCTCAACCGTCGACCAAATATACTCCGGCACAATACTCATCAATCAATTTTCCGGCAATCAAACTACGCAAGAGGCGACCTTCTAGCTGAACGGCACATTCCTGATCAAATTTCAAAACATCTTCATCTAAGATTTTTCTAACGATCGAAGACGATCGGCACCTTATGGCACTTTATGGCACCTTACGGCACTTTACAGCACCTTACATCATCTTACGGCACCTTACGTTACCAGCCGGCAACCGATTCATAATGTCCTTTTTGAACGGCGGATTATACCGATTCGTGGCCAATGAGTTCATCACTATTAAACCTTACGGCACCTTACGTGTCCTTACGGCACTTTACGGCACCTTACGGAAGTGTTATCCCGTACACTAGTCTGGCGGGCAAGCAGACAACAACAACAACAACAGACAGGTCGTCATTTACAATGAGCGGATTAATAACATCACGAGAATCACTAACGACATTCAAAGTTTATTGAGGGAAAATGACCAAATAAGTCTTACCACAGTATTAGATCTAGAATTCAAACTTAAAATAATCAGGGAAGAGGTAAAAATATTAGCCATGTCACTGGGCCAAATGTGGGATCATAAATTCGCTAATTTTGCCAACAATCTGAAATTAAAATTACTAAACATATTGCATGTTACCATATTCAACAATAAAAGAGGCCATAAATTTTTCCGAAATTAAAATCATGGCGAACTTATCTTCAGTTCTGTACATTATAAATATGCCATTGGTTGGTTGGTTGTAGTGGCAGCCCCCTTCGTCAAAAGGCGGCTCACCTAGGCCATGATAGGCCCATTGTGATACCACATTTCAATAGGGTGCGGATAAATATGCCATTAGCCACGCCAGAAATTTATCAAACATTGGTAATAAAACCAATTAAAAGAAACAACTTTGTCAATGAAATTCATTACATTGGATTTGTTAAATCAGGTACAAGAATTTTTGGCATCGAAAAAGAATGTAAAACCGTAAATTTCTAAACCGTCGACCAAATATACTCCGGCACAATACTCATCAATCAATTTTCCAGCAATCAAACTACGCAAGAGGCGACCTACTAGATGAACGGCACATTCCTGATCAAATTTCAAAACATCTTCATCTAAGATTTTTCTAACGATGGAAGATGATCGGCACCTTACGGCACTTTACGGCACCTTACGGCACCTTACATCATCTTACGGCACCTTACGTTACCAGCCGGCAGCCGATTCATAATGTCCTTTTTGAACGGCGGATTATACCGATTCGTGGCCAATGAGTTCATCACTATTAAACCTTACGGCACCTTACGTGACCTTACGGCACTTTACGGCACCTTACGGAAATGTTATCCCGTACACTAGTTCGGCGGGCAAGCAGACAACAACAACAACAGATAGGTCGTCATTTACAATGAGCGGATTAATAACATCACGAGAATCACTAACGACATTCAAAGTTTATTGAGGGAAAATGACCAAATAAGTCTTACCACAGTATTAGATCTAGAATTCAAACTTAAAATAATCAGGGAAGAGGTAAAAATATTAGCCATGTCACTGGGCCAAATGTGGGATCATAAATTCGCTAATTTTGCCAACAATCTGAAATTAAAATTACTAAACATATTGCATGTTACCATATTCAACAATAAAAGAGGCCATAAATTTTTCCGAAATTAAAATCATGGCGAACTTATCTTCAGTTCTGTACATTATAAATATGCCATTAGCCACGCCCGAAATTTATCAAACATTGTTAATAAAACCAATTAAAAGAAACAACTTTGTCAAAGAAATTCATTACATTGGATTTGTTAAATCAGGTACAAGGATTTTTGGCATCGAAAAAGAATGTAAAACCGTAAATTTCACATCCATTTGTGTACAAAATAACTTAATAGACATAAGCTTACAAGACTCCTTGTATTCCAAACCTTTTTGAAACCTGTAAGCGCTTCATGTTCGAGGGTAAGCAGTCAAAATATCTCAACCGTCGACCAAATATACTCCGGCACAATACTCATCAATCAATTTTCCGGCAATCAAACTACGCAAGAGGCGACCTTCTAGCTGAACGGCACATTCCTGATCAAATTTCAAAACATCTTCATCTAAGATTTTTCTAACGATCGAAGACGATCGGCACCTTACGGCACTTTATGGCACCTTACGGCACTTTACAGCACCTTACATCATCTTACGGCACCTTACGTTACCAGCCGGCAACCGATTCATAATGTCCTTTTTGAACGGCGGATTATACCGATTCGTGGCCAATGAGTTCATCACTATTAAACCTTACGGCACCTTACGTGTCCTTACGGCACTTTACGGCACCTTACGGAAGTGTTATCCCGTACACTAGTCTGGCGGGCAAGCAGACAACAACATTAACAGACAGGTCGTCATTTACAATGAGCGGATTAATAACATCACGAGAATCACTAACGACATTCAAAGTTTATTGAGGGAAAATGACCAAATAAGTCTTACCACAGTATTAGATCTAGAATTCAAACTTAAAATAATCAGGGAAGAGGTAAGAATATTAGCCATGTCACTGGGCCAAATGTGGGATCATAAATTCGCTAATTTTGCCAACAATCTGAAATTAAAATTACTAAACATATTGCATGTTACCATATTCAACAATAAAAGAGGCCATAAATTTTTCCGAAATTAAAATCATGGCGAACTTATCTTCAGTTCTGTACATTATAAATATGCCATTGGTTGGTTGGTTGTAGTGGCAGCCCCCTTCGTCAAAAGGCGGCTCACCTAGGCCATGATAGGCCCATTGTGATACCACATTTCAATAGGGTGCGGATAAATATGCCATTAGCCACGCCAGAAATTTATCAAACATTGGTAATAAAACCAATTAAAAGAAACAACTTTGTCAATGAAATTCATTACATTGGATTTGTTAAATCAGGTACAAGAATTTTTGGCATCGAAAAAGAATGTAAAACCGTAAATTTCTAAACCGTCGACCAAATATACTCCGGCACAATACTCATCAATCAATTTTCCAGCAATCAAACTACGCAAGAGGCGACCTACTAGATGAACGGCACATTCCTGATCAAATTTCAAAACATCTTCATCTAAGATTTTTCTAACGATGGAAGATGATCGGCACCTTACGGCACTTTACGGCACCTTACGGCACCTTACATCATCTTACGGCACCTTACGTTACCAGCCGGCAGCCGATTCATAATGTCCTTTTTGAACGGCGGATTATACCGATTCGTGGCCAATGAGTTCATCACTATTAAACCTTACGGCACCTTACGTGACCTTACGGCACTTTACGGCACCTTACGGAAATGTTATCCCGTACACTAGTTCGGCGGGCAAGCAGACAACAACAACAACAGATAGGTCGTCATTTACAATGAGCGGATTAATAACATCACGAGAATCACTAACGACATTCAAAGTTTATTGAGGGAAAATGACCAAATAAGTCTTACCACAGTATTAGATCTAGAATTCAAACTTAAAATAATCAGGGAAGAGGTAAAAATATTAGCCATGTCACTGGGCCAAATGTGGGATCATAAATTCGCTAATTTTGCCAACAATCTGAAATTAAAATTACTAAACATATTGCATGTTACCATATTCAACAATAAAAGAGGCCATAAATTTTTCCGAAATTAAAATCATGGCGAACTTATCTTCAGTTCTGTACATTATAAATATGCCATTAGCCACGCCCGAAATTTATCAAACATTGTTAATAAAACCAATTAAAAGAAACAACTTTGTCAAAGAAATTCATTACATTGGATTTGTTAAATCAGGTACAAGGATTTTTGGCATCGAAAAAGAATGTAAAACCGTAAATTTCACATCCATTTGTGTACAAAATAACTTAATAGACATAAGCTTACAAGACTCCTTGTATTCCAAACCTTTTTGAAACCTGTAAGCGCTTCATGTTCGAGGGTAAGCAGTCAAAATATCTCAACCGTCGACCAAATATACTCCGGCACAATACTCATCAATCAATTTTCCGGCAATCAAACTACGCAAGAGGCGACCTTCTAGCTGAACGGCACATTCCTGATCAAATTTCAAAACATCTTCATCTAAGATTTTTCTAACGATCGAAGACGATCGGCACCTTACGGCACTTTATGGCACCTTACGGCACTTTACAGCACCTTACATCATCTTACGGCACCTTACGTTACCAGCCGGCAACCGATTCATAATGTCCTTTTTGAACGGCGGATTATACCGATTCGTGGCCAATGAGTTCATCACTATTAAACCTTACGGCACCTTACGTGTCCTTACGGCACTTTACGGCACCTTACGGAAGTGTTATCCCGTACACTAGTCTGGCGGGCAAGCAGACAACAACAACAACAGACAGGTCGTCATTTACAATGAGCGGATTAATAACATCACGAGAATCACTAACGACATTCAAAGTTTATTGAGGGAAAATGACCAAATAAGTCTTACCACAGTATTAGATCTAGAATTCAAACTTAAAATAATCAGGGAAGAGGTAAGAATATTAGCCATGTCACTGGGCCAAATGTGGGATCATAAATTCGCTAATTTTGCCAACAATCTGAAATTAAAATTACTAAACATATTGCATGTTACCATATTCAACAATAAAAGAGGCCATAAATTTTTCCGAAATTAAAATCATGGCGAACTTATCTTCAGTTCTGTACATTATAAATATGCCATTGGTTGGTTGGTTGTAGTGGCAGCCCCCTTCGTCAAAAGGCGGCTCACCTAGGCCATGATAGGCCCATTGTGATACCACATTTCAATAGGGTGCGGATAAATATGCCATTAGCCACGCCAGAAATGTATCAAACATTGGTAATAAAACCAATTAAAAGAAACAACTTTGTCAATGAAATTCATTACATTGGATTTGTTAAATCAGGTACAAGAATTTTTGGCATCGAAAAAGAATGTAAAACCGTAAATTTCTAAACCGTCGACCAAATATACTCCGGCACAATACTCATCAATCAATTTTCCAGCAATCAAACTACGCAAGAGGCGACCTACTAGATGAACGGCACATTCCTGATCAAATTTCAAAACATCTTCATCTAAGATTTTTCTAACGATGGAAGATGATCGGCACCTTACGGCTTTTTACGGCACCTTACGGCACCTTACATCATCTTACGGCACCTTACGTTACCAGCCGGCAGCCGATTCATAATGTCCTTTTTGAACGGCGGATTATACCGATTCGTGGCCAATGAGTTCATCACTATTAAACCTTACGGCACCTTACGTGACCTTACGGCACTTTACGGCACCTTACGGAAATGTTATCCCGTACACTAGTTCGGCGGGCAAGCAGACAACAACAACAACAGACAGGTCGTCATTTACAATGAGCGGATTAATAACATCACGAGAATCACTAACGACATTCAAAGTTTATTGAGGGAAAATGACCAAATAAGTCTTACCACAGTATTAGATCTAGAATTCAAACTTAAAATAATCAGGGAAGAGGTAAAAATATTAGCCATGTCACTGGGCCAAATGTGGGATCATAAATTCGCTAATTTTGCCAACAATCTGAAATTAAAATTACTAAACATATTGCATGTTACCATATTCAACAATAAAAAAGGCCATACATTTGTCCGAAATTAAAATCATGGCAAACTTATCTTCAGTTCTGTACATTATAAATATGCCATTAGCCACGCCCGAAATTTATCAAACATTGTTAATAAAACCAATTAAAAGAAACAACTTTGTCAATGAAACTCATTACATTGGATTTGTTAAATCAGGTACAAGGATTTTTGGCATCGAAAAAGAATGTAAAACCGTAAATTTCACATCCATTTGTGTACAAAATAACTTAATAGACATAAGCTTACAAGACTCCTTGTATTCCAAACCTTTTTGAAACCTGTAAGCGCTTCATGTTCGAGGGTAAGCAGTCAAAATATCTAAACCGTCGACCAAATATACTCCGGCACAATACTCATCAATCAATTTTCCGGCAATCAAACTACGGAAGAGGCGAGCTACTAGCTGAACGGCACATTCCTGATCAAATTTCAAAACATCTTCATCTAGGATTTTTCTAACGATCGAAGACGATCGGCACCTTACGGCACTTTACGGCACCTTACGGCACTTTACAGCACCTTACATCATCTTACGGCACCTTACATTACCAGCCGGCAGCCGATTCATAATGTCCTTTTTGAACGGCGGATTATACCGATTCGTGGCCAATGAGTTCATCACTATTAAACCTTACGGCACCTTACGTGTCCTTACGGCACTTTACGGCACCTTACGGAGGTGTTATCCCGTACACTAGTCTGGCGGGCAAGCAGACAACAACAACAACAGACAGGTCGTCATTTACAATGAGCGGATTAATAACATCACGAGAATCACTAACGACATTCAAAGTTTATTGAGGGAAAATGACCAAATAAGTCTTACCACAGTGTTAGATCTAGAATTCAAACTTAAAATAATCAGGGAAGAGGTAAAAATATTAGCCATGTCACTGGGCCAAATGTGGGATCATAAATTCGCTAATTTTGCCAACAATCTGAAATTAAAATTACTAAACATATTGCATGTTACCATATTCAACAATAAAAGAGGCCATAAATTTTTCCGAAATTAAAATCATGGCGAACTTATCTCCAGTTCTGTACATTATGTATATGCCATTGGTTGGTTGGTTGTAGTGGCAGCCCCCTTCGTCAAAAGGCGGCTCACCTAGGCCATGATAGGCCCATTGTGATACCACATTTCAATAGGGTGCGGATAAATATGCCATTAGCCACGCCCGAAATTTATCAAACATTGTTAATAAAACCATTTAAAAGAAACAACTTTGTCAATGAAACTCATTACATTGGATTTGTTAAATCAGGTACAAGGATTTTTGGCATCGAAAAAGAATGTAAAACCGTAAATTTCACATCAATTTGTGTACAAAATAACTTAATAGACATAAGCTTACAAGACTCCTTGTATTCCAAACCTTTTTGAAACCTGTAAGCGCTTCATGTTCGAGGGTAAGCAGTCAAAATATCTAAACCGTCGACCAAATATACTCCGGCACAATACTCATCAATCAATTTTCCGGCAATCAAACTACGCAAGAGGCGACCTACTAGCTGAACGGCACATTCCTGATCAAATTTCAAAACATCTTCATCTAAGATTTTTCTAACGATCGAAGACGATCGGCACCTTACGGCACTTTACGGCACCTTACATCATCTTACGGCACCTTACGTTACCAGCCGGCAGCCGATTCATAATGTCCTTTTTGAACGGCGGATTATACCGATTCGTGGCCAATGAGTTCATCACTATTAAACCTTACGGCACCTTACGTGACCTTACGGCACTTTACGGCACCTTACGGAAGTGTTATCCCGTACACTAGTTCGGCGGGCAAGCAGACAACAACAACAACAGACAGGTCGTTATTTACAATAAGCGGATTAATAACATCACGAGAATCACTAACGACATTCAAAGTTTATTGAAGGAAAATGACCAAATAAGTCTTACCACAGTATTAGATCTAGAATTCAAACTTAAAATAATCAGGGAAGAGGTAAAAATATTAGCCATGTCACTGGGTCAAATGTGGGATCATAAATTCGCTAATTTTGTCAACAATCTGAAATTAAAATTACTAAACATATTGCATGTTACCATATTCAACAATAAAAGAGGCCATAAATTTTTCTGAAATTAAAATCATGGCGAACTTATCTTCAGTTCTGTACATTATAAATATGCCATTAGCCACGCCAGAAATTTATCAAACATTTTTAATAAAGCCAATTAAAAGAAACAACTTTGTCAATGAAATTCATTACATTGGATTTGTTAAATCAGGTACAAGGATTTTTGGCATCGAAAAAGAATGTAAAACCGTATATTTCACATCCATTTGTGTACAAAATAACTTTATAGACATAAGCTTACAAGACTCCTTGTATTCCAAACCTGTTTGAAACCTGTAAGCGCTTCATGTTCGATGGTAAGCAGTCAAAATATCTAAACCGTCGACCAAATATACTCCGGCACAATACTCATCAATCAATTTTCCGGCAATCAAACTACGCAAGAGGCGACCTACTAGCTGAACGGCACATTCCTGATCAAATTTCAAAACATCTTCATCTAAGATTTTCCTAACGATCGAAGACGATCGGCACCTTACGGCACCTTACATCATCTTACGGCACCTTACGTTACCAGCCGGCAGCCGATTCATAATGTCCTTTTTGAACGGCGGATTATACCGATTCGTGGCCAATGAGTTCATCACTATTAAACCTTACGGCACCTTACGTGACCTTACGGCACTTTACGGCACCTTACGGAAGTGTTATCCCGTACACTAGTTCCGCGGGCAAGCAGACAACAACAACAACAGACAGGTCGTCATTTACAATGAGCGGATTAATAACATCACGAGAATCACTAACGACATTCAAAGTTTATTGAGGGAAAATGACCAAATAAGTCTTACCACAGTATTAGATCTAGAATTCAAACTTAAAATAATCAGGGAGGAGGTAAAAATATTAGCCATGTCACTGGGCCAAATGTGGGATCATAAATTCGCTAATTTTGCCAACAATCTGAAATTAAAATTACTAAACATATTGCATGTTACCATATTCAACAATAAAAGAGGCCATACATTTGTCCGAAATTAAAATCATGGCGAACTTATCTTCAGTTCTGTACATTATAAATATGCCATTAGCCACGCCAGAAATTTATCAAACATTTTTAATAAAGCCAATTAAAAGAAACAACTTTGTCAATGAAATTCATTACATTGGATTTGTTAAATCAGGTACAAGGATTTTTGGCATCGAAAAAGAATGTAAAACCGTAAATTTCACATCCATTTGTGTACAAAATAACTTAATAGACATAAGCTTACAAGACTCCTTGTATTCCAAACCTGTTTGAAACCTGCAAGCGCTTCATGTTCGAGGGTAAGCAGTCAAAATATCTAAACCGTCGACCAAATATACTCCGGCAAAATACTCATCAATCAATTTTCCGGCAATCAAACTACGCAAGAGGCGACCTACTAGCTGAACGGCACATTCCTGATCAAATTTCAAAACATCTTCATCTAAGATTTTTCTAACGATCGAAGACGATCGGGACTTTACGGCACCTTACGGCACCTTACATCATCTTACGGCACATTACGTTACCAGCCGGCAGCCGATTCATAATGTCCTTTTTGAACGGCGGATTATACCGATTCGTGGCCAATGAGTTCATTACTATTAAACCTTTCGGCACCTTACGTGACCTTACGTGACCTTACGGCACCTTACGGAAGTGTTATCCCGTACACTAGTTCGGCGGGCAAGCAGACAACAACAACAACAGACAGGTCGTCATTTACAATGAGCGGATTAATAACATCACGAGAATCACTAACGACATTCAAAGTTTATTGAGGGAAAATGACCAAATAAGTCTTACCACAGTATTAGATCTAGAATTCAAACTTAAAATAATCAGGGAGGAGGTAAAAATATTAGCCATGTCACTGGGCCAAATGTGCGATCATAAATTCGCTAATTTTGCCAACAATCTGAAATTAAAATTACTAAACATATTGCATGTTACCATATTCAACAATAAAAGAGACCATACATTTGTCCGAAATTAAAATCATGGCGAACTTATCTTCAGTTCTGTACATTATAAATATGCCATTAGCCACGCCAGAAATTTATCAAACATTGTTAATAAAACCAATTAAAAGAAACAACTTTGTCAATGAAATTCATTACATTGGATTTGTTAAATCAGGTACAAGGATTTTTCGCATCGAAAAAGAATGTAAAACCGTAAATTTCACATCCATTTGGGTACAAAATAACTTAATAGACACAAGCTTTCAAGACTCCTTGTATTCCAAACCTTTTTGAAACCTGTAAGCGCTTCATGTTCGAGGGTAAGCAGTCAAAATATCTAAACCGTCGACCAAATATACTCCGGCACAATACTCATCAATCAATTTTCCGGCATTCAAACTACGCAACAAGCGACCTACTAGCTGAACGGCACATTCCTGATCCAATTTCAAAACATCTTCATCTAAGATTTTTCTAACGATCGAAGACGATCGGCACCTTACGGCACTTAACGGCACCTTACGGCACCTTACATCATCTTACGGCACCTTACTTTACCAGCCGGCAGCCGATTCATAATGTCCTTTTTGAACGGCGGATTATACCGATTCGTGGCCAATGAGTTCATCACTATTAAACCTTACGGCACCTTACGTGACCTTACGGCCCTTTACGGCACCTTACGGAAGTGTTATCCCTTACACTAGTTCGGCGGGCAAGCAGACAACAACAACAACAGACAGGTCGTCATTTACAATGAGCGGATTAATAACATCACGAGAATCACTAACGACATTCAAAGTTTATTGAGGGAAAATGACCAAATAAGTCTTACCACAGTATTAGATCTAGAATTCAAACTTAAAATAATCAGGGAAGAGGTAAAAATATTAGCCATGTCACTGGGCCAAATGTGGGATCATAAATTCGCTAATTTTGCCAACAATCTGAAATTAAAATTACTAAACATATTGCATGTCACCATATTCAACAATAAAAGAGGCCATAAAATTTTCCGAAATTAAAATCATGGCGAACTTATCTTCAGTTCTGTACATTATAAATATGCCATTAGCTACGCCAGAAATTTATCAAACATTGTTAATAAAACCAATTAAAAGAAACAACTTTGTCAATGAAATTCATTACATTGGATTTGTTAAATCAGGTACAAGGATTTTTGGCACCGAAAAAGAATGTAAAACCGTAAATTTCACATCCATTTGTGTACAAAATAACTTAATAGACATAAGCTTACAAGACTCCTTGTATTCCAAACCTGTTTGAAACCTGTAAGCGCTTCATGTTCGAGGGTAAGCAGTCAAAATATCTAAACCGTCGACCAAATATACTCAGGCACAATACTCATCAATCAATTTTCCGGCAATCAAACTACGCAAGAGGCGACCTACTAGCTGAACGGCACATTCCTGATCAAATTTCAAAACATCTTCATCTAAGATTTTTCTAACGATCGAAGACGATCGGCACCTTACGGCACCTTACGGCACCTTACATCATCTTACGGCACCTTACGTTACCAGCCGGCAGCCGATTCATAATGTCCTTTTTGAACGGCGGATTATACCGATTCGTGGCCAATGAGTTCATCACTCTTAAACCTTACGGCACCTTACGTGACCTTACGGCACTTTACGGCAACTTACGGAAGTGTTATCCCGTACACTAGTTCGGCGGGCAAGCAGACAACAACAACAACAGACAGGTCGTCATTTACAATGAGCGGATTAATAACATCACGAGAATCACTAACGACATTCAAAGTTTATTGGGGGAAAATGACCAAATAAGTCTTACCACAGTATTAGATCTAGAATTCAAACTTAAAATAATCAGGGAAGAGGTAAAAATATTAGCCATGTCACTGGGCCAAATGTGGGATCATAAATTCGCTAATTTTGCCAACAATCTGAAATTAAAATTACTAAACATATTGCATGTCACCATATTCAACAATAAAAGAGGCCATAAATTTTTCCGAAATTAAAATCATGGCGAACTTATCTTCAGTTCTGTACATTATAAATATGCCATTAGTCACGCCCGAAATTTATCAAACATTGTTAATAAAACCAATTAAAAGAAACAACTTTGTCAATGAAATTCATTACATTGGATTTGTTAAATCAGGTACAAGGATTTTTAGCATCGAAAAAGAATGTAAAACCGTAAATTTCACATCCATTTGTGTACAAAATAACTTAATAGACATAAGCTTACAAGACTCCTTGTATTCCAAACCTGTTTGAAACCTGTAAGCGCTTCATGTTCGAGGGTAAGCAGTCAAAATATCTAAACCGTCGACCAAATATACTCCGGCACAATACTCATCAATCAATTTTCCAGCAATCAAATTACGCAAGAGGCGACCTACTAGCTGAACGGCACATTCCTGATCAAATTTCAAAACATCTTCATCTAAGATTTTTCTAACGATCGAAGACGATCGGCACCTTACGGCACTTTACGGCACCTTACATCATCTTACGGCACCTTACGTTACCAGCCGGCAGCCGATTCATAATGTCCTTTTTGAACGGCGGATTATACCGATTCGTGGCCAATGAGTTCATCACTATTAAACCTTACGGCACCTTACGTGACCTTACGGCACTTTACGGCACCTTACGGAAGTGTTATCCCGTACACTAGTTCGGCGGGCAAGCAGACAACAACAACAACAGACAGGTCGTCATTTACAATGAGCGGATTAATAACATCACGAGAATCACTAACGACGTTCAAAGTTTATTGAGGGAAAATGACCAAATAAGTCTTACCACAGTATTAGATCTAGAATTCAAACTTAAAATAATCAGGGAAGAGGTAAAAATATTAGCCATGTCACTGGGCCAAATGTGGGATCATAAATTCGCTAATTTTGCCAACAATCTGAAATTAAAATTACTAAACATATTGCATGTCACCATATTCAACAATAAAAGAGGCCATAAATTTTTCCGAAATTAAAATCATGGCGAACTTATGTTCAGTTCTGTACATTATAAATATGCCATTAGCCACGCCAGAAATTTATCAAACATTGTTAATAAAACCAATTAAAAGAAACAACTTTGTCAATGAAATTCATTACATTGGATTTGTTAAATCAGATACAAGGATTTTTGACATCGAAAAAGAATGTAAAACCGTAAATTTCACATCCATTTGTGTACAAAATAACTTAATAGACATAAGCTTTCAAGACTCCTTGTATTCCAAACCTTTTTGAAACCTGTGAGCGCTTCGTGTTCGAGGGTAAGCAGTCAAAATATCTAAACCGTCGACCAAATATACTCCGGCACAATACTCATCAATCAATTTTCCGGCAATCAAACTACGCAAGAGGCGACCTACTAGCTAAACGGCACATTCCTGATCAAATTTCAAAACATCTTCATCTAAGATTTTTCTAACGATCGAAGACGATCGGCACCTTACGGCACCTTACATCATCTTACGGCACCTTACGTTACCAGCCGGCAGCCGATTCATAATGTCCTTTTTGAACGGCGGATTATACCGATTCGTGGCCAATGAGTTCATCACTCTTAAACCTTACGGCACCTTACGTGACCTTACGGCACTTTACGGCACCTTACGGAAGTGTTATCCCGTACACTAGTTCGGCGGGCAAGCAGACAACTACAACAACATACAAGTCGTCGTTTACAATGAGCGGATTAATAACATCACGAGAATCACTAACGACATTCAAAGTTTATTGAGGGAAAATGACCAAATAAGTCTTACCACAGTATTAGATCTAGAATTCAAACTTAAAATAATCAGGGAAGAGGTGAAAATATTAGCCATGTCGCTGGGCCAAATGTGGGATCATAAATTCGCTAATTTTGCCAACAATCTGAAATTAAAATTACTAAACATATTGCATGTTACCATATTCAACAATAAAAGAGACCATAAATTTTTATGAAATTAAAATCATGGCGAACTTATCTTCAGTTCTGTACATTATAAATATGCCATTAGCCACGCCAGAAACTTATCAAACATTGTTAATAAAACCAATTAAAAGAAACAACTTTGTCAATGAAATTCATTACATTGGATTTGTTAAATCAGGTACAAGGATTTTTAGCATCGAAAAAGAATGTAAAACCGTAAATTTCACATCCATTTGTGTACAAAATAACTTAATAGACATAAGCTTACAAGACTCCTTGTATTCCAAACCTGTTTGAAACCTGTAAGCGCTTCATGTTCGAGGGTAAGCAGTCAAAATATCTAAACCGTCGACCAAATATACTCCGGCACAATACTCATCAATCAATTTTCCAGCAATCAAATTACGCAAGAGGCGACCTACTAGCTGAACGGCACATTCCTGATCAAATTTCAAAACATCTTCATCTAAGATTTTTCTAACGATCGAAGACGATCGGCACCTTACGGCACTTTACGGCACCTTACATCATCTTACGGCACCTTACGTTACCAGCCGGCAGCCGATTCATAATGTCCTTTTTGAACGGCGGATTATACCGATTCGTGGCCAATGAGTTCATCACTATTAAACCTTACGGCACCTTACGTGACTTACGGCACTTTACGGCACCTTACGGAAGTGTTATCCCGTACACTAGTTCGGCGGGCAAGCAGACAACAACAACAACAGACAAGTCGTCATTTACAATGAGCGGATTAATAACATCACGAGAATCACTAACGACATTCAAAGTTTATTGAGGGAAAATGACCAAATAAGTCTTACCACAGTATTAGATCTAGAATTCAAACTTAAAATAATCAGGGAAGAGGTAAAAATATTAGCCATGTCACTGGGCCAAATGTGGGATCATAAATTCGCTAATTTTGCCAACAATCTGGAATTAAAATTACTAAACATATTGCATGTTACCATATTCAACAATAAAAGAGACCATAAATTTTTCTGAAATTAAAATCATGGCGAACTTATCTTCAGTTCTGTACATTATAAATATGCCATTAGCCACGCCAGAAACTTATCAAACATTGTTAATAAAACCAATTAAAAGAAACAACTTTGTCAATGAAATTCATTACATCGGATTTGTTAAATCAGGTACAAGGATTTTTGGCATCGGAAAAGAATGTAAAACCGTAAATTTCACATCCATTTGTGTACAAAATAACTTAATAGACATAAGCTTACAAGACTCCTTGTATTCCAAACCTGTTTGAAACCTGTAAGCGCTTCATGTTCGAGGGTAAGCAGTCAAAATATCTAAACCGTCGACCAAATATACTCAGGCACAATACTCATCAATCAATTTTCCGGCAATCAAACTACGCAAGAGGCGACCTACTAGCTGAACGGCACATTCCTGATCAAATTTCAAAACATCTTCATCTAAGATTTTTCTAACGATCGAAGACGATCGGCACCTTACGGCACTTTACGTTACCAGCCGGCAGCCGATTCATAATGTCCTTTTTGAACGGCGGATTATACCGATTCGTGGCCAATGAGTTCATCACTATTAAACCTTACGGCACCTTACGTGACCTTACGGCACTTTACAGCACCGTACGGCACTTTACGGCACCTTACGGAAGTGTTATCCCGTACACTAGTTCGGCGGGCGAACAGACAACAACAACAACAGACAAGTCGTCATTTACAATGAGCGAATTAATAACATCACGAGAACCACTATCGACATTCAAAGTTTATTGAGGGAAAATGACCAAATAAGTCTTACCACAGTATTAGATCTAGAATTCAAACTTAAAATAATCAGGGAAGAGGTAAAAATATTAGCCATGTCACTGGGCCAAATGTGGGATCATAAATTCGCTAATTTTGCCAACAATCTGAAATTAAAATTACTAAACATATTGCATGTCACCATATTCAACAATAAAAGAGGCCATAAATTTTTCCGAAATTAAAATCATGGCGAACTTATGTTCAGTTCTGTACATTATAAATATGCCATTAGCCACGCCAGAAATTTATCAAACATTGTTAATAAAACCAATTAAAAGAAACAACTTTGTCAATGAAATTCATTACATTGGATTTGTTAAATCAGATACAAGGATTTTTGACATCGAAAAAGAATGTAAAACCGTAAATTACACATCCATTTGTGTACAAAATAACTTAATAGACATAAGCTTTCAAGACTCCTTGTATTCCAAACCTTTTTGAAACCTGTGAGCGCTTCGTGTTCGAGGGTAAGCAGTCAAAATATCTAAACCGTCGACCAAATATACTCCGGCACAATACTCATCAATCAATTTTCCGGCAATCAAACTACGCAAGAGGCGACCTACTAGCTGAACGGCACATTCCTGATCAAATTTCAAAACATCTTCATCTAAGATTTTTCTAACGATCGAAGACGATCGGCACCTTACGGCACCTTACATCATCTTACGGCACCTTACGTTACCAGCCGGCAGCCGATTCATAATGTCCTTTTTGAACGGCGGATTATACCGATTCGTGGCCAATGAGTTCATCACTCTTAAACCTTACGGCACCTTACGTGACCTTACGGCACTTTACGGCACCTTACGGAAGTGTTATCCCGTACACTAGTTCGGCGGGCAAGCAGACAACTACAACAACATACAAGTCGTCGTTTACAATGAGCGGATTAATAACATCACGAGAATCACTAACGACATTCAAAGTTTATTGAGGGAAAATGACCAAATAAGTCTTACCACAGTATTAGATCTAGAATTCAAACTTAAAATAATCAGGGAAGAGGTAAAAATATTAGCCATGTCACTGGGCCAAATGTGGGATCATAAATTCGTTAATTTTGCCAACAATCTGAAATTAAAATTACTAAACATATTGCATGTTACCATATTCAACAATAAAAGAGACCATAAATTTTTCTGAAATTAAAATCATGGCGAACTTATCTTCAGTTCTGTACATTATAAATATGCCATTAGCCACGCCAGAAACTTATCAAACATTGTTAATAAAACCAATTAAAAGAAACAACTTTGTCAATGAAATTCATTACATTGGATTTGTTAAATCAGGTACAAGGATTTTTGGCATCGAAAAAGAATGTAAAACCGTAAATTTCACATCCATTTGTGTACAAAATAACTTAATAGACATAAGCTTTCAAGACTCCTTGTATTCCAAACCTTTTTGAAACCTGTGAGCGCTTCGTGTTCGAGGGTAAGCAGTCAAAATATCTAAACCGTCGACCAAATATACTCCGGCACAATACTCATCAATCAATTTTCCGGCAATCAAACTACGCAAGAGGCGACCTACTAGCTGAACGGCACATTCCTGATCAAATTTCAAAACATCTTCATCTAAGATTTTTCTAACGATCGAAGACGATCGGCACCTTACGGCACCTTACATCATCTTACGGCACCTTACGTTACCAGCCGGCAGACGATTCATAATGTCCTTTTTGAACGGCGGATTATACCGATTCGTGGCCAATGAGTTCATCACTCTTAAACCTTACGGCACCTTACGTGACCTTACGGCACTTTACGGCACCTTACGGAAGTGTTATCCCGTACACTAGTTCGGCGGGCAAGCAGACAACTACAACAACAGACAAGTCGTCGTTTACAATGAGCGGATTAATAACATCACGAGAATCACTAACGACATTCAAAGTTTATTGAGGGAAAATGACCAAATAAGTCTTACCACAGTATTAGATCTAGAATTCAAACTTAAAATAATCAGGGAAGAGGTAAAAATATTAGCCATGTCGCTGGGCCAAATGTGGGATCATAAATTCGCTAATTTTGCCAACAATCTGAAATTAAAATTACTAAACATATTGCATGTTACCATATTCAACAATAAAAGAGACCATAAATTTTTCTGAAATTAAAATCATGGCGAACTTATCTTCAGTTCTGTACATTATAAATATGCCATTAGCCACGCCAGAAACTTATCAAACATTGTTAATAAAACCAATTAAAAGAAACAACTTTGTCAATGAAATTCATTACATTGGATTTGTTAAATCAGGTACAAGGATTTTTAGCATCGAAAAAGAATGTAAAACCGTAAATTTCACATCCATTTGTGTACAAAATAACTTAATAGACATAAGCTTACAAGACTCCTTGTATTCCAAACCTGTTTGAAACCTGTAAGCGCTTCATGTTCGAGGGTAAGCAGTCAAAATATCTAAACCGTCGACCAAATATACTCCGGCACAATACTCATCAATCAATTTTCCAGCAATCAAATTACGCAAGAGGCGACCTACTAGCTGAACGGCACATTCCTGATCAAATTTCAAAACATCTTCATCTAAGATTTTTCTAACGATCGAAGACGATCGGCACCTTACGGCACTTTACGGCACCTTACATCATCTTACGGCACCTTACGTTACCAGCCGGCAGCCGATTCATAATGTCCTTTTTGAACGGCGGATTATACCGATTCGTGGCCAATGAGTTCATCACTATTAAACCTTACGGCACCTTACGTGACCTTACGGCACTTTACGGCACCTTACGGAAGTGTTATCCCGTACACTAGTTCGGCGGGCAAGCAGACAACAACAACAACAGACAAGTCGTCATTTACAATGAGCGGATTAATAACATCACGAGAATCACTAACGACATTCAAAGTTTATTGAGGGAAAATGACCAAATAAGTCTTGCCACAGTATTAGATCTAGAATTCAAACTTAAAATAATCAGGGAAGAGGTAAAAATATTAGCCATGTCACTGGGCCAAATGTGGGATCATAAATTCGCTAATTTTGCCAACAATCTGAAATTAAAATTACTAAACATATTGCATGTTACCATATTCAACAATAAAAGAGACCATAAATTTTTCTGAAATTAAAATCATGGCGAACTTATCTTCAGTTCTGTACATTATAAATATGCCATTAGCCACGCCAGAAACTTATCAAACATTGTTAATAAAACCAATTAAAAGAAACAACTTTGTCAATGAAATTCATTACATTGGATTTGTTAAATCAGGTACAAGGATTTTTGGCATCGAAAAAGAATGTAAAACCGTAAATTTCACATCCATTTGTGTACAAAATAACTTAATAGACATAAGCTTACAAGACTCCTTGTATTCCAAACCTGTTTGAAACCTGTAAGCGCTTCATGTTCGAGGGTAAGCAGTCAAAATATCTAAACCGTCGACCAAATATACTCAGGCACAATACTCATCAATCAATTTTCCGGCAATCAAACTACGCAAGAGGCGACCTACTAGCTGAACGGCACATTCCTGATCAAATTTCAAAACATCTTCATCTAAGATTTTTCTAACGATCGAAGACGATCGGCACCTTACGGCACTTTACGGCACCTTACGGCACCTTACATCATCTTACGGCACCTTACGTTACCAGCCGGCAGCCGATTCATAATGTCCTTTTTGAACGGCGGATTATACCGATTCGTGGCCAATGAGTTCATCACTATTAAACCTTACGGCACCTTACGTGACCTTACGGCACTTTACGGCACCTTACGGAAGTGTTATCCCGTACACTAGCTCGGCGGGCAAGCAGACAACAACAACAACAGACAGGTCGTCATTTACAATGAGCGGATTAATAACATCACGAGAATCACTAACGACATTCAAAGTTTATTGAGGGAAAATGACCAAATAAGTCTTACCACAGTATTAGATCTAGAATTCAAACTTAAAATAATCAGGGAAGAGGTAAAAATATTAGCCATGTCACTGGGCCAAATGTGGGATCATAAATTCGCTAATTTTGCCAACAATCTGAAATTAAAATTACTAAACATATTGCATGTCACCATATTCAACAATAAAAGAGGCCATAAAATTTTCCGAAATTAAAATCATGGCGAACTTATCTTCAGTTCTGTACATTATAAATATGCCATTAGCCACGCCAGAAATTTATCAAACATTATTAATAAAACCAATTAAAAGAAACAACTTTGTCAATGAAATTCATTACATTGGATTTGTTAAATCAGGTACAAGGATTTTTGGCATCGAAAAAGAATGTAAAACCGTAAATTTCACATCCATTTGTGTACAAAATAACTTAATAGACATAAGCTTACAAGACTCCTTGTATTCCAAACCTGTTTGAAACCTGTAAGCGCTTCATGTTCGAGGGTAAGCAGTCAAAATATCTAAACCGTCGACCAAATATACTCCGGCACAATACTCATCAATCAATTTTCCGGCAATCAAACTACGCAAGAGGCGACCTACTAACTGAACGGCACATTCCTGATCAAATTTCAAAACATCTTCATCTAAGATTTTTCTAACGATCGAAGACGATCGGCACCTTACGGCACCTTACATCATCTTACGGCACCTTACGTTACCAGCCGGCAGCCGATTCATAATGTCCTTTTTGAACGGCGGATTATACCGATTCGTGGCCAATGAGTTCATCACTCTTAAACCTTACGGCACCTTACGTGACCTTACGGCACTTTACGGCACCTTACGGAAGTGTTATCCCGTACACTAGTTCGGCGGGCAAGCAGACAACTACAACAACAGACAAGTCGTCGTTTACAATGAGCGGATTAATAACATCACGAGAATCACTAACGACATTCAAAGTTTATTGAGGGAAAATGACCAAATAAGTCTTACCACAGTATTAGATCTAGAATTCAAACTTAAAATAATCAGGGAAGAGGTAAAAATATTAGCCATGTCGCTGGGCCAAATGTGGGATCATAAATTCGCTAATTTTGCCAACAATCTGAAATTAAAATTACTAAACATATTGCATGTTACCATATTCAACAATAAAAGAGACCATAAATTTTTCTGAAATTAAAATCATGGCGAACTTATCTTCAGTTCTGTACATTATAAATATGCCATTAGCCACGCCAGAAACTTATCAAACATTGTTAATAAAACCAATTAAAAGAAACAACTTTGTCAATGAAATTCATTACATTGGATTTGTTAAATCAGGTACAAGGATTTTTAGCATCGAAAAAGAATGTAAAACCGTAAATTTCACATCCATTTGTGTACAAAATAACTTAATAGACATAAGCTTACAAGACTCCTTGTATTCCAAACCTGTTTGAAACCTGTAAGCGCTTCATGTTCGAGGGTAAGCAGTCAAAATATCTAAACCGTCGACCAAATATACTCCAGCACAATACTCATCAATCAATTTTCCAGCAATCAAATTACGCAAGAGGCGACCTACTAGCTGAACGGCACATTCCTGATCAAATTTCAAAACATCTTCATCTAAGATTTTTCTTACGATCGAAGACGATCGGCACCTTACGGCACTTTACGGCACCTTACATCATCTTACGGCACCTTACGTTACCAGCCGGCAGCCGATTCATAATGTCCTTTTTGAACGGCGGATTATACCGATTCGTGGCCAATGAGTTCATCACTATTAAACCTTACGGCACCTTACGTGACCTTACGGCACTTTACGGCACCTTACGGAAGTGTTATCCCGTACACTAGTTCGGCGGGCAAGCAGAAAACAACAACAACAGACAAGTCGTCATTTACAATGAGCGGATTAATAACATCACGAGAATCACTAACGACATTCAAAGTTTATTGAGGGAAAATGACCAAATAAGTCTTACCACAGTATTAGATCTAGAATTCAAACTTAAAATAATCAGGGAGGAGGTAAAAATATTAGCCATGTCACTGGGCCAAATGTGGGATCATAAATTCGCTAATTTTGCCAACAATCTGAAATTAAAATTACTAAACATATTGCATGTTACCATATTCAACAATAAAAGAGACCATAAATTTTTCTGAAATTAAAATCATGGCGAACTTATCTTCAGTTCTGTACATTATAAATATGCCATTAGCCACGCCAGAAACTTATCAAACATTGTTAATAAAACCAATTAAAAGAAACAACTTTGTCAATGAAATTCATTACATTGGATTTGTTAAATCAGGTACAAGGATTTTTGGCATCGAAAAAGAATGTAAAACCGTAAATTTCACATCCATTTGTGTACAAAATAACTTAATAGACATAAGCTTACAAGACTCCTTGTATTCCAAACCTGTTTGAAACCTGTAAGCGCTTCATGTTCGAGGGTAAGCAGTCAAAATATCTAAACCGTCGACCAAATATACTCAGGCACAATACTCATCAATCAATTTTCCGGCAATCAAACTACGCAAGAGGCGACCTACTAGCTGAACGGCACATTCCTGATCAAATTTCAAAACATCTTCATCTAAGATTTTTCTAACGATCGAAGACGATCGGCACCTTACGGCACTTTACGGCACCTTACGGCACCTTACATCATCTTACGGCACCTTACGTTACCAGCCGGCAGCCGATTCATAATGTCCTTTTTGAACGGCGGATTATACCGATTCGTGGCCAATGAGTTCATCACTATTAAACCTTACGGCACCTTACGTGACCTTACGGCACTTTACGGCACCTTACGGAAGTGTTATCCCGTACACTAGTTCGGCGGGCAAGCAGACAACAACAACAACAGACAGGTCGTCATTTACAATGAGCGGATTAATAACATCACGAGAATCACTAACGACATTCAAAGTTTATTGAGGGAAAATGACCAAATAAGTCTTACCACAGTATTAGATCTAGAATTCAAACTTAAAATAATCAGGGAAGAGGTAAAAATATTAGCCATGTCACTGGGCGAAATGTGGGATCATAAATTCGCTAATTTTGCCAACAATCTGAAATTAAAATTACTAAACATATTGCATGTCACCATATTCAACAATAAAAGAGGCCATAAATTTTTCCGAAATTAAAATCATGGCGAACTTATCTTCAGTTCTGTACATTATAAATATGCCATTAGCCACGCCAGAAATTTATCAAACATTATTAATAAAACCAATTAAAAGAAACAACTTTGTCAATGAAATTCATTACATTGGATTTGTTAAATCAGGTACAAGGATTTTTAGCATCGAAAAAGAATGTAAAACCGTAAATTTCACATCCATTTGTGTACAAAATAACTTAATAGACATAAGCTTACAAGACTCCTTGTATTCCAAACCTGTTTGAAACCTGTAAGCGCTTCATGTTCGAGGGTAAGCAGTCAAAATATCTAAACCGTCGACCAAATATACTCCGGCACAATACTCATCAATCAATTTTCCGGCAATCAAACTACGCAAGAGGCGACCTACTAACTGAACGGCACATTCCTGATCAAATTTCAAAACATCTTCATCTAAGATTTTTCTAACGATCGAAGACGATCGGCACCTTACGGCACCTTACATCATCTTACGGCACCTTACGTTACCAGCCGGCAGCCGATTCATAATGTCCTTTTTGAACGGCGGATTATACCGATTCGTGGCCAATGAGTTCATCACTCTTAAACCTTACGGCACCTTACGTGACCTTACGGCACTTTACGGCACCTTACGGAAGTGTTATCCCGTACACTAGTTCGGCGGGCAAGCAGACAACTACAACAACAGACAAGTCGTCGTTTACAATGAGCGGATTAATAACATCACGAGAATCACTAACGACATTCAAAGTTTATTGAGGGAAAATGACCAAATAAGTCTTACCACAGTATTAGATCTAGAATTCAAACTTAAAATAATCAGGGAAGAGGTAAAAATATTAGCCATGTCGCTGGGCCAAATGTGGGATCATAAATTCGCTAATTTTGCCAACAATCTGAAATTAAAATTACTAAACATATTGCATGTTACCATATTCAACAATAAAAGAGACCATAAATTTTTCTGAAATTAAAATCATGGCGAACTTATCTTCAGTTCTGTACATTATAAATATGCCATTAGCCACGCCAGAAACTTATCAAACATTGTTAATAAAACCAATTAAAAGAAACAACTTTGTCAATGAAATTCATTACATTGGATTTGTTAAATCAGGTACAAGGATTTTTAGCATCGAAAAAGAATGTAAAACCGTAAATTTCACATCCATTTGTGTACAAAATAACTTAATAGACATAAGCTTACAAGACTCCTTGTATTCCAAACCTGTTTGAAACCTGTAAGCGCTTCATGTTCGAGGGTAAGCAGTCAAAATATCTAAACCGTCGACCAAATATACTCCGGCACAATACTCATCAATCAATTTTCCAGCAATCAAATTACGCAAGAGGCGACCTACTAGCTGAACGGCACATTCCTGATCAAATTTCAAAACATCTTCATCTAAGATTTTTCTAACGATCGAAGACGATCGGCACCTTACGGCACTTTACGGCACCTTACATCATCTTACGGCACCTTACGTTACCAGCCGGCAGCCGATTCATAATGTCCTTTTTGAACGGCGGATTATACCGATTCGTGGCCAATGAGTTCATCACTATTAAACCTTACGGCACCTTAAGTGACCTTACGGCACTTTACGGCACCTTACGGAAGTGTTATCCCGTACACTAGTTCGGCGGGCAAGCAGACAACAACAACAACAGACAAGTCGTCATTTACAATGAGCGGATTAATAACATCACGAGAATCACTAACGACATTCAAAGTTTATTGAGGGAAAATGACCAAATAAGTCTTACCACAGTATTAGATCTAGAATTCAAACTTAAAATAATCAGGGAAGAGGTAAAAATATTAGCCATGTCACTGGGCCAAATGTGGGATCATAAATTCGCTAATTTTGCCAACAATCTGAAATTAAAATTACTAAACATATTGCATGTTACCATATTCAACAATAAAAGAGACCATAAATTTTTCTGAAATTAAAATCATGGCGAACTTATCTTCAGTTCTGTACATTATAAATATGCCATTAGCCACGCCAGAAACTTATCAAACATTGTTAATAAAACCAATTAAAAGAAACAACTTTGTCAATGAAATTCATTACATTGGATTTGTTAAATCAGGTACAAGGATTTTTAGCATCGAAAAAGAATGTAAAACCGTAAATTTCACATCCATTTGTGTACAAAATAACTTAATAGACATAAGCTTACAAGACTCCTTGTATTCCAAACCTGTTTGAAACCTGTAAGCGCTTCATGTTCGAGGGTAAGCAGTCAAAATATCTAAACCGTCGACCAAATATACTCAGGCACAATACTCATCAATCAATTTTCCGGCAATCAAACTACGCAAGAGGCGACCTACTAGCTGAACGGCACATTCCTGATCAAATTTCAAAACATCTTCATCTAAGATTTTTCTAACGATCGAAGACGATCAGCACCTTACGGCACTTTACGGCACCTTACGGCACCTTACATCATCTTACGGCACCTTACGTTACCAGCCGGCAGCCGATTCATAATGTCCTTTTTGAACGGCGGATTATACCGATTCGTGGCCAATGAGTTCATCACTATTAAACCTTACGGCACCTTACGTGACCTTACGACACTTTACGGCACCTTACGGAAGTATTATCCCGTACACGAGTTCGGCGGGCAAGCAGACAACAACAACAGACAGGTCGTCATTTACAATGAGCGGATTAATAACATCACGAGAATCACTAACGACATTCAAAGTTTATTGAGGGAAAATGACCAAATAAGTCTTACCACAGTATTAGATCTAGAATTCAAACTTAAAATAATCAGGGAAGAGGTAAAAATATTAGCCATGTCACTGGGCCAAATGTGGGATCATAAATTCGCTAATTTTGCCAACAATCTGAAATTAAAATTACTAAACATATTGCATGTCACCATATTCAACAATAAAATAGGCCATAAATTTTTCCGAAATTAAAATCATGGCGAACTTATCTTCAGTTCTGTACATTATAAATATGCCATTAGCCACGCCAGAAACTTATCAAACATTGTTAATAAAACCAATTAAAAGAAACAACTTTGTCAAAGAAATTCATTACATTGGATTTGTTAAATCAGGTACAAGGATTTTTGGCATCGAAAAAGAATGTAGAACCGTAAATTTCACATCCATTTGTGTACAAAATAACTTAATAGACATAGGCTTACAAGACTCCTTGTATTCCAAACCTGTTTGAAACCTGTAAGCGCTTCATGTTCGAGGGTAAGCAGTCAAAATATCTAAACCGTCGACCAAATATACTCCGGCACAATACTCATCAATCAATTTTCCAGCAATCAAACTACGCAAGAGGCGACCTACTAGCTGAACGGCACATTCCTGATCAAATTTCAAAACATCTTCATCTAAGTTTTTTCTAAAGATCGAAGACGATCAGCACCTTACGGCACTTTAGTAGTATGGATGTGGGGACTTTGGGACACTTTTTCCCACGGTCCCCATTTTTTTTCCACGGGTCTCGGATTACCGCCCCCGCATGACGTCATCTGTTATCGCTGCCTAGGGCGCCATTTCTTATCGCTGTCTGGGGCGCCATTTCTTATCGCTGTCTGGGGCGCCATTTCTTATCGCTTCCGGTGGCGCCATTTCTTATCGCTGTCGGGGTGCTTCCCACGGATGACGCCATTTCTTATCGCTGTTGGGGTGATTCCCACGTATGACGTCACCTGTTATCGCTGTCGGGGTGTTTCCCACGGATGACGCCACCTGTTATCGCTTTCGGGGTGTTTCCCAATTGCGGTGAGTCATGCTGATGAATATGGGAGATGTGTTTCAAAATAGCAGCTGGATTCATTTCTTATCCCTGCAGAGGTGAGCTTTTATTGATGCTGGTTGCGTAATCTCTTTTATAGGGTTCGAATATTTTACAGACATTTCAAAATTAGAAATTCGATATGTTGATAAGAGCTTGAGTGAGGGCTATTTTAAATGATTAGACGTTGGAATTTGAATAGCGTTGGATGGATGACGTATTATATGTTAGATGGATGACGAATAAATTGCTAGTTCAGTAGGTGTGAATGATTCAAGTTCCTACCAGACAGACGCGAGTACTTTATCATTTGTTTATGATACGTACTGAGTGCTTGGAGTTCTTATCAGCATATGAGTTGGTGGCGTTTTGTGATAATTTTAGATGTCTTGACAAATGCTAATGTGAGTGCGAAACCTTGTTTGATAATTATGTTCTCATAATGTGTAGGTGTTTTAGTTGTGAATTAGATAAGAATGAGATATGCTAAAAATAGAAGTTAGATCTTGATTCGGAAATTTCAAAATTAGAAATTAGATATGTTGATAAGAGCTTGAGTGAGGGCTATTTTAAATGATTCGACGTTGGAATTTGAATAGCGTGCAAGAATTTTTTGTGAACGACCGGATGTTTTCTCTGGGAATGTATGAAGACCATTTGAAATAGTGTGCTTCGATAAGAATGTTAACTTCCCAGGAAACACCTATGACATCATCTTCAATTTCGCAACAACACGCAATATTCTGATTTCGCAACAAAATGCAATATTCTGAGTCATATCTCAATTCTGAGTCATATCTGAACCACATTAACCCAAATACCTAAACCTTGTATCATCTATATAAACATCCTGCACATAATATTCCCATAACCAGAAAAATAATAACTTGAAATCCAATAAGATCAAGCTAACTTCCCAGAAACGAAAATGCCAATCACAGGAAATTACACTGATAAGGTGGAATACAAAAGATCGTATTACTGCACTAGTTGCAAATCGGATCAGCATAACGTAAACAATTGCCCTTATTTGAAAGATAAAGATAAAAGAAGGAAATAATAAATAAAGATAATTTGAATCATGCTGATGAATATGTGAGATGTGTTTTAAAATAGCAGCTGGATTCATTTCTTATCGCTGCGGAGGTGAGTTTTTAATGCTGCCGGTTGCGTAATCTCTTTTATAGGGTTCGAATATTTTACAGACATTTCAAAATTAGAAATTGGATATGTTGATAAGAGCTTGAGTGAGGGCTCTTTTAAATGTTTATAGAATTGTATATTGTGGGTTGCTAGTTTTGCTGAAAATTTATTGATATGAATAGTGCAGAGTGTAAACTTTTTGATATAAAAGAAACTGTATTTATTGAATTAAAATTAAGTTTGCAAACGAATTTTGAGTCGAAACTTTCCTAAATTGAGAGATAGAGAACGTTGAATTATTTGAGGAAGAAAGGACGATCACGGAAGTTGTATTCAGCAATGAATACATACATTGCGTGTACACCAGGTTTGAAGACGAGTACTATGTTGTAATAAAAGGTAAGTTTTTTAAAAACTTTTATAATATTGTTAATAAAAAAAATTTTTTTTTTGGTTTTTTTTTATATTTCCAGGCGTCGGACTAAAGCTGGTGTACAACACCGAGGTACAGGAGGCGGTGGGTACCTTCATTGAGGAGAGATTAGAATGCCATGACGTGGACCTCTACCACGAGGAGAATTTTGGATCGTCTTTCATGGGTTTTAAAACAAATAGTAATAGGAAATTTTTTTTTTTCATTTTATTAATTTTAAGTGATTTTTTAACTAGTTTAAACGGTGTTCCCCAATATTTTATAAGTCAATGAACTATACAAAGAATTAAGGAGAAATTACGTAGGTTAGATATTTAAATGTCAAAATATAATGTTAAAATATATATACATATATATAAATATAAATATAAATAAATAAAATAAATAAAAAACTATATTATCAAATTTGTCTTATTAAATTTCATAGGGGAAAGCACTGGGTGTGTTATTCATATTTATTTATACCAGCAGAGCATATCAGTGTTTATCAGAATTAAATTCCAATGCATATGTGGGGGTGTGGGATGTGTGGGTGTGGTGGTAGGCATTACAGGAAAAATGTTTGTAGGAGGGTTTTCTATTTACGATAAGCGAAACATGCGACCGGATGTTTTCTCTGCCATATAAAAAAAAACTGTTGCATCTCAATTTAGGAAAGTTTTTTATTTTGAGCTCAGTGAAATAACGAAGTGAATTGTATTTCTTAAAATGTTTTGTGAATTTTGTAATATCGAAGTCAATAGTGCTTGTTGGAACTATCATGTGCGAACCAATGCTCACAAAAATAAATCTATAGAGCCCCTCAACGAACATTTTAAAAGGGTAAAAAGTTGTTTTGAACAGCGAATGGAAACTCTTGTTTTTGAAAACAAAGATGAAGGTCTTTTAAATTCGGCGGAGTTTTTGAAGATGATCCGTTAGTGAATTATCTGATGAGTGCACTAGATGAACGCGTGACACTCAAATTCAACATTGAACTCTTTGCTGAATTCATTAAAATGAATGATGATGATGAAAACGATTGCATAATAGGCATTAAGTCTTTCCATTCAAAAATGCAAGCGATAATTCAAAAAAGTGAGTTGAAATTAGCTTTCGATAATATGGCTAATGAAATTCGAATCAAAATGGAGGAATTCCAGGAGAAAGACAGTGGATGGGCTTTTATTAGAATCACTCACTGTGAGTTAAATATAAACGATTTTAAACCATTGAGAGGAACAAGTTATATTCCGCTACCAAGACAATTGGCAAATAAGCATGCTTGCATTAATATTAAGAACCGCGACAGTTATTGTTTTAAATGGTGCATAATTTCCACAGTGTGTCCGACAGATCATCATTCAGAAAGAACGACATCATACCGAATTGATGACATTGCAGACAGCGTTATACATCTTCAAAACGGTATAGTGTTGAATTTTCGGGGACTCAAGTTTCCGCTACAGGTGCACGATATTGACAAATTTGAGGAATTAAACCAATCAATCAGTGTTAATTTATTTGGATACGATGAAGAGTTAAGAAAGGTTATCGGTCCATATCATATCACAAAGCAAGAAAAATCGCATCACATCAATCTGCTCCTGCTGCAATCCAACGAAGATTGTCATTATGTCTGGATTAAACATATTTCAAGGTATGTAATAGTGAATAGTGTGTGTGTGTGTGTGTGATTACATGAATTATTTTTCTTCTTCTTCTTTAAAGGTTGACTCGCAGTCAACAAACGCTACACGAAGGTTCTATATATGTTTGTAACAAATGCCTGCAATATGTTATGTCGAGTGAGAAACTGCAACTGCATAAAAACAGCTGTAGCAGAGTTGTCACGAAAATGGTGGAACCGGAGAAAGCAACGCTGCAGTACAAAAGCTATGGACGACAACTCGAGGTACCTTTTGTCATCTATGCAGATTTTGAATGCCTTCTTCAGGACGTCGCTACATGTGCATCCAATCCAACACTTTCATCAACGTCAACAATCCACTTGTGCTTTCTCTTATTTCATCAAGTGTTCATTCGATTCAAAATTAGACAGATTCAGATTATACAAAGGCCCAGATTCACCCAAAGAATTCGTTGATTCCATTGTAAATGATGTAAAATGGTTTTATATAAATCATATCTAGAACCCAAAGTCAAGGGATGCTCTATCGTCAGAGGAAGAAAAGGTTCAAAGGGAATCGATTTTCTGTCACATTTGTAAAAAAGAGCTTGACAATGATAGAGTCCGAGACCATTGTCACTTTACTGGAAAATATAGAGGTCCCGCTCATAACGAATGCAATTTATTGTATCGAGTACCGAAATTCTTTCCAATATTATTTCACAACCTCTCAGGCTATGATTGTCATTTGTTTGTGAAAGAATTAGATAGCATTGATGGGGAAATATCTATTATACCTATTAATAAGGAATTATACGTTTCATTATCTAAACGAATTCAAGTCGATGAGTTTGAAATGATTGAGCTTAGGTTTTTAGACTCAACCAGATTCATGCAGAGTAGTTTGGATGCTCTCGTGAAAAATCTTTCTCCAGTAGATCTGAAAACCGTAAGATCAGTATATGAAGATGGGGAGAAATTTCAACTGCTTACAAGAAAGGGTGTATTTCCCTACGATTATATTAACTCGTGGGATCGATTGAATGAAGTTTGTTTACCACCTCGAGAAAGCTTTTACAACAAAATGACAAATAGCGAGTGCAATGAGATTGATTATGAACATGCTGAAAATGTATGGAAAGTTTTCAATTGCACAACGATTTGGGACTATTTGGAATTATATCTGAAGACAGATGTGCTGCTTCTGACAGACGTTTTCGAAAATTTCAGGAAAGTTTGTAAAAAATATCTATGGACTTGACCCTTGCCAATACTTTACAGCTCCTGGGTTATCGTGGGATGCCATGCTCAAAATAACATCTGTTAAACTTGATCTTCTAACAGATATAAACATGCATCACTTCATACAACGAGGAATCAGAGGTGGTATTACTCAATGCTCACATCGTCACTCAAAAGCTAACAACAAATACTTGGAAGATTATAAAGAAGAGGATCCTTCAAAATATCTGATGTATGTAGACGCAAACAATCTATATGGTTGGGCAATGTCACAGCCACTTCCCCATTCTGAATTCCAGCGGGTTGAAAATATAGATGAGGTTGATATTCTTAATATTGCAGTAGACGCGGACATTGGCTACATATTGGAAGTTGATTTGAAGTATCCAACAACAAAGCATGATGAGCATAACGATTTATCTTTCTGTGCAGAAAATAAAAAAGCTCCTGGTTCGAAAACGGCGAAATTGATCACTGACTTAACTAACAAGCAAAATTATGTGATTCACTATCGAAATCTGCAGCAATGCATTGCGAATGGGTTGAAATTGACCCATGTCCATAGAGTTTTACAGTTTAAACAATCGAATTGGATGAAGCAGTACATAGACTTGAACACCCAATATCGCAAAGCCAGTAAAAATTTGTTTGAGAAAAACTTTTTCAAGCTTTTAAACAACGCAGTATATGGCAAAACGATGGAAAATGTAGATAAAAGGAAAGATGTAAAGATTGTGACGGATTGGGAAAGCCGAGGCAGACACTCAGGTGCACGAAGTCTTATATCGAAGCCAAATTTTCATAGTGCAGCCGTTTTTACCCCCAATATGGCAGCTATTCAAATGGATAGAGTATTCACATGCTACAACCAACCGACTTACCTTGGTTTCACTGTGCTTGATCTATCAAAATTGAAAATGTATGATTTTCATTATCGTTTCATGAAGCCCAAATATAATGAGAAAATTATTCTCAACTATATGGATACGGATTCATTTATTTACACTATTCAAACCAATGACTTTTACAGTGATATTATACCGGATATAGACAATCACTTTGATACTTCTGAGTACGCTCAAGATAAAATATATAACACTCCGCTGAAAAATGGAAAAGTGTTGGGTATGATGAGAGACGAAAATAATGGAAAATGGATACAATTAAAAAAGCAAAAGGTGTAAAGAAGCTTATTATGGATGGACTAAATTTAGATGATTATAGAGATTGCTTGTTTAGAAAAAAGATATTTAGAAGTAGTATGTACGTGTTTAGATCTAAGCTTCACAATTTATATACTGAATGTATAAATAAGGTTTCTTTAAGTTATTTAGATGATAAGCGATATATAAGGGAAGATGGGGTTAGCACATATGCTTGGGGACATTATAATATTGTAATGGTTGTAGACTAGGAAGATTGAAATAAATAAAATTGAATGAATTTAAAAAAAATATTTTTTTTCAAAGAAAAACAAGAACAAAGGAAATGATAAAAAAATGAAAACAGTATAAATAGACTGAAGATATCAGTTTTATCCAAAAAATACTAGTGTGTAAATGTATCTCGTTAAAAACCTAAAATGACGACTTTAAGCAATACTAGGGAAACCTCAATAAACAACTCTCTAATCATTTAATTTGCTTACCATGCCCTTCACGAAAATCATTGCTACATATCTTGAAACCCACCTAAATTCCATCATTCAAAACATATTTGCAAATCAAATACAAACATTTCCTTCAAAACACTGATATTAGAAACCGCGTATAAGGAAAATACTGAACAGCCAATTCGGGCCCAACTCACAAATCCGCAACTTCCTCATAAGCAAACGTTTTTTTTCTTCTCATGACTCACCATCAAGCACCGTTTTTTTTCATATCACACACTCAGATTAACCCAACTTCAAGGGCCTTCAAATCCTCACATTAATAATCTTAAAACTAACCATATTGGTTCACACACACACATACACACACAATATTATAACATCGCTTACCTCTACTAATTTTCATCTTTTCTACAACTAAAATCAGAGTCCACATTTCCAGACATCACGTCACACTCGGAGTCTCCTCTTATTATAAACCCATCCAGCAGCTTAATTGTTGTCCATGAAACACCGCTCGCAACTTTTTATCACTCTACTACTATACTGACCATAAACAATCCAACCTAAAATGACCTTCAAATTTTCTACATATTTACAAAATAAATTCATTAAATGTATAGATAAAACTATATCTCTTATCACATCATATAAATAATATTTCATTAAATACTAGAGAACCTCATTCAACAACTCGCTAATAGTTTAATTAGAATCTCTAGGAGCCTTAACTATTGATTCTGTATTGTTGGATAGTAAGTTTAATGTAAAGCATAGAATCGTATTTTGGTATAGCATAGAATTGTATTTTGGTAGTAAACAGAAGGACTTTAACCCCATTTTTAGCAAAGCAGTTCATTAACAGATAAATAGTTCAAGCTAGACACGTGGCGGATTCCCCCCTAAACGATGACGTCATCGTTTTATCGAAACGCGCACTGCTTAAGCTTCGAAGCAGTTCGAACCAGTTCGAACCAGTTCGAGGCAGTTCGAAGCAGTTCGAAGCAGTTCGAAGCAGTTCGAAGCAGTTCGAGGCAGTTCGAAGCAGTTCGAAGCAGTTCGAAGCAGTTCGAGGCTGTTCGAAGCAGTTCGAAGCAGTTTTCGAAGCAGTTCGAAGCAGTTCGAAGCAGTTCGAAGCAGTTTTCGAAGCAGTTCAAGCTACACACGTGCACGCGTACTCCCGTGGCGCGCCACGGGGTACGCTATGTGTAGCTTGAACTGCTTCGAACTGCTTCGAACTGCTTCGAACTGCTTTGAACTGCTTCGAACTGCTTCGAACAGCCTCGAACTGCTTCGAACTGCTTCGAACTGCTTCGAACTGCTTCGTACTGCTTCGTACTGCTTCGAACTGCTTCGTACTGCTTCGTACTGCTTCGAACTGGTTCGAACTGGTTCGAACTGCTTCGAACTGCTTTGAACTGCTTCGTACTGCTTCGTACTGCTTCGTACTGCTTCGTACTGCTTCGAACTGGTTCGAACTGCTTCGAAGCTTAAGCGGTGCGCGTTTCGATGAAACGATGACGTCATCGTTTAGGGGGGAATCCGCCACGTGTCTAGCTTGAACTATTTATCTGTTAATGAACTGCTTTGCTAAAAATGGGGTTAAAGTCCTTCTGTTTACTACCAAAATACAATTCTATGCTATACCAAAATACGATTCTATGCTTTACATTAAACTTACTATCCAACAATACAGAATCAATAGTTAAGGCTCCTAGAGATTCTAATTAAACTATTAGCGAGTTGTTGAATGAGGTTCTCTAGTATTTAATGAAATATTATTTATATGATGTGATAAGAGATATAGTTTTATCTATACATTTAATGAATTTATTTTGTAAATATGTAGAGAATTTGAAGGTCATTTTAGGTTGGATTGTTTATGGTCAGTATAGTAGTAGAGTGATAAAAATTTGCGAGCGGTGTTTCATGGACAACAATTAAGCTGCTGGATGGGTTTATAATAAGAGGAGACTCCGAGTGTGACGTGATGTCTGGAAATGTGGACTCTGATTTTAGTTGTGGAAAAGATGAAAATTAGTAGAGGTAAGCGATGTTATAATATTGTGTGTGTATGTGTGTGTGTGTGTGAACCAATATGGTTAGTTTTAAGATTATTAATGTGAGGATTTGAAGGCCATTGAAGTTGGGTTAATCTGAGTGTGTGATATGAAAAAAAACGG
>OZ012664.1:9749806-9947599 GCA_963942545.1 Oxycera nigricornis
GCAGTTCGAGGCTGTTCGAAGCAGTTCGAAGCAGTTTTCGAAGCAGTTCGAAGCAGTTCGAAGCAGTTCGAAGCAGTTTTCGAAGCAGTTCAAGCTACACACGTGCACGCGTACTCCCGTGGCGCGCCACGGGGTACGCTATGTGTAGCTTGAACTGCTTCGAACTGCTTCGAACTGCTTCGAACTGCTTTGAACTGCTTCGAACTGCTTCGAACAGCCTCGAACTGCTTCGAACTGCTTCGAACTGCTTCGAACTGCTTCGTACTGCTTCGTACTGCTTCGAACTGCTTCGTACTGCTTCGTACTGCTTCGAACTGGTTCGAACTGGTTCGAACTGCTTCGAACTGCTTTGAACTGCTTCGTACTGCTTCGTACTGCTTCGTACTGCTTCGTACTGCTTCGAACTGGTTCGAACTGCTTCGAAGCTTAAGCGGTGCGCGTTTCGATGAAACGATGACGTCATCGTTTAGGGGGGAATCCGCCACGTGTCTAGCTTGAACTATTTATCTGTTAATGAACTGCTTTGCTAAAAATGGGGTTAAAGTCCTTCTGTTTACTACCAAAATACAATTCTATGCTATACCAAAATACGATTCTATGCTTTACATTAAACTTACTATCCAACAATACAGAATCAATAGTTAAGGCTCCTAGAGATTCTAATTAAACTATTAGCGAGTTGTTGAATGAGGTTCTCTAGTATTTAATGAAATATTATTTATATGATGTGATAAGAGATATAGTTTTATCTATACATTTAATGAATTTATTTTGTAAATATGTAGAAAATTTGAAGGTCATTTTAGGTTGGATTGTTTATGGTCAGTATAGTAGTAGAGTGATAAAAATTTGCGAGCGGTGTTTCATGGACAACAATTAAGCTGCTGGATGGGTTTATAATAAGAGGAGACTCCGAGTGTGACGTGATGTCTGGAAATGTGGACTCTGATTTTAGTTGTAGAAAAGATGAAAATTAGTAGAGGTAAGCGATGTTATAATATTGTGTGTGTATGTGTGTGTGTGAACCAATATGGTTAGTTTTAAGATTATTAATGTGAGGATTTGAAGGCCATTGAAGTTGGGTTAATCTGAGTGTGTGATATGAAAAAAAACGGTGCTTGATGGTGAGTCATGAGAAAAAAATACGTTTGCTTATGAGGAAGTTGCGGATTTGTGAGTTGGGCCCGAATTGACTGTTCAGTATTTTCCTTATACGCGGTTTCTAATATCAGTGTTTTGAAGGAAATGTTTGTATTTGATTTGCAAATATGTTTTGAGTGATGGAATTTAGGTGGGTTTCAAGATATGTAGCAATGATTTTCGTGAAGGGCATGGTAAGCAAATTAAATGATTAGAGAGTTGTTTATTGAGGTTTCCCTAGTATTGCTTAAAGTCGTCATTTTAGGTTTTTAACGAGATACATTTACACACTAGTATTTTTTGGATAAAACTGATATCTTCAGTCTATTTATACTGTTTTCATTTTTTTATCATTTCCTTTGTTCTTGTTTTTCTTTGAAAAAAAAATATTTTTTTTAAATTCATTCAATTTTATTTATTTCAATCTTCCTAGTCTACAACCATTACAATATTATAATGTCCTCAAGCATATGTGCTAACCCCATCTTCCCTTATATATCGCTTATCATCTAAATAACTTAAAGAAACCTTATTTATACATTCAGTATATAAATTGTGAAGCTTAGATCTAAACACGTACATACTACCTCTAAATATCTTTTTTCTAAACAAGCAATCTCTATAATCATCTAAATTTAGTCCATCCATAATAAGCTTCTTTACACCTTTTGCTTTTTTAATTGTATCACCATTTTCTATACTTAAAGAATACATTTTAGCTCTTAATCCTACAAACTCCTTCATGACTTTTCCATTATTTTCGTCTTTCATCATACCCAACACTTTTCCATTTTTCAGCGGAATATTATATATGTTATCTTGGGGGTACTCAGAAGTATCAAAGTGATTGTCTATATCCGGTATAATATCACTGTAAAAGTCATTGGTTTGAATAGTGTAAATAAATGAATCCGTATCCATATAGTTGAGAATAATTTTCTCATTATATTTGGGCTTCATGAAACGATAATGAAAATCATACATTTTCAATTTTGATAGATCAAGCACAGTGAAACCAAGGTAAGTCGGTTGGTTGTAGCATGTGAATACTCTATCCATTTGAATAGCTGCCATATTGGGGGTAAAAACGGCTGCACTATGAAAATTTGGCTTCGATATAAGATTTCGTGCGCCTGAGTGTCTGCCTCGGCTTTCCCAATCCGTCACAATCTTCACATCTTTCCTTTTATCTACGTTTTCCATCGTTTTGCCTTATACTGCGTTGTTTAAAAGCTTGAAAAAGTTTTTCTCAAACAAATTTTTACTGACTTTGTGATATTGGGTGTTCAAGTCTATGTACTGCTTCATCCAATTCGATTGTTTAAACTGCAAAACTCTATGAACACGGGTCAATTTCAACGCATTCGCAATACATTGCTGCAGATTTCGATAGTGAATCACATAATGTTGCTTGTTAGTTAAGTCAGTGATCAATTTCGCAGTTTTCGAACCAGGTGCTTTTTTATTTTCTGCACAGAAAGGTAAATCGTTATGCTCATCGTGCTTTGTTGTTGGATACTCCAAATCAACTTCCAATATGTAGCCAATGTCCGCGTCTATTGCAATATTAAGAATATCAACCTCATCTATATTTTCAACCCACTGGAATTCAGAAGAAGGATCCTCTTCTTTATAATCTTTCAAGTATTTGTTGTTAGCTTTTGAGTGACGATGTGAGCATTGAGTAATACCACCTCTGATTCCTCGTTGTATGAAGTGATGCATGTTTATATCTGTTAGAAGATCAAGTTTAACAGATGTTATTTTGAGCATGGCATCCCATGATAAACCAGGAGTTGTATAGTATTGGCAAGGGTCAAGTCCATAGAGATTTTTACAAACTTTCCTGAAATTTTCGAAAACGTCTGTCAGAAGCAGCACATCTGTCTTTAGATATAATTCCAAATAGTTCCAAACCGTTGTGCAATTGAAAACTTTCCAAACATTTTCAGCATGATTATAGTCAATCTCATTGCATTTGCTATTTGTCATTTTATTGTAAAAGCTTTCTCGAGGTGGTGAACAAACTTTATTCAATCGATCCCACGAGTTAATATAATCGTAGGGAAATACACCCTTTCTTGTAAGCAGTTGAAATTTCTCCCCATCTTCATATACTGATCTTACGGTTTTCAGATCTACTGGAGAAGGGTTTTTCACTAGAGCATCCAAACTACTCTGCATGAATCTGGTTGAGTCTAAGAACCTAAGCTCAATCGTTTCAAACTCATCGACTTGAATTCGTTTAGATAATGAAACGTATAATTCCTTATAAAAGGGTATAATAGATATTTCCCCATCAATGCTATCTAATTCTTTCACAAACAGATGACAATCATAGCCTGAGAGGTTGTGAAATAATATTGGAAAGAATTTCGGTACTCGATACAATAGATTGCATTCGCTATGAGCGGGGCCTCTATATTTTCCAGTAAAGTGACAATGGTCTCGGACTCTATCATTGTCAAGCTCTTTTCTACAAATGTGACAGAAAATCGATTCCCTTTGAACCTTTTCTTCTTCTGACGATAGAGCATCCCTTGACTTTGGGTTCTTGATATGATTTATATAAAACCATTTTACATCATTTACAATGGAATCAACGAATTCTTTGGGTGAATCTGGGCCTTTGTATAATCTGATTCTGTCTAATTTTGAATCGAATGAACACTTGATGAAATAAGAGAAAGCACAAGGGGTATGTTCTTGGATTGTTGACGTTGATGAAAGTGTTGGATTGGATGCACATGTAGCGACGTCCTGAAGAAGGCATTCAAAATCTGCATAGATGACAAAAGGTACCTCGAGTTGTCGTCCATAGCTTTTGTACTGCAGCGTTGCTTTCTCCGGTTCCACCATTTTCGTGACTACTCTGCTACAGCTGTTTTTATGCAGTTGCAGTTTCTCGCTCGAAATAAAATATTGAAGGCATTTGTTGCAAACATAGATAGCACAATTGTGTAGCGTTTGTTGATAGCGAATCAACCTTTAAAGAAGAAAAAAAATTACAAATCCCAAACACACACATACACACACACACTATTCACTATTACATACCTTGAAATATGTTTAATCCAAACATAATGACAATCTTCGTTGGATTGCAGCAGGAGCAGATTGATGTGATGCGATTTTTCTTGCTTTGTGATATGATATGGACCGATAATCTTTCTTAACTCTTCATCGTATCCAAATAAATTAACACTGATTGATTAGTTTAATTCCTCAAATTTGTCAATATCGTGCACCTGTAGCGGAAACTTGAGTCCCCGAAAATTCAACACTATACCGTTTTGAAGATGTATAACGCTGTCTGCAATGTCATCAATTCGGTATGATGTCGTTCTTTCTGAATGATGATCTGTCGGACACACTGCGGAAATTATGCACCATTTAAAACAATAACTGTCGCGGTTCTTAATATTAATGCAAGCATGCTTATTTGCCAATTGTCTTGGTAGCGGAATATAACTTGTTCCTCTCAATGGTTTAAAATCGTTTATATTTAACTCACAGTGAGTGATTCTAATAAAAGCCCATCCACTGTCTTTCTCCTGGAATTCCTCCATTTTGATTCGAATTTCATTAGCCATATTATCGAAAGCTAATTTCAACTCACTTTTTTGAATTATCGCTTGCATTTTTGAATGGAAAGACTTAATGCCTATTATGCAATCGTTTTCATCATCATCATTCATTTTAATGAATTCAGCAAAGAGTTCAATGTTGAATTTGAGTGTCACGCGTTCATCTAGTGCACTCATCAGATAATTCACTAACGGATCTTCCATCATCTTTAAAAACTCCGCCAAATTTAAAAGACCTTAATTTTTGTTTTCAAAAACAAGAGTTTCCATTCGCTGTCCAAAACAACTTTTTACCCTTTTAAAATGTTCGTTGAGGGGCTCTATAGGTTTATTTTTGTGAGCATTGGTTCGCACATGATAGTTCCAACAAGCACTATTGACTTCGATATTACAAATTTCCCCAAAACATTTTAAGGAATACAATTCACTTCGTGTTATTTCACTGAGCTCAAAATAAAAAACTTTCCTAAATTGAGATGCAACAGTTTCTTTTATATGGTAGAGAAAACATCCGGTCGCATGTTTCGCTTATCGTAAATAGAAAACCCTCCTACAAACATTTTTCCTGTAATGCCTACCACCACACTCACACACCCCACACCCCCACATATGCATTGGAATTTAATTCTGATAAACACTGATATGCTCTGCTGGTATAAATAAATATGAATAACACACCCAGTGCTTTCCCCTATGAAATTTAATAAGACAAATTTGATAATATAGTTTTTTATTTATTTTATTTATTTATATTTATATTTATATATATGTATATATATTTTAACATTATATTTTGACATTTAAATATCTAACCTACGTAATTTCTCCTTAATTCTTTGTATAGTTCATTGACTTATAAAATATTGGGGAACACCGTTTAAACTAGTTAAAAAATCACTTAAAATTAATAAAATGAAAAAAAAAAATTTCCTATTACTATTTGTTTTCAAACCCATGAAAGACGATCCAAAATTCTCCTCGTGGTAGAGGTCCACGTCATGGCATTCTAATCTCTCCTCAATGAAGGTACCCACCGCCTCCTGTACCTCGGTGTTGTACACCAGCTTTAGTCCGACGCCTGGAAATATAAAAAAAAAACAAAAAAAAAAATTTTTTTTTATTAACAATATTATAAAAGGTTTTAAAAAACTTTCCTTTTATTACAACATAGTACTCGTCTTCAAACCTGTTGTACACGCAATGTATGTATTCATTGCTGAATACAACTTCCGTGATCGTCCTTTCTTCCTCAAATAATTCAACGTTCTCCATCTCTCAATTTAGGAAAGTTTCGACTCAAAATTCGTTTGCAAACTTAATTTTAATTCAATAAATACAGTTTCTTTTATATCAAAAAGTTTACACTCTGCACTATTCATATCAATAAATTTTCAGCAAAACTAGCAACCCACAATATACAATTCTATAAACATTTAAAAGAGCCCTCACTCAAGCTCTTATCAACATATCCAATTTCTAATTTTGAAATGTCTGTAAAATATTCGAACCCTATAAAAGAGATTACGCAACCGGCAGCAATAAAAACTCACCTCCGCAGCGATAAGAAATGAATCCAGCTGCTATTTTAAAACACATCTCACATATTCATCAGCATGATTCAAATTATCTTTATTTATTATTTCCTTCTTTTATCTTTATCTTTCAAATAAGGGCAATTGTTTACGTTATGCTGATCCGATTTGCAACTAGTGCAGTAATACGATCTTTTGTATTCCACCTTATCAGTGTAATTTCCTGTGATTGGCATTTTCGTTTCTGGGAAGTTAGCTTGATCTTATTGGATTTCAAGTTATTATTTTTCTGGTTATGGGAATATTATGTGCAGGATGTTTATATAGATGATACAAGGTTTAGGTATTTGGGTTAATATGGTTCAGATATGACTCAGAATTGAGATATGACTCAGAATATTGCATTTTGTTGCGAAATCAGAATATTGCGTGTTGTTGCGAAATTGAAGATGATGTCATAGGTGTTTCCTGGGAAGTTAACATTCTTATCGAAGCACACTATTTCAAATGGTCTTCATACATTCCCAGAGAAAACATCCGGTCGTTCACAAAAAATTCTTGCACGCTATTCAAATTCCAACGTCGAATCATTTAAAATAGCCCTCACTCAAGCTCTTATCAACATATCGAATTTCTAATTTTGAAATTTCCGAATCAAGATCTAACTTCTATTTTGAGCATGTCTCATTCTTATCTAATTCACAACTAAAACACCTACACATTATGAGAACATAATTATCAAACAAGGTTTCGCACTCACATTAGCATTTGTCAAGACATCTAAAATTATCACAAAACGCCACCAACTCATATGCTGATAAGAACTCCAAGCACTCAGTACGTATCATAAACAAATGATAAAGTACTCGCGTCTGTCTGGTAGGAACTTGAATCATTCACACCTACTGAACTAGCAATTTATTCGTCATCCATCTAACATATAATACGTCATCCATCCAACGCTATTCAAATTCCAACGTCTAATCATTTAAAATAGCCCTCACTCAAGCTCTTATCAACATATCGAATTTCTAATTTTGAAATGTCTGCAAAATATTCGAACCCTATAAAAGAGATTACGCAACCGTCATCAATAAAAGCTCACCTCCTCAGCAATAAGAAATGAATCCAGCTGCTATTTTAAAACACATCTCACATATTCATCAGCATGACTCACCGCGGTTGGGAAACACCCCGAAAGCGATAACAGGTGGCGTCATCCGTGGGAAACACCCCGACAGCGATAACAGGTGACGTCATACGTGGAAATCACCCCAACAGCGATAAGAAATGGCGTCATCCGTGGGAAGCACCCCGACAGCGATAATAAATGGCGCCACCGGAAGCGATAAGAAATGGCGCCCCAGACAGCGATAAGAAATGGCGCCCCAGACAGCGATAAGAAATGGCGCCCCAGACAGCGATAACAGGTGACGTCATGCGGGGGCGGTAATCCGATACCCGTGGGAAAAAATGGGGACCGTGGGAAAAAGTGTCTCAAAGTCCCCACATCCATACTACTCACTTTACAGCACCTTACGGCACCTTACATCATCTTACGGCACCTTACGTTACCAGCCGGCAGCCGATTCATAATGTCCTTTTTGAACGGCGGATTATACCGATTCGTGGCCAATGAGTTCATCACTATTAAACCTTACGGCACCTTACGTGACCTTACGGCACCTTACGGAAGTGTTATCCCGTACACTAGTTCGGCGGGCAAGCAGACAACAACAACAACAACAGACAGGTCGTCATTTACAATGAGCGGATTAATAACATCACGAGAATCACTAACGACATTCAAAGTTTATTGAGGGAAAATGACCAAATAAGTCTTACCACAGTATTAGATCTAGAATTCAAACTTAAAATAATCAGGGAAGAGGTAAACATATTAGCCATGTCACTGGGCCAAATGTGGGATCATAAATTCGCTAATTTTGCCAACAATCTGAAATTAAAATTACTAAACATATTGCATGTTACCATATTCAACAATAAAAGAGGCCATAAATTTTTCCGAAATTAAAATCATGGCGAACTTATCTTCAGTTCTGTACATTATAAATATGCCATTAGCCACGCCCGAAATTTATCAAACATTGTTAATAAAACCAATTAAAAGAAACAACTTTGTCAATGAAATTCATTACATTGGATTTGTTAAATCAGGTACAAGGATTTTTGGCATCGAAAAAGAATGTAAAACCGTAAATTTCACATCCATTTGTGTACAAAGTAACTTAATAGACATAAGCTTACAAGACTCCTTGTATTCCAAACCTATTTGAAACCTGTAAGCGCTTCATGTTCGAGGGTAAGCAGTAAAAATATCTAAACCGTCGACCAAATATACTCCGGCACAATACTCATCAATCAATTTTCCGGCAATCAAACTACGCAAGAGGCGACCTACTAGCTGAACGGCACATTCCTGATCAAATTTCAAAACATCTTCATCTAAGATTTTTCTAACGATCGAAGACGATCGGCACCTTACGGCACTTTACGGCACCTTAAATCATCTTACGGCTCCTTACGCTACCAGGCGGCAGCCGATTCATAATGTCCTTTTTGAATGGTGGATTATAGCGATTCGAGGCCAATGAGTTCATCACCACTAAACTGTCTTCCAGACTAGTGATGACCTCCAAATTTCTATCTAATTTGATTACTTTTTGTTCATCGTATTGCAAATTTTTATTTGTGAATTTTCCTTTTTCCATGCAAATCAACCCATTTAGGTTGAGTTTTGCGCTTTTCTGTACACCTCAGTCGTAGGAGTCAGCTTTCGAAGATTGTAGATAATCTTTGTTGAGTCATAAGCAATCATCTGGCAAATGATACGCTGATAACACTGGTCAACAGTGGTCATGCCACTCGAACTCTGATGGATGATCGTGTTTTGACTACCTACCCTCATTACGAAAACGCACTTACGTTGTTTCAGTCACCCTCAGTTTTCTTGTGATGAGATCTAAATGACCTGGTTCGCGATTTGAATTTATCAAAAAAACAGGCAGAACTGTTAGGATCTCGTTTGAGGGGATGGAATTTGCTACATCTAGAAACCAAAATAAGCCATTTTCAAAATCGTGATGAACATTTTTAAGGTTTTTTTCTCAAGATGGGGACTTGGTTTATTGTCATGATATAAATTCAGCTATGAACATTTTGGAAATAGACTTTGATCCCTCTCAGTGGAGTTTGTTTATCGACTCATCCAAAACGAGTTTAAAAGCAGTTCTACTCCATAACGGTAATGTACTTCCCTCTGTTCCTTTAGCACACGGTACGCATATGAAAGAAACTTATGAGATCATGAAACTATTACTTGAAAAAATCCAGTATAATACATATGGCTTTAAAATTTGCGGCGATTTAAAAGTTATTGCCTTACTACTTGGACTGCAGTTGGGTTATACTAAATTTTGCTGCTTTTTGTGCGAATGGGATAGTAGGGACAGAAAAAACCATTACAAAAACAAGCCGCGAGATGCGACTCTCAGGGTCCACACGGACAACTTCCCAGTAATATTTACATAAATATTAAAAATATTAAACACAATAATAATTATGGAAATAATACTACTTTTAACAATAAAAATGTACCTTCCATAAAAGTTATTGGAATGACTTAATATTAATCGTAACATCTACGGGAGCGTCAATTGATTACGTGAGGATTTTCTTGGATTGGTTTGATTTAATATTCATGTGGATCAATCGTAAGGGGGACAGGTTACAAAGCCTTTTCTACGTTATTTGTTATTTTCATATCGATGCTTGAAGGACATGACAGCGCTAACAAAAATGAATGCAGTTTTTGTTATTACGAAAACTGAAGAGATTTTTTCGCGTGATGGCCATTTTGAATAGTTGCGGTCAAAACTGCTAGCACTTCGGCATAATCGCTGAATTTGTATTTTTTCACGATTTTACATCAATGAAACTAATAATGATTTCTTATTTTCTGTTGATTTTGAGAAACATTGATTATGCAGTCAAAAATAGGTTCAATTGCATGTAAAAAGTAAAATATATGTATTACAAATGATGAAGGAAGTAACGAATACTAAAGAACAAAACTCCTTAAAACTACAATTTTTTATTTGATGAAAGCTTTTCAAAGCATATTATCTTAAAAAGTGTTGACTACAAAACATTTTACCATTCAAAACGTTGATTATCACAATTGCAAATTTGATTTGATTTGTATTGGTTTTCAAAATTTAAGCAGTTTTTTTATTAAACTTAAAACACGGTTCTGTGAAGACTATTAAAAATCTAAAAGTTATGCAAATAATTAACTTTGATTGTCATTGTCATTGTCTTTAGAATAAGAGATTTAAGGTATACAAATTCGTATGAACCCTTTTTACATGGTGACATTGAATGATTTTTTTTATTTTAAGTTCAATTTGTTTTGAAATCATGAGAAAATATTTTGCTGGTCTCTCTACAGAAATTGATAAAAGTTTATAAATTTCATAAACATTTATTATTACGATGTTAATTTTATTAATTATTAATTGATTTTTTTATGAAAAACAAAACACTAATTTTCAATATTTTTTTTATTAAATTAAATAAATGCCTTTAAAGATTTTTTTTTAAATTTAAAAACATCATTAAAATGTTAATACGCGTTGATTGATTTCTTAATGATGCAAAGATTATATTTGGTTCTCGAGATATAATGATTGACATAAATGACCATGAAGGACATGATGACTTTTAATGATTTTTTTATTTTTTATTTATTTATTTTTGTAATCTTGAAAAAAAATTTTGCTGCTTTTTCAGAAAAACTGTTTGGAGTATATGAATTTTTTTAAATATTGATTACTGCGACTTGAAAATTAGGTTAAAAATGTGATGTTTTTGAAAAAAACTCCAATTTTTTGCACTTTTTTTCAAAAAATTAGAAAATCGCTCCAACAATTGTTTGAAAAACTTAATAGAATCACTTAAATGTTGATACGCGTCGATTGACACTTTGATGAAGCAAATCGTACGTTTGGTTCGTGAGATATAGCGCATGACAGGGTTGACCTTCAAGGGGTGAAAACAGCAAACCCCCCCGACCAAAGTGTCCCAAAAACTAATCAGCTCTTAAGATTGCAAAGACGCTTCGATTGATTTCTCAACGAAGTCGATACGACGTTATTTACGTGAGTTATGCTCGTAGAAAAAACTGTCCACGAACGCACGTACGTACGTACACACACACACACATACATACTTCTTTCTAAAAACACTTAAAATATACTCGTTAGACCTCAAAACGTTAAGATATGTTGAAAATTTCTATTTCGATTTTCGAGGCGATTACAAGAACTTCCGATATACTGGGAAGTTAAAAAGGTATGGCCTGTACGTAACTCTCTAGTTCCTGGACAGAAAAATGTAAAGCATTCTTTTCTTCCACTTGTTAAGCCTGCTGATGTGTTTCTTCCGCCACTCCATATCAAATTAGGACTTATGAAAAATTTTGTAAAGGCTATGGATCGCAATGGAAATGGATTTTTGTATTTAAAAGAGAAATTTCCCAAAATAAGCGATGCTAAAATCAACAAGCCGCGAGGTGCGACCCTTGAGGTCCACACGGTCAACTTCCCAGTAATATTTACATAAATATTAAAAATACTAAACAAAATAATAATTATGAAAATAATACAACTTTAAATAATAATAATGTACTTCTCATAACAGTAACTGGAATGACTTAATATTAATCGTATCATCTACGGGAGCGTCAATTGATTACGCAAGGTTTTTGGTCGATGGGGATAGATTGATTTGATTGAATATGCACGCGGAACAATGGGGGGGGGGGGGTTTCTACGCTATTTGTTATTTTCATATTGATGAAAGCTTTTTTATAGCATATGATCTAGCAAAGTATTGACTACGAAACATTTTACCATTCAAAGCGTTCATTGCCTCAAATGCAAATTTGATTAATTTTTTTGATTTTCAAAATTTAAGCAGTTTTGATATAAAAATTAAAACACGGTGCTACGAAGACTATTAAAAATCTGCTTAAATTATGCAAATATTAATAAACTGTAATTGGCTTAACAACAATGTCTTCAGAATGAGAGTAGTCGGGTAAAATCATTCATATGAACACTTTTTACATGGCGACTTTGAATGATTTTTTATTTTTAATTCAATTTTTTTAAACATCATGGAAAAGGGTTTTGCTGGTTTGTCTCCAAAAATTGATAAGAATTTATAAATTTTATAAACATTTATTACCGTGTTGTGCAAATCTGGTTAACAAATTTATTTTTTATGAGAAAATCCTAAATTTTTGCATTTTTTTTTTTGTTAAATTAAAAAACGCCTCCAACGATTTTTTTAAATATAAAAACATTACAAAAATGTAAATACACGTCGATTGACACCTAAGTGATGCAAATATTATATTTGGTTCGTGGGATATAGTGAATGGCAGAAATGACCTTGAAATCATGATGACTTTTAATGATTTTTGATTTTTAATTTAATTTTTTTTAAAGTCATGACAAAAAGTTTTGTTAGTTTTTGCACAAAAACTGTTTAGAATATATAAATTTTATAAACATTGATTACTGTGTTCCGAAAATCAGGTTAAAAATTTACTGTTTATGAAAAAACACCTAATTTTTTGCACTTTTTTCAAAAAAATTCAAAAACGCCTGCATGAATTATTTTAAAAACTTGACAGAATCACATAAATTTTAGTACGCGTCGATTGACACCTTAATGAGGAAAATCGCATGTTTAGTTCGGGAGATATAACGCTTGGCAGAAATGACCTTCAAAGGAAAAAACAGCAAACCCCCCCGACCGAAGTTTCCCAAAAACTAATCAGCTCTTAAGATTGCAAAGACCCTTCGATTGACACCTCAACGAAGTCGATAAAACTTTGTTTACGTGAGTTATGCTCGTAGAAAAAACTGTCCACGAACGCACATACGTACGTACAGACGTACGTACATACACACACACACACACACACACACATACTTCTTTCTAAAAACACTTAAAATATACTCGTAAGACCTCAAAACGTAAAGAAATGTTGAAAATTTCAATTTCGATTTTCGAGGCGATTACAAGAACTTCCCATATACTGGGAAGTTAAAAAGGGCATTTTCAAGGGCCCCCAAATCAGGTTATTAATAATAGATCCGAAATTCGAAGAAAAATTAAACGTTTTAGAAAAATCAGCTTGGCAATGCTTCAACAACGTAGTTGCAAATTTTTTGGGTAACCATAAAAGTGAGAACCACAAAGAATTGATTAACGAGTTCTTATTGACATATGAAGCTTTGGGTTGCAATATGTCGCTTAAAATTCATTTTCTAGACCCACATCTGGATTTTTTCCCAGAGAATTTCGGGGCTGTAAGTGATGAACATGGAGAAAGGTTCCATCAGGACGTTAAAGGCAAATAATAAAATCCAGCCCTGTTGCTAATAACAAGGATTTGCTTTTATCGAGTTTAAATTTTCTCATAAAATTATTGCATAATAAAAAGTGCTAGCTCACGTATTTGTCCATCAAAACATATGTACATATTCATTTATCTTCTCGCAAAAACAAAAAAAAAATCCTATAAAAAATTTATTGAAATAACATCACTTATTTTGTAAAAAAGTTAGTAATTTTGGATTGTTTTGTTTTAATGTTTCGTGAGTTTACTATGGCACTTTCCTTTATATTATATAAGGCCATCATATCTTTTGACGAAACTTCATTCTCATTAGCCCATTGAAGTACAACTTCAATGCTGCTTAAGAGCTCATTAAATTTTATTTTGGGCTTCGAACTAATGTTTTCTTCGATACATTCGTCCTCACTCTCATAATCTACGTCAATTGATGCCAGATTTGGATCGTTGTCTGCTGAAGCCATATCGGTTTCTGTTATCCATTCGGTGATCTCTCCTGTGGAGAAGTGTAGGTGACTTATATCGGTCAACATTTCCTGAATCGGATTTAGCTCATTAGTGCGTTGGCGAATCAACTGAGCTAATGGGATGTTATCTTCCTCATCGAACTCATCTTCAAACTCGAACAGCTTCCGAATGCATTTCTTTATTTGGGTTGGTGTAAGATCATCCCAAGCCTTAGATAGGAAAGATACAGCATGCTTTAAATTTATTTCTTTTATTGCTTTATCGATATTATCTCCTTGTAAACCAACCAAATGTGTAAGTAAAAGCTTTTTATAGCGTTGCTTTGTCAAATTTATGACATTCTGGTCCATTGGCTGTAGTACCGCAGTGCAATTGGGTGGCATGCACATAACGGTTATAAGTCCATCGTTACTACAAAGCACATCACTCGTAGGATGGCACGGCGCGTTGTCAATCAAAAGAAGGGCCTTTATCGGCAAATTTTTCGATTCAAGGAATTGTTTCACTTCAGGAACGAATATGTCATGAAACCATTCTTCAAAAAGAGCACAAGTCATCCAGGCGGATCTATTTCCCTTATAAACCACTGGAATGGACGGCATTGACCTCAGTGCTTTAGGGCGCAAAGATTTCCCAATAACCGTCGGCTTGATTTTGTGCTCTCCAGATGCGTCGGTACATGCCACGAACGTTATCCTCTCCTTCGAAGACTTTCGGCCAGGTGCTGATGCCTCTTGAAGAGTCACATAAGTTTTGTTGGGGAGTAACTTCCAAAAGAGGGAGCTTTCGTCAGCGTTGTGTAGTGTCTTGACTCCGGATATACGAAAACACTACATACACATGTAAACACGTTTATTCGACTATTTATATCTTTAAATTTACAACGATACGTAATGGCGACACAACGAGGTCGCAAGTCGCTGTGCGCACGCGTCGGCGGTCGAAACTGAACAGGACGAAAGTGTCCTTGTTCACTGTATACGTTATTTGACCGCTAGATGCGCTGATGTCGCTATACAGTCCCTACAGGATCCCCCTCCAAACAATTGTGAATTTGCAATTTCTTAGCTCACAGCTGATTAATTGTCAAATTTTATTTGTTTATTAACGTCGTGTTGAATTGCACTCGTTTCGGTTTTGAATATGTATTCAAGGGAACGAGCAATTGTCGGCTGTTGGATGCGTATGTGTCCCCTGATGAAGTGCTTGGTGTCGCTTCATCATCATCCTGTCGGACGAAATACGCTGGTTTCAGCCTTTCCGTGGATAGTGCCATGGACTTCCCGTTGACACGGATGGTGAAAACACGATCAGTTGTCCTCTCGATGACTTCGTGGGGTCCTGAGTATGGAAGCTGCAGTGCTTTGTTTTTCCCGTCTTTTCGGACAAATACGTGAGTACATGTGTGTAGATCCTTGAAGACAAACATTGTGTCGCTGCGATGATGTGCTACTGGTGCCGCTCGCAATTTTTGCGTGTCCAGTCTAAATTTTTCCAGGAAGATTTGTGGATTAGGAATGATTTCCTCGTCGATGAAAAATTCTCCTGGTATTCGAAGTGTTATCCCGTACACTAGTTCGGCGGGCGAGCAGTTTAAATCAATTTTGATTGCTGCGCGCAGGCCAAGAAGAACTGTTGGCAAAACTTCCGTCCAACGCTGCGTTTCATGGCACATTATTGCCGTTTTCAGTGATTTGTGCCAGCGTTTGATCATCCCATTAGCTGCCGGGTGATATGGGGTCGTACGTGTTCGTTTACACCCCGTGAGCTGAGCTAACGCACGGAACAGCAACGACTCAAATTGGGTCCCTTGGTCGGTTGTTATTGTTCGGGGTGAACCAAATCGCACGATCCAATTTGAATAAAATGCAGTCGCAACTGTATCCGCTGTTATGTCGGGAATGGGTACCGCTTCTGGCCATCTTGTGAAACGGTTGATCATGGTTAATATATATCGATTGCCGTTTGAAGGTGGTAGTGGTCCCACGATGTCGATATGAACATGCTCGGAGCGCTCGTTCCTTTGGGCAAATTGCTGAGGGCTGTTATGTACGTGGCGTTGAATCTTCGCTAGTTGACATTTGAAGCATGTTTTGACCCAACTAGTGATGTCTTTGTCCATGTTCGGCCAAACGTATTTTCTTCGAATATTTTTGCTGGTCGAACGTCCTCCGGGGTGAGACGATTGGTGATATAGGTTAAAAACCTTCCTTCGTAAGCTTTGGGGAACATACGGTCGTATTGTTGCCGTTGAAGTGTCGCAATATAATGGATTTTTCGTCCCTTCAACGAAAAATTGTTGTAACTTCAACGATGTATTCGTCGAGAGAATAGTTTTGAGCTCTTCATCCGTTTGTTGGTTGTCGGCTACATCTTTTGCTTCCAAAATTGCTGGCATGGATATGGCGTTGATGCGTGACAGTGCAACCGCCACTATATTGTCGCTTCCCGTAACATGTACAATTTCAGTCGTGAACTGTGAGATGTACTGCAGTTGACGGGATTGTCTAGGCGATGCCTTTGCCGATGCCTGTTGAAACGCATAGGTGAGCGGTTTGTGATCGGTGCGCACTATTAAACGTCGTCGTTCAATCATGTGTCGAAAGAATTTGATCGCCATGTACACAGCAGTAAGTTCACGATCATATGTGCTGTAACGCGTTTGTGTTTCCGTGAACTTTTTGGAGAAAAACCCTAGTGGTTTCCACACGTTACTCTCCCATTGTTCGAGTACTGCTCCTGCAGCGGTGTTTGAGGCATCTGTTGTGATTGCTATTGGCAAATTTTCTGACGGATGTGTTAATAGCGCTGCTTCTGCCACCAGTCGCTTGCTTTCCTCGAAAGCTTTTTCGGATATCGCAGTCCATTCGATTAACCTTTTGTCGTTCTTACGACTGTCTTTAAGGTATCCGTTCAGTGGTGCAAGAATTTTTGCCACGTTCGGAAGAAATCTGCGGTAGTAATTTATTAATCCGAGGTATCTCCGCAGTTCGAGGATACTTTTCGGCTTTTTAAATAAGTGTATGGCCTTAATTTTGGCAAGTACCGGTTCGATTCCTTTGCGCTGAAAAACCTGCTGAAGATGCATTTCATGTTCTTCATCCGATGACGATGCAATAAGAATGTCGTCCAAGTAGGCAAAAGCAAAGTTAAGTCCTCGTAATGCATTGTCAACCAATCGTTGGAACGTTTGAGCCGCGTTTCTCAGTCCAAATGTCATCACCGGAAATTCAAATAAACCGAATGGTCTCGTAACGGCTGTTTTTGGAATATCTTCCGGTGCAACAGGTACTTGATGGTAGGCTCGCGTCAAGTCTAGAGTTGAAAATATGATCCTTCCAGCCAAATGTTGAATTATATCATGAACGTGGGGGATTGGGTAACTATCAGCGACTGTAACAGCATTTAGTCGCCGATAGTCTCCACAGGGTCGCCATTCCAACGATTTTTTCTGCTTCATTAGCAGTGGACTTGCCCACGGGCTATTAGATGGTCTGCAAATTCCTTGCTCCAGCATGAATTCGAATTCGGCCTTCGCTGCTTGGAACTTATCGGGCGGCAGACGTCTCGGTCTTTCGGCTATCTGGTTAGAATTCGGCTGGTTAGAATATGGTGAAACACATCGTGCTTGGCCGGGCTTCTGAATGTGTTACATGTAAGTTCCGGAAATTTCGAAAGAATTTCGTGGAATCTGTTCTTGGGATCGACGGTGAATACTCGTGGTTCGTTGTTACGAGATAGATTTCCGATTGACGAAAATTTCGTCTTTGTATCAATAAGCTTTTTGTTTCTGATGTCGACGAGCAGTCCGAAGTGTCGAAGAAAATCAGCGCCAAGAATTGGGCGTGACACTTGAGCCACACAAAACTTCCATCGGAGCGGTCTGCGTAGGCCTTAATCGAGTACCAATAACTGTTCTCCGTATGTATTGATAGTCGATCCCTTAGGCGCAAAAATTTTCACCTCAGCTGGTGCTTCTTTGCTATGCTGATCTTTTGGTAAGACAGAGATATCGGCGCCGGTGTCCACCAAAAATAACAATCCGGTGCGATGGTCGCGAAGTACTCATCGATTTGAAATTATTTCGCCGTCGTCGATCGTGTTAGATGACGGCGAGATGGTTAGTTTTCCGAAAGCGAATATTTTTCAAAACTACATGACTCTCTACAACAACGAGCCCGCTTAGCATATTTTCGGTGGTACAAACATATTTTTTTCGCAGAAAAGCTCCGGTTCCTACTTGTCCGCCTATCCTTTGAACTGCTCCTCTCTCGGTGTCGAGATTGTGATCGTTTTGGGAGCTGCGCTTCAAGTTACTCAATTTTGCTTGTTAAGAAAGCAATTTCGGCTGCCAAATCCATCTTCTTTGCATGTGGCACATGACCAGAGGCCACACATCCTATGTCCCTGTCCGGATTTATTTCCTGCAGAATTTCGTCTGCCATTTCCGTTAACGCGTTAATTTCTACGTGCGCTGTTACTGTTAGTATTGCACGTACGCGAGTGGGTAGCTTCTTGAGCCAAAAAGTTTTCAGCGCGTCATCTTGTAGCTGCTTGTCGACCAGTGTATCCATGCGACGCCATAACTGCAAAGGCTTTAAATCTCCAAGCTCGAGAAGGGATAGAGCGTTGATTAGACGATTTTCTGGCGACTCTGTAAATCTTCCGATCAATTTTGCCTTGAGCGTTTCGTACTTATCACTTGGCGGGGGTTTTTCGATAATGTACGCAACTTCCTCCATTACCGTGACATCATGGGCCGCCACGATCGTGTGGTATTTACTGCTGTCGGCTGTGACGCGATTAACAGCAAACTGAGATTCCGCTTGTGCGAACCACAATTGAGGCCTATGTTTCCAAAACCCCGATAATTTGAGGTTTTGGACGGCTTCCACAAAGTTTGGTGATCCGGGAAGGATTCTTCGCGGTATGGAGGGAGCATTAGCAATTCCCGGCGTGTGCATTTCCTCACTTGTCTTTTCACTCGCGCTTGGCGTCACTCCTTCCGCCATTGTTGTGTGTCGCACACTTTTATGTTCGTCACAGAATTTCACTGCGCGCTTTGTCGCGGGTCACCTAATGTAGTGTCTTGACTCCGGATATACGAAAACACTACATACATATGTACACACGTTTATTCGACTATTTATATCTTTAAATTTACAACGATACGTAATGGCGACACAAGGAGGTCGCAAGTCGCTGTGCGCACGCGTCGGCGGTCGAAACTGAACTGGACGAAAGTGTCTTTGTTCGCTGTATACGTTTTTTGACCGCTAGATGCGCTGATGTCGCTAAACAGTCCCTACAGTTGTAAATTTGATGCTCTGTTAATTTGTATGTACGAATATTATCCTGAAATTTGCGAAGAAACGGTCCCATCGCATCCTTGTTATTCGAAAGTTTCTCGCCGCAAAATTTTTAAAATGCGTATCCCGTATCGTTTTTTGAAATTGCAGAGCCAACCATTGCTCGCCTAGCAGCCGCTACTGTTTTCTTTAATTTGGCCATGGAGTTGAATAGCCTTTCCCTTCAACAAGTTTGTGGAAATCGGTAGGTTATTCAACCTTTGATTTTTAAACCATTTGTATAATGCTGCCTCCATTTTGGGATGTTCTGGATCACGCAGCCTTTTTATGTTCCCAATTTTAACTTCCATACAGTTGACACGCTGTCGAATTCTTTCCTCTTTTTTCTTTATTTTAGATACAGTGGCTTTGTTTATTTAGAACTTTTCGGCAAGTTTTTTATATGCAACACCAGTTTTTATTGAATCCAAGATATCAATTTTATCTATCAATTGCAACGTATGCCTTGAAGCAGGAGCCATTTTTACGAAACTGTAAATGGTTTCCACACATTTATCTAACGTGTAATGTGAACAAATTCTTACCTAATTTGTTACGATGGAAATTTCGAGCAGATCACAACCAACACTAACTGCAGCTTACAAAATGACATATGCACGTGTGCTGCCCATTTAAAGAAGAATTAGCAATTCTAGGAAAACAAATGAAAACATAGTTTTCATTCACTTCAGAAGATGCTTCACATAGAGTTGTCTTTATCGAGTTCATTATTAGGAGGAGTTGCTTATACAGAGTCAACAATGTTGAGGTTGTTGTGCAGCCATAAATGTTTTTATTCAAACGAAATTGTTGAAGTTTTATTAGAACCTGAAATGCAATATAAAACTGAAAACTAGTGAAAGATTTTAGCAGCTCCGAGATCATAATAGTATTATTTGTTTCTTGTATGATATCCATGAAGCGGCTTTATTAGATAATTTGAATATCCTATGTAAGAGTCTAGAAAATGCTTTAACATTTATTGACTCAAAAGATTCAAATGGCGAAGAGTTGTAGCAAGAATTAATGATGTTGTCTACGTTCGTTAAACCTGTTAGTTCACCCTTGAATGTATTGAATTACATTTAGCAAGCACATTTAGATCAAGCATTTCCAAATTTAGTCATTGCCTTGAAAGTGCTTAATACGTTACCAATTACAGTCGCGTCAGGCGAACTTAGCTTTTCGAAACGAAAATTAATAAAAATTATTTTAGGAATACAATGACTCAAGATCGCCTGGTAGGCTTAGCTATTTTGTCAATAGAAAAAGAGTTGATAGAAAGATGAGAATATGACCATTTGACTGCAGAGTTTATTGAATCCAAGATATCAATTTTATCTATCAATTGCAACGTATGCCTTGAAGCAGGAGCCATTTTTACGAAACTGTAAATGGTTTCCACACATTTATCTAACGTGTAATGTGAACAAATTCTTACCTAATTTGTTACGATGGAAATTTCGAGCAGATCACAACCAACACTAACTGCAGCTTACAGAATGACATATGCACGTGTGCTGCCCATTTAAAGAAGAATTAGCAATTCTAGGAAAACAAATGAAAACATAGTTTTCATTCACTTCAGAAGATGCTTCACATAGAGTTGTCTTTATCGAGTTCATTATTAGGAGGAGTTGCTTATACAGAGTCAACAATGTTGAGGTTGTTGTGCAGCCATAAATGTTTTTATTCAAACGAAATTGTTGAAGTTTTATTAGAACCTGAAATGCAATATAAAACTGAAAACTAGTGAAAGATTTTAGCAGCTCCGAGATCATAATAGTATTATTTGTTTCTTGTATGATATCCATGAAGCGGCTTTATTAGATAATTTGAATATCCTATGTAAGAGTCTAGAAAATGCTTTAACATTTATTGACTCAAAAGATTCAAATGGCGAAGAGTTGTAGCAAGAATTAATGATGTTGTCTACGTTCGTTAAACCTGTTAGTTCACCCTTGAATGTATTGAATTACATTTAGCAAGCACATTTAGATCAAGCATTTCCAAATTTAGTCATTGCCTTGAAAGTGCTTAATACGTTACCAATTACAGTCGCGTCAGGCGAACTTAGCTTTTCGAAACGAAAATTAATAAAAATTATTTTAGGAATACAATGACTCAAGATCGCCTGGTAGGCTTAGCTATTTTGTCAATAGAAAAAGAGTTGATAGAAAGATGAGAATATGACCATTTGACTGCAGAGTTTATTGAATCCAAGATATCAATTTTATCTATCAATTGCAACGTATGCCTTGAAGCAGGAGCCATTTTTACGAAACTGTAAATGGTTTCCACACATTTATCTAACGTGTAATGTGAACAAATTCTTACCTAATTTGTTACGATGGAAATTTCGAGCAGATCACAACCAACACTAACTGCAGCTTACAGAATGACATATGCACGTGTGCTGCCCATTTAAAGAAGAATTAGCAATTCTAGAAAAACAAATGAAAACATAGTTTTCATTCACTTCAGAAGATGCTTCACATAGAGTTGTCTTTATCGAGTTCATTATTAGGAGGAGTTGCTTATACAGAGTCAACAATGTTGAGGTTGTTGTGCAGCCATAAATGTTTTTATTCAAACGAAATTGTTGAAGTTTTATTAGAACCTGAAATGCAATATAAAACTAAAAACTAGTGAAAGATTTTAGCAGCTCCGAGATCATAATAGTATTATTTGTTTCTTGTATGATATCCATGAAGCGGCTTTATTAGATAATTTGAATATCCTATGTAAGAGTCTAGAAAATGCTTTAACATTTATTGACTCAAAAGATTCAAATGGCGAAGAGTTGAAGCAAGAATTAATGATGTTGTCTACGTTCGTTAAACCTGTTAGTTCACCCTTGAATGTATTGAATTACATTTAGCAAGCACATTTAGATCAAGCATTTCCAAATTTAGTCATTGCCTTGAAAGTGCTTAATACGTTACCAATTACAGTCGCGTCAGGCGAACTTAGCTTTTCGAAACGAAAATTAATAAAAATTATTTTAGGAATACAATGACTCAAGATCGCCTGGTAGGCTTAGCTATTTTGTCAATAGAAAAAGAGTTGATAGAAAGATGAGAATATGACCATTTGACTGCAGAGTTTGCGAAGCAAAAGGCCAGAAAAGTGCAATTTGTTTAGTTCTTAGTTTCTTTTTGAGCTATTTTTAATTTAAAGATTTTTAAATGAACTTTCTGTGATTTTGCAAATTTAATCTGAGGAATAGGCCTACCGGGGATACCTCATTAAAAAAAGCGCGTAAAAAATTCTACCTCATGGGTTACGTGGAAACGACTATAATTTGGCTTAGGCGCGCGAAGTTGCACAGGGCGCCACAAAAGCTTGAGCCGGTCCTGAGTAGTGGTCGTCTTTAAATAATGGATTTCCTTTAGTAGCCCACCCATCGGCAGCTTCTATGGGTACATTAGTCTGATCGTCTATATATCATTAATTTATTACGCTTTTTCGATTGTTGATATTTAAATGCTTAATTACTTGCATCTAGTTCATGTTCGCTTATTTCTCAAATCTCAGTTAATCCATTAACAAATCACCTTCTTAAGTGTACCCATTTGTTTGTGGTATGGTTTTCTTTTTAATTTGTCGAAACTTGTAACTGAATATACTGCACATTTGCGTTGCAGCTGGTCACAAACGCGAAAAAACATAAGAGTTACTTGTGACAAATTGATTTGTTGGATGAAATGTTGATGGATAAATATTCAAATTGTTAATTTATTGCTGCATAAAATATTAAAACGATTAATTTATTAACTTCCCAGTATATGGGAAGTTCTTGTAATCGCCTCGAAAATCGAAATTGAAATTTTCAACATTTCTTTACGTTTTGAGGTCTATAGAGTATATATAAAGTGTTTTTAGAAAGGGAGATGTATGTGTGTGTGTGTGTGTGTGTGTGTGTGTGTACGTACGTACGTACGTACATTCGTGGACACTTTTTTCTACGAGCATAAATCACGTAAACAAAGTTGTATCAACTGTCAATCGAAGCGTCTTTGCAATTTTAAGAGCTGATTAGTTTTTGGAATACTTCGGTCGGGGGGGTTTGCTGTTTTGACCCTTTGAAGGTCATTTCTGTCATGCGTTATATCTCGCGAACCAAACATACGATTTGCAAGATTAAGATGTCAATCGACGCGTATTAGCATTTGTGTGAATCTATCAAATTTTGAAAAAAATCGTTGGAGCCGTTTTTTAATTTAAGGAAAAAAAGGGCAAAAAATTAGGTTTTTTTTATAAACAATAAATTTTTAACCTGATTAACGAAAGACAATATTCAACTTTTGTAAAATTTATATATTTCAACCAATGCTTGTAAAAACAACATCAAAACTTTTTCTCATGATTACGTCAAAAATTAAATAAAAAATAAAAAATCATTAACAGGCATCATGATTTTCACGGTCATTTCTGTGGTGCGTTATCCACATCTCGCGAACCAAACATACGATTTGCATGGTCAAGGATTAAATCGACGTGTATTAACATTTGAGTGAATCTATCAAATTTTGAAAAAAATCGTTGGAGCGTTTTTTTTAATTTTTTAAAAAAAGTGCAAAAAATTGTGATTTTTTCAAAAACAATAAATTTTTAACCTTATTGTCAAGTCCAAGTAATCAATCTTTATATAATTTATATACTCCAAACAGTTTTTTAGAAAATGTCATCAAAATTTTTTCTCATGACTACGAAAAAAATCAAATAACAAATACAAAATCATTAACAGTCATCGTGATCTTCAAGGTCATTTCTGACATGCGTTATACCTCGCGAACCAAACATAGGATTTGCATTATTTAGGTGTCAATGAACGCGTATTAATATTTTGTAAATTTGTCGCATTTTGAAAAAAATCGTTGGAGCCGTTTTTTAATTTTAGAAAAAAACAGTGCAAAAAATTAGGTTTTTTTCATAAACAATAAATTTTTAACCTGATTTGCGAAATATAGTAATCAATGTTTGAAAATTTATATACTCCAAACAATGTTTGTAGAAACACCATCAAAACCTTTTCTCATGAATACGTAAAAAATCAAATAAAAAATAAAAAATCATTACAAATCATCATGATTTTCATTTTTATCATTCACTATATCTCACGAACCAGATATAATATTTGCATCATTAAGGTGTCAGTAGACGTGTATTAACATCTTTGTGAAGTTTTTAACATTATAAAAATTCGTTTCAGCCTTTTTTTAATTTAATAGAAGAAAATGCACAAAAATATAGTTTTTTCCAAAAAATATATTTTTTTAACTTGATTTGCACAGCACAGTGATACCAGTTTATGAAATTTATACATTCTTATCAGGTTTTGAAGAGAAACCGGCAAAATTTTCTTGCATGATTATTAAAAAATCAAATAAAAAATAAAAAATCATTCAAAGTTACCGTGTAAAGAGGATTCATACGTATGATATTACTTTATATCTTTTATTCTAAAAAATTGTTGTAAATTCAATCAAAGTTTTAAAATATTTGCATAATTTGAGCAGATTTTTAATAGTTTTTATAGTCTTTTAATTTCAAAAAATGCTTAAATTTTGAAAACCAACAAAAAATTTCAAGACCAAAAAGGCCCCCCCACGGATTGATCCGCGTGAATATTCAATCTGTCCTCATCGACTAAAAACCTTACGTAATCAATGGACCCTCCCGTAGACGATATGATTCATATTAACTCATTCCTGTTATTGCTATGAATACCTCTCATTGTTATTACTTAAAGTAGTATTATTTTCAAAATTATTATTTTGTTCAATGTTGTTGATGTTTATGTAGATATTACTGGGAAGTTGACCGTGTGGACCTCAAGGGTCGCACCTCGCGGCTTGTTTTCGCTTTGGTTTTATCTTTAAAATCATCTTACAATTCTACATAATAAATTTTTCATTTATTATACATATAAATTTTTCCAGCATGAACAAGTAAGGCTCTTGTAATAATAATCATTTTTGATTATAGAATCGAATCAAGGTAAAGGATAAAAGAAAATTTTCAAGCACTTGTTTCTCAGAAATTTTATTATATATTGGCATGAACTTTTTTAAATTATTATTTCATGTTCGATTGATGGAAAAAAATATAACTTTCATTTTATATTGATTATTCTATTTCATAGAAGGCGCTGCAATTAAGCTCTAAAAAATTAAACGGCATTTTCAAAAGCACCGCACTTTAAAAAAATTAAAAATTAGTTCAAAGAAAACGTCGAAAATCGACCTTTTTCTTAATTTTTTTAACGCCACATTTTTTTCAATTTTTGGGCATGATCTGGTGGCTGACGGTGTAATATACTCTAACAAATAAAACGCATCAAAGTTTTCGGAAATCGGTTAGGTAGATCCGGAGATTATCTCTATGCCATGTTAAAAACGTTGTTCTACGAAAAAGGCGTTTAAAATTTTTGTTCCATTTTGCTGATAAATATTGTTTGAAAAATGAAAAATTAGCCATTATTGAAAAAAACACATTTGATATGTATATTAGCACCAAGCGCAGGTAAAAAGCTGCAAATATAATGTTTAAAGAACAAATCGGTATTTTAGAGAAGGGGAATGAAAGAGAGGCTACGCGGCCGGCAGCTGATCAAATATCTGCAAAGAGCCGAAAACGCGCACACATTGAAAGTCGCTATTTATATATTAAACTTTCGAGCTTCGAAAAAATATTTCTGGAGGTCATTTTTAAAGTTCTAGAGACTGAAATTTCTAAAGTGGACTAGTACCTTAATAGAGCAATAAATAAAACGAACAAATGTGCCTGATAATTAAAAAATCATATTCCAAAATTTGTGCCACACATTTTTTGAGTTATTGGAACTTCAACTTGTCACGTTTGCTATGGCGAACCAGCGAAAAAACAAAATGCTAAGATTTAATGAAACTGCCACAAAAATAATTATAATTTAGTCAAAATGAAAAGTCAATAGCGAATAGCAATAGATAGATTTCAGATGATAAATGAGATGTTTTAATTTGCAGAGTACTTGTAGCAGCCTCGATCATTATCTTTCTCATATTCTATTCTGAATATTTAAAATTTATATTAGTCGAATGAAATAAACAAAGAAAATGTCATAAACTCACGAAAAAAGAGTTCTTTCATAAGATTTTGGCACTTCCTTAACCCTTTTTCAGGATAAATGAACACACAAATTATTTTACTACAAAACTATTATAGTCTTCATCAGATGATCGTACTAAATTATCTTCGAAAATTAGACGAAAATATGCTTACCTTCTGTAAAAATCTGGTAAAAAATTAAATTTGGGTATAAAATCCAGATATCGTTGCACTGAAAAAATTGCTGAATAAAATTTTACGTGAGATCAATTGTGCAAAAAAAAATTTTGAAAATCTTTCTACCATGGCCAATTTAAAGAGTAAATATTTGGTATCAACTTTGTAAAGTGAATAAAAGATTTAAGAATTTATAGTCGAGAAATAGTTCGTCTTAGAATTGATAGTATGAAAAAACATGCTTTATTTTCCACATCATTTTCATTTGCTTGTCTCACTCCTAACTTTAAAACGGTTCATGGCAGGACAAAGTTGCATGAGAATAAAAGTTGCGTAAGAAAACTTTGTACAAGATAAGATTTGTTTAAAATTCTATAACATTTAGCCGCAAAATAGCAATAATTAAAAAAAAGGAAAGAAGCCGTTTCTTATTCATTTTTTTGTACCATTTCAAAAACACTTAGGACCTTCATAGTTCGCCTAAAAAATCTTTATATTAGAATAAAACAGCACACATATTTCCATCAAAATCTAATCAGTAGATTTTGCAGATATTCGACCAGCTGTCGGCCGCGTAGCCTCTCTTTCATTCCCCTTCTCTAAAATACATCTTTAAACATTATATTTGCGGCTTTTGAACTTCCCAGTATATGGGAAGTTCAAGAACTAATCGACTCGAAAATCGAAATTGAAATTTTCAACATTTCTTTACGTTTTGAGGTCTATCGAGTATATATTAAGTGTTTTTTGAAAGGGAGATGTATGTGTGTGTGTATGTACGTTCGTGGACACTTTTTTCTACGAGCATAACTCACGTAAACAAAGTCGTATCGACTTCGTTAAGGTGTCAATCGAAGCGTCTTTGCAATCTTAAGAGTCGATTAGTTTTTGGGAAACTTCATTCAAGGGGGTTTGTTGTTTTGCCCCTTTGAAGGTCATTTGTGTCATGCGTTGTATCTCGCGAACCAAACATACGCATACATCAATCGACGCGTATTAACATTTATGTGATTCAATCAAATTTTTAAAAAAATTCTTCGAGCCTTTTTTTAATTTACTAAAAAAAGTGCAAAAAATTGGGTTTTTTTTCAAAAACAATAAATTTTTAACCTTATTTTCAAGTCGAAGTAAACAATCTTTATATAATTTATATACTCAAAGCAATGTTTATAAAAACAACATCAAAACATTTTCTCATGATTACGTAAAAAATTAAATAAAAAATAAAAAAATCATTAACAGTCATCATGACCTTCAAGGTCATTTCTGTCATGCGTTATATCTCGCGAATCAAACAAACGATTTGCATGGTTAAGGTATCAATCGACGCTTATTAACATTTTTGTGAATCTATCGAATTTTTAAAAAAAATCGTTGGAACCGTTTTTAATGTAAGAGAAAAAAGTGCAAAAAATTAGGTTTTTTTCAGAAACAATAAATTTTTAACCTGATTTACGAAATATAGTAATGTATGTTTATAAAATTATATACTCCAAACAATTTTTGTAAAAACAGCATCAAAACTTTTTCTCATGATAACGTAAAAAATTAAATTAAAAATAAAAAAACATTAAAAGTCATCATGATTTTCAAGGTCATTTTTATCATTCACTATATCTCACGAATCAGATATAATATGTGCATCATTAAGGTGTCAGTTGACGTGTATTAACATCTCTGTGAAGTTTTTAACATTATAAAAATTCATTTCAGCCGTTTTTTTAATTTAATAGAAGAAAATGCGAAAAATTATGATTTTTTTTCATGAAAAATATTTTTTTACCTGATTTGCACAGCACAGTGATACCAGTTTATAAAATTTATACATTCGTATCAGTTTTTGAAGAGAAACCAGCAAAATTTTCTTCCATGATTATGGAAAAAATTAAATTAAAAATAAAAAAATCATTCAAAGTTACCATTTAAAGAATGAATGATATCACTTTATATCTTTTACTCTAAAAAAAATGTTGTAAATTCTATCAAAGTTTTAAAATATTTGCATAATTTGGGCAGATTGTTAAAAGTTTTTATAGTCTTTTAAGTAAAAAAACTGCTTAAATTTTGAAAACCAACAAAATTTCAATCAAATTTGCATTTGCGGTAATCAACGCTTTGAATGGTAAAATGTTTTGTAGTGAATACTTTGCAAGATCATATGCTTTAAAAAGCTTTCATCGAATGAAAAATTTTAGTTTTTAGTAGATTCATTCTTAAGTAATCGTAAGATTTCAATAACCATCATCATGTGTAATACATTTTACTTTTTACATGCAATTGAACCTTTTTTTGACTGCATATACAAAAATTTTCAAGACCAAAAAGGCCCCCACCGATTTATCCGCGTGAATACTCAATCTGTCCTCATGGACCATATGACGATATGAGTCATATCAACTCATTCCTGTTACTGCTATGAATACCTCTCATTGTTATTACTTAAAGTAGTAGTATTTCCAAAATTATTATTGTGTTTAATGTTGTTGATGTTTATGTAGATATTACTGGGAAGTTGACCGTGTGTACCTCAAGGGTCGCACCTCGCGGCTTGTTTACCTGTGATTCGTGCTAATTTAGACTTCTACATATCACTTGTTTTTTTTCAAAAATGGCTATTTTTTTATTTTTCAAACAATATTTATCAGCAAAATGGAACAAAAATTTTAAACGCCTTTTTCGTAGAACAACGTTTTTAACATGGCATAGAGATAATCTCCGGATCTACCTAACCGATTTCCGAAAACTTTGATGCGTTTTATTTGTTAGAGTATATTACACCGTCAGCCACCAGATCATGCCCAAAAATTGAAAAAAAATGTGGCGTTAAAAAAACTAGGAAAACAGGTCGATTTTTCACAATTCTTTGAACTAATTTTTAATTTTTTTAGAGTGCGGTGCTTTTGAAAATGCCGTTTAATTTTTTTACAGCGTAATTGCAGCGCTTTCTATGAAAGAGAATAATAAATACAAAAACAAACCGCGAGGTGCGACCCTTGAGGTCCACACGGTCAACTTCCCAGTAATATTTACATAAACATCAACAACATTAAACGCAATAATAATTTTGGAAATAATACTACTTTAAGTAATAACAATGAGAGGTATTCATAGCAGTAACAGGAATGAGTTAATAGGAATCATATCGTCTACGGGAGGGTCCATTGATTACGTAAGGTTTTTGGTCGATGAGGACAGATTGAATATTCACGCGGATCAATCTGTGGGGGCCTTTTTGGTCTTGAAAATTTTTGTAAATGCAGTCAAAAAAAAGGTTGAATTGCATGTAAAAAGTAAAATGTATTACACATGATGATGGTTATTGAAATCTTACGATTACTTAAGAATGAATCTACTAAAAACTAAAATTTTTCATTCGATGAAAGCTTTTTAAAGCATATGATCTTGCAAAGTATTCACTACAAAACATTTTACCATTCAAAGCGTTGATTACCGCAAATGCAAATTTGATTGAAATTTTGTTGGTTTTCAAAATTTAAGCAGTTTTTTTACTTAAAAGACTATAAAAACTTTTAACAATCTGCCCAAATTATGCAAATATTTTAAAACTTTGATAGAATTTACAACATTTTTTTTAGAGTAAAAGATATAAAGTGATATCATTCATTCTTTAAATGGTAACTTTGAATGATTTTTTTATTTTTAATTTAATTTTTTCCATAATCATGGAAGAAAATTTTGCTGGTTTCTCTTCAAAAACTGATACGAATGTATAATTTTTATAAACTGGTATCACTGTGCTGTGCAAATCAGGTTAAAAAATATTTTTCATGAAAAAAAATCATAATTTTTCGCATTTTCTTCTATTAAATTAAAAAAACGGCTGAAATGAATTTTTATAATGTTAAAAACTTCACAGAGATGCTAATACACGTCAACTGACACCTTAATGATGCACATATTATATCTGGTTCGTGAGATATAGTGAATGATAAAAATGACCTTGAAAATCATGATGACTTTTAATGTGTTTTTATTTTTAATTTAATTTTTTACGTTATCATGAGAAAAAGTTTTGATGCTGTTTTTACAAACATTGTTTGGAGTATATAATTTTATAAACATACATTACTATATTTCGTAAATCAGGTTAAAAATTTATTGTTTCTGAAAAAAACCTAATTTTTTGCACTTTTTTCTCTTACATTAAAAACGGTTCCAACGATTTTTTTTAAAAATTCGACAGATTCCCAAAAATGTTAATACGCGTCGATTGATACCTTAACCATGCAAATCATTTGTTTGATTCGCGAGATATAACGCATGACAGAAATGACCTTGAAGGTCATGATGACTGTTAATGATTTTTTTATTTTTTATTCAATTTTTTACGTAATCATGAGAAAATGTTTTGATGTCGTTTTTATAAACATTGCTTTGAGTATATAAATTATATAAAGATTGTTTAATTCGACTTGAAAATAAGGTTAAAAATTGATTGTTTTTGAAAAAAAAACAATTTTTTGCACTTTTTTTTAATAAATTAAAAAACGGCTCGAAGAATTTTTTTAAAAATTTGATTGAATCACATAAATGTTAATACGCGTCGATTGATGTATGCGTATGTTTGGTTCGCGAGATACAACGCATGACACAAATGACCTTCAAAGGGGCAAAACAACAAACCCCCTTGACTGAAGTTTCCCAAAAACTAATCGACTCTTAAGATTGCAAAGACGCTTCGATTGACACCTTAACGAAGTCGATACAACTTTTACGTGAGTTATGCTCGTAGAAAAAAGTGTCCACGAACGTACATTCGTACGTACGTACGTACATACACACACACATATACATCTCCCTTTCAAAAACCACTTAATATATACTCTATAGACCTCAAAACGTAAAGAAATTTCAGTTTCGATTTTCGAGGCGATTACAAGAACTTCCCATATACTGGGAAGTTAATAAAAGTTATATATTCTTGTATCAGTATATTCAGTTACACGTTTCGACAAATTAAAAAGAAAACCATACCCCAAACAAATGGATACACTTAAGAAGGCGATTTGTTAATGGATTAACTGAGATTTGAGAAATAAGCTTAGATAAACTAAATGCAAGTAATTAAGCATTTGAATATCAATAATCGAAAAAGCGTAATAAATTAATGATACATAGACGATCAGACAAATACCCGTAATAGCTGCCGATGGGTGGTTTACGAAAGGAAATCCATTATTTAAAGACGACAACTACTAAGCGTTCAACATACTTTAAGTATCTCGATTCCATTTCGAACCATATTTTGTAACAATTTAAACAATTGCTTCAATAGTGAAAGTACATTGAAGGGCTCCCTTTAAAACGATTCTACCTACAAAACTAAACATAAAAACTATGCGGTGTAAATAGGATATTTGTAGCCAAGTCAGTTTAGTTATGTTCTCTTTTCCGAAAATCCAAATCGAAATTTTCGACATATCTTTACGTTTTAAGGTCTTAGGAGTAATTCTTTTTTTTTCTACGACGATAAAATACGAAAGAAAATCTTCGCATCAACTTTGTTGAGGTGTCAATCGAAGTATACTAACATTGGTGTGATTGAATTCATACGCATTTTTAAATTATATAAATAGCTGCGAAAAATTTGAATTTCTTAAACCAACCACTTTTTAGTATTATTTTCACCTTTGGCAAACAATGCCCTATAAAAGCTGACGCTTGAAAGAGTTTTCATCAAATTTAAGGTTAAAGTTTTTTAATAGTTCCAAAAAACAGTTACAACGAATACAGCTAACAATGAATAGCCACAATAAATATGGGGTTGATATGAATAATATTAACCCTTTAGATCACTGTGTGACATTACTGTACATACAAAATAATTCCTTACAAATTCCAAAACTTACATTTTATTCCATTTTAAGTCACTGTAACACGGCGGTAGCACACAATTCGATGTTTATTAAAATTCGTGCAAAATTCACTTTGCGCCACTTTGTGGCATTTGTTCGTTAGTGAAGTTAATAAAATACGAAATAATACAAAAACAACATTAAATTTATATCAATGTTATAAATATATTAGGTAAGAATATAGTTTAGGCTATTTATTATTCGGAATGCACAATATTTGGTTATTTATTAATTATTATCGAATAACTGTTTGTAACATTTCTGTTACATTATCTGATAATGTTCCTTGGGAGCAGTACATTGGCATTTATTTGTTTTTTTTTTTATTAGGATGGCTTACCGAAAACTAGAAAAGAAAGAAGATGCTGCAAATCTTTTGAAATTATGAGTCTAGTGAGGATGATTTTGATAACGTTGCGGATCCTGATTTTTTTTGCTGATTTGGAGTTCCAATTGGAAGATGTGGTGATGCAATTTCGGCAGCACATTTGCGCAATTCACCAAACAGTTGCTACGCTACCGGAAAGGATGTCTGTGGCATATACGAGAACCTCCTCGCAAAAGAGCCCGTTAAAAAATCATCTGTGTTACGGCTAAGGTACTTTAATATTATCGGATTAGTTTTCATACAACTCATCATGATGGGATTATGGCCACAATACTAAGATATTTGCAACGTGCACACCACAAATTGTACGCTCTTAAAATTACAACTCTGTGTAACAATTATAACAGCATATTTTACAATAGTTAATGTCACCCCAAAGCTGTAAAAGATGAACTTTTTCAATAATAAAAATGTTATTACCACGATTGTCTGTCTTTTATTTCACAATCATTCACTTCACCTTCACCGAGTAAAGAAAAATTATAAAATCTCAACTTCCATTAGCCGTCGAAAACACAATTATATGCAAAGTCTGAAGGCCGTTGTTTGCCGGCATCCACAATACCGGCACAATAACTATCTTCACGCAAAACAAACAAACAAACGCTTCTCGAATGCAATGCAAAACGCAAAAAAAGTGCAAGTAAGCATTACATCTAGATAATGCAGCCGGCTGACTACCGGCGAATAACTATCTTCACTCAAAACAAACGCTTCTCGATTGCAATGCAAAATGCAAAAAAAAAGTGACGCTGACGCTCAATTTGCGCAATTTATGTAGTTATGTCGACCTTTGACACAGCAACAGCTATGTCGACCTTTGACACCACAACAGATCGCCAACAGAAACGAAGACAAAACGATAAGAAGCTAAGCAAGCCGATAAGGTACGAAAGGGCAAACCAACCAAATAATATATTTGTATAGTGATTAGATATTAAGTATAAAAGAATTGTACTTGAGAAGAGCAGGCGAGTTGAATAAGAATAAGGCAAGCATTAGCATCGCATATTGAAAGTCGCTGTTTTCTTTTTCTTCGTTAATACAATAATATTCCCTCGTTCGGAACCACACACGTAACTATGTTCTCAAATAAATTCACCTAAATACACGTGCTCGACGTAAACACGTGCATGATCCATACAGTCACCTCACTCGCACTCATCATGACGGTACCGACTTCAACAAAGGAGTGGTAGCAGAATAGAGGTAACTATGGAGTGGAACATCAACATAATTTGTGGTAGCAGTTTCACTATGTGTTTGTGACACCTTCATGTAGTGGTTGGTTGGCACTTGCGGACGACATCAATAATTTGAGGGACCGAAATTTTGGCGCAAGATTTCAAAAAAATTTCATAACGAAACATTATTCAAGAATATATTACGGCAATTTTCGACCTCCGATGAAAACAATTTGCATAAATATCAAATAGAAACCTACAGCCCACTCACTTAACGTTTAGATTCTGAACATATTGAATGAGTTCTCAAATACATGTAACATTAATAATTTTAGTTTTAAACACAGCAAAAAAACATTAAAATCATATGTCTTCGAGACTTATTATAAGATGAATTTCTATGGTTATGGCTAAACTTTAAAAATCCCGTCAATATTGCAGTAAACCACTCAAAATTTAATATTAACAGTAAAAACCGGGAACACTCGACTTACTTTGTTAAACATTAAAGCCACCCTCTTCCTTTTACAACCGGGCTTGGGACCGGCTTTGGCAGAATTATGGCAATTACCAACATCGAATATGAAATAAATAATTGATTAAATTCATCTTGTCTCATTAATTTTATGAAACGCCACTGATTGTCAATTGTACACAATTTTAGGAAATGTCATTCTTTGTATTGGAAATTTCAGAGTTCATAAAAATGTGAAACTTTCAATTAAAACAGCTTTTAAAAGTACTCAATCTTTTAAACATATAACAGCATGTATATTTACTGCACTTAAGTACGAAAATGCACTCCTTTATTTCGAAAATATGATGAACCATAAATTTTGCACTTTGTATCACAAATTCTTGAAATTCACTAACTGTCGCGTCAAATTTATCAACACTGTTTTCTTCGGGCTGCTACACCCGAGGTTAACACTTGTTTTTGTCACATAGTACTTCGAAATAAGGTCAGGATTTGTAAAAAAAACACTTAATTTCGATGAATACGCGTTTTGCTTTCTTTTTGTTAAGACGTGTCAATGAAAGTCGTTTGACACTTATGCACCTTTAACACTTATGAACATCGCTCTATTGATACCACACACGTATAGGCGTTTATTCAGTTCGTTACGTTCCTGTTAGTTTCCTGTTCCAAGGGTAACAGGCTCCGCTCGCAAATTACGACGTTAGAGCAATTAGCGCCCACGAAATCTGACGTCAAAGCAGGCCTTCTCGCTCGAAACATATAATCTGATATCTTCCCACCGTGGCAAGCCGCTGCTTTTTCACGGCACCAGGAACCAGTTTTCCATACAAAACAGCATCGGCATTTTAGGGCGCTAGAATATACCTGTTATTTACTCGCGTAATGCTTTTTGAAAGGCCTAGTGCCTACTTTACTACTGGGGTGCCAACGTGGTGGCTGTTTGTTAGTACCCATATGCGAGTAGAGCCCATTTGGATGTGCTTTGAAGTCTTCATGCTTCCGAGCATTGTGACTTTTGCGGCATATCTGGGGGCTCGGCGTGGAGTTAAGAGGTTACCCGGTGCCGAGACCGATAGATCGGCAGAGGATTAGGTAGGCCTCGCTTCCACCAGTAAGGTCACTGAACCTGCACTCAGTAGGCAAACTGGTACTTCCAAGTGGTGGTAGGTGGGCGTTGGCAGTCGCATTGTAGCTGCCCGTTGTCCGTTCGCGGACCGTTAAGTTAAACCCCCAGGGTAGGCCTCCACGTTAAGCTCCGGTACGATTCTGATTCTTCGTTAGGTATTTGAAAGAAAAATTAAAAAAGTTGTTGGTTCTATATAAAATATATTTCATGTATACAACATTTTTGGTTTTTCCACCTTTCAAATAAATAAAGATGGCAGCTGGTCTCCCTACTCTTGAACAGCCTACGTATAGCTGATGAAAACACCGGATATTTTAAATCCAAACCGCAAATTTTCAACGATTGGCCTTGCGCTTTTTTACTGTTATAGCGAAAGCAAAGCGAAAAGCGAATTGAAGACGCGTAAAATTTGATGGTAAATCTGGTGGAATCATCGGAGTTTTGGGAATCAAAACGTTTTCGCCGTAGTACTTCTTTGCCAGAATGATAGCTTCAATCAAATTCTGGATTAATTTCATTATAAATTACAGCAAGTCTTATACCATTGCATAGTTTCGGTTGATTAATATTCCGAAGCATTATTATAAGCGTTCCAACTATCAAGTGAGTTCAAAAACTCGGTCGGGTAATTCATTACGTCCTTTGCAATCATAATAGTGTCGATTGATTTGTATGCAATGAACATTCTATCAATTTAATTCAAAATAGATGCATTTACATCAGATCCATCTTTCTTTTTGTCAGCCAATATTGGCCATTCACTCAACCATGAGTGATTTTTAAAATTCTCCTTAATGTTTACGGACATACTATGAATTAAATCATGCGATAGCATAGAAATTTGTGGGCAGCGTGATTAGATCACCAATAGGATTTGTCCATTTCCAATGTGCAATAGCTGCTTCGAAAAATCTGCCGCAGATGGATCATTTAGTAATTGCGCACTGACTTTTAGGTTCAATGAGAATTTCTTAACGTATCTACACAAAACAGAACATTTCAGACAGGAATTCAGTTCGTCTGCAGGAGTGGAACGGGGTATGATCGACAAGGTTTGTCTAAAGTCACCAGCCAAGAGTATCATGGCGCCACCAAATATTTCTTGGTTTCCTCGCAAATCCCTTAAAGTGCGATCTAAGGCTTCAATTGACTTTTTATGTGTCATCGTGCACCCATCGCATACAATAACCTTGCCCTCTTTCAAAACTTTGGTCATTGCAGAATTTTTGGAAATATTACATGCTGGTGTTTCATTAACTTGCATATTTAAAGGCAATTTTAGAGAAGAATGCGCAGTACGGCCACCATCCAATAATGTGGCTGCAATTTCTGACGAAGCCAGAGCCAATGCTATTTCACTCTGACATCGTATGCAAGTTATCACATTGCGCAATCATACCAATGAACTTCCCACAAATCTTCCAAGTCACCTCCTTGCGCAATCATGCCAATCAACTTTCCACAAATATTCCATACTTACCATTTTTTCCATCGTAATATTGAACTGCTTCCTAATGCAAATAAATAGATCATTAACCCAAGTCGCTTAACCTATTTATCAATCATTGCACACACCACGCGTTTTTTGCTAATTCCGATAATGCAATAATGCACACACAGGTTATTCCGCAATTTCGATGCACACTCAAGCTGGTGACCTAGTTTAATTATTGCTAAGGTTGTAGAAATAAATTAAGTATATAAATTGTAGTGATGTTTAAGCTCGGGTCAGTTCAACTTTGGATGGTCAATAAACATTTTTAATCGCGAACCTTGCTTTTTTTTACTTCACCGAAAGGAGAAGACATAACTGGCGCCCGAGCGAATTAACAACTGTTCCCGTGAGAACACAGTTCAGGCCGTGGTAAAAGATCTGTTCCCGTGAGAACACAGTTCCACCCGTGCAAATTAAGAGCTGTTCCCGTGAGAACACAGTTCAAACCGAATTTAATAAAACTGTTCCCGTTAGAACACAGTTCCGTCCGGAAAAATCGAAAAAAGCTGTTCCCGTGAGAACACAGTCGGAAACGAATTTTTAAGGACGTTAACGATCCTACGCGAAGTGTTCGTAAAGCAACAACCTGTTCGCGTGAGAAATCACCTGCACATCGAAGTTCCTGAGAGTGAGAAAAAACCCTTGCAAAAGAGCAGCTTCACAGTGATCAGAAACCGTACCGCAGCAGGTGCATCACAACCTTTGAATAGAGAGAATAAGGAAGCGAAATCAGTAAAGAGAATTGAAGCAATTTTCGACTTTCGTAGAACGAGACAGAAAATCACGCAAAATGCACCAGTGCAGTAGGTGAAAATCGTTGATTCAAATGGGCTTCATTCAAAAATCTATATTGAGTAAAGAAATTATTGGGAAATTAAAGTCTTGAATTAACAACAGGAAGTACAACAAAAATTTATTTAACTAATTTATACATTTTTAATTGGAATAGTAGCTTAAATAAAATAGACCAACATACATTCTCTGGTCCAGCCGATGTTCCAAGAATATTTCGATAATTTACTCCTTCACGTACAGCACGTATTTCACAGTTATCTATTTCCTAAAGAAAAATAATGACAATATTTTTTAAAGCTTAAAAAATCTACTTACCATATTTAATACCGCTTTCGGTACAGCATACGGCTTCAAATATTTCCGCCTTGCGCCCCTCAATATATATGTCTCCTCGAAATGGAGCTCACACACTTTTCTATTTTAGTGTTTTGAGTCACCTCCTATTATTTTTAGCCATTGTGTGGCTCGACTTGGTGACTTCGGAAATCTGAAATTAAATTCAAAAAGTTGATAACCCCACTTCATGGTATAATTGTGCCGACACTGAACTACCGATGATCATATGTCTCGAATTTGACAACTAAGTCTTCCATGGCTGGAAATGCAATTACTTAACTTTGCATTTAAAATTTTAAATGAAAACATTACTAATATCTACTTAACCCAAACTTTTTGTACAAAGTGAAATGTTATTTACTCACTGAAAGGAAGAAAGTCGGACGGCTTTATTTCCCTGCAAAGATTTGCATTCCGGGTAGCAGCAACGCATTGTCTTCTTACTATACAGCAATCTTTCACTTTTTCACCAATAAATCACTGAAACACGATATATTATTCTGTCGTTTCGCGATTACACACCAGTTTTTCACTAAATAGTTCATTTTCGGCGATTTTTTATAACTTTTACGCGTCACGCTCGATCCCGGCAAAGAAATTCCGCAAAAAAAATGGCCGAAACAAGAAACATATGGGACTAAGTTTGACACTCAAGTTTGACGACGGCATACTATCCGTGAGGGAATTTGTATGTATTGAACACCTTGCTGTGTGACTAGGCAGCCGTGTAGGTGAAATGTATGAGCCACGGGGCGAGTAAGGGGAAATGTGTGCTGCTTTGCACTCTCATGAGAGCAAGTGCTTTGAATGTAGTAAAATTGCTTCACCGCCGCTTACAGGCTGGCATAGGTGACTTCGCTTCCTTATTCTCCTTATTCAATGATCACAACTGTAGAAATCATCCAACGGTTGCACCAAAAAGGAGCAATACGGACTGTCCGCTGAAGACATCAACGATGCAGCTGGCGATAATTAATTTTATGTAAGTCAAGTATTTTCATAAAACTGCAATTGAATTAAGTAAAGTTAAGGAAATTTCATCAAATATTTTGTTTTGAGTAAAATTTGAGATTATATAAGGAAATTTGCAAATTGAATTGATCTGAATAAAAGTAAATCAAATCAAACATCTTGTTTTCAAATATAATATTGATTGAAATCATATAAAGAAATATTTAAGAAATAATAGTGCAGAAATTGTCAAGATTCGTGTAAACCAACTTGAGTGTTTCAAAAGTGAACGCAATTTAATATTGGTGAATACTGTGTGTGAATTTTGACGTTATAGTTGAATCTTTTGTGTGTGTAGTAATTTATCTTTTCGCGATATTTTATCTGAAATGGAGGCAATCCATGATACGTTGAGAGAGATTACAGGAGCCTTAAATTCGCAAATCGAACTGGCGAAACGGTAAGAATTGTGGATTATTGCTCTCGAGGGAAATCCTCAATCCCAATCCTCTAGTTCATCAGTATCATCAGATACAACGATTCCCACGACAGAACAAGATTTAGACAACATCAAAAAACTCCCCGATTGTGTGAGGGACCTCCAAACTTTCGACGGAAACCCAGTGCAGTATATTTCTTGGGTGCATAGCGTCGAAATGATCCTTGAAGATTACAAAATCGTTCGACAGAAGGCCATCTATAGAGCGATACTCCGTCACATTTGGCAAAAGATAAGGGGTGCTGCCGACTCTGCCCTTATCTCTTACAATATTTTTGACGAAGATTGGTCTTGTATTAAAAAGTGTCTTTCTCTCCATTACGCGGATAAGCGAGACGTTCGGACCTTGGAGCACCAATTGCATTCCATGGTCCAAAGGAATAAAACAGTTGATGAGTTCTACGCAGCCGTGAACCATCAGCTCTCATTAATAATTAATAAAATTAAAACGGAGGATCGTTCCCCTGAAACTATCTCAGCATTAACCGAGAATTATCGGAATAGGGCGTTAGACGTATTTATTAGAGGCTTCAACGGAGACCTCTCGAGGATGCTGGTAATACAAAAACCTCAAACTCTTCCGGAAGCCTATGCTTCATGTCTCGAAATTCAGAACCTCAACTTTAGAAATTTTCAGATTCATAATAGAAATGTAAACAATGTAATCTCCGCTCCCACAAATCAATTTTTTAGCCCGAAATTGGATCCTTACAAACAAAGGCTACCAGTGAATGATAGGAATCAAATAAACAACTACCCAAATAAGTTTCGGTACCAACCTAATGCAAATATTCCTCCACCCAGGCCAGCTCAGCCTAAACCACCAGTTCCAATGGATATAGACAAATCTATTCAAACACGCCAGGTTGACTATTTGAACAGATCATCTCAGGTTCCTCAGAACAAGCGTTCAAATGATTTGTTGAATTATCCGAGGAAATCGCAACGACTTTTTAACATCGGGTTAGATGAAGAATGTGAAGAAATTCATGTCGAACAACGTGAAGACGACTATAATTCTGAACTACAAAACCAACTAGATGAAGATTACTGTAATGCAGACGATGATTCCGAAGATAATCATGTAAATTTTATGATGGACGTCTCTCTAGCGTACCATACATAGAATATACCGTTCGGGATGGTAAAGTATTAAAATTCCTTGTGGATACTGGTGCCAACAAAAACTTTATCTCCCCCAGAATCGCTCATAATGCTAAAAAGGTAGAAAACCCCTTTAATATTCAGTCCGCCGCGGGACAAATATCTATTACTGAAAAAGTTAGTGGTCCGATTTTTAAAAGCATAGGTAATGGCACAAACTTAGATTTCTTCGTTTTGCCGGGACTCAAGTCATTCGATGGTATCATTGGGGATGACACTCTGAGGGAATTGGAAGCCCTCATAGATAGGAAACATAACGTACTCATAATCAAACCTAACATAAAAATTCCTCTTAAAGCAAAAGAGTCAAGGCAGGTAAATAATATTGAACACGTTGACTGCGAACATTTGAATAGTCAAACGAAAAGGAATTTGCAATCTCTACTGAATAGGTTTTCGCCGATTTTTGGTCCAATAAGCGATAAAGAATTGGTCGACACTAGCGTTCGCGCAGAAATTAGAACCATTTCTTCTGAGCCAATTTATACTAAATCTTACCCATATCCAGTTAACATGAGATCGGAAGTCGAAAGACAAATTAAACAAATGCTCGATGATGGAATCATTCGTCCCTCAAAAAGTCCATACAATTCGCCAATATGGATTGTTCCAAAAAAGGCAAATTCTGCGGGTGAAAAACAGTATAGGCTTGTAATCGACTTTAAACGTCTTAATGCAGTAACGATCCCAGATACATATCCCATCCCAGACATAACAAACACTTTAGCTAGTTTTGGAAAATCAAGATATTTTACCACCCTCGACTTAACGTCGGGTTTTCATCAAATTAAGATGTCCACGGATGACATCCCGAAAACTGCATTTTCCACAGCAAAGGGAAAATTCGAATTTACTCGACTTCCGTTTGGACTCAAGAACGCGCCGTCAATCTTCCAAAGAATGATAGACGACGTCTTGAAACCTTTCGTTGGAAAAATTTGTTATGTCTACATCGACGATATTATCATTTTAGGTGAAACTGAAGAAACGCATTTGAAAAATTTAGGAACCGTGCTTAGCCAACTAAGGAACGCAAATCTAAAAGTAAACATTTCAAAATCGAAATTTTTAAGGACTCAGGTTGAATTTCTAGGATACATTATCTCCGAAAAGGGAATTCTACCAGATCCCAAAAAGATATCAGCAATCAGCAAAATTAAGCCCCCCACAAATTTAAAGGATCTGAAAGCCTTCCTTGGTTTAGCCTCTTATTATAGAAAATTTGCAAAAATCGCGAAACCATTGACTATTCTGACGAGAGGCGAAAACGCTCAAATAAGAGCCAATCAGTCGCAAAAAAGGATATTAAGCTTGGAAAGCTCGAATTGCAGACGTTCAATGATTTGAAAACTCTTCTTACTTCTTCCGAAATACTAACCTTCCCAGATTTCGAAAAACCATTTGTGCTCACCACAGATGCGTCTAATACTGCGATCGGAGCAATCTTGCCGCAAGGCGAGATCGGTAAGGACCGACCCATTACCTACATCTCCAGATCTCTTAACAAAACGGAAGAAAATTACGCAACCAATGAAAAAGAGATGTTGGCAATTGTCTGGGCACTGGATAAATTAAGAACATATCTTTATGGCGCAAAGAAGATCAAAATTTTAACCGACCATCAGCCATTAACCTTCGCCTTGAGCAATAACAATCACAACGCAAAACTTAAACGTTGGAAGGCAAGGATTGAAGAGTTTAATTATGAACTAATCTACAAACCAGGTAAAACTAATGTTGTAGCTGATCTCTCCAGATTACCAATAGAAGCTAACACGTTAACATCGGATTCAGGAACGGCACATAGTGCTGGTGAGGACAACACTGATCTCATTCTACATTGTGAGGCTCCACTAAATGTGTTTCGAAACCAAATAATTATCTCCGAAGGGAAAGAAGTGAGCGCTTACGAGCAACCACACCCTTCCTTCCAAAGACATTATATTCGTGTGAATCAAATTAACGAAGAGACCAAGTCGCTAAAAGATAAACTTAACCCCAACATAATCAATGGCATTAAAATTCCAGAGCAATTCATTCAACTACTTCAGCAAATCTTCAAAAAACAATTTTCTAAATTTAAGATTCGCATCACTCAAAGAATAGTTCAGGATATTACCAATGAGGATAACAAGTTTAAAATAATACAGGAAGAACATCGCCGAGAACACAGGAATTATAGAGAGAGCAAAGAGCAAATACTCGAGAAATATTACTTCCCGAAAATGAGTAAGCTAATTAAAACCTACACTTAAACATGTGATGTCTGTAACACCACCAAATACGATCGTCATCCACTAAAGCCAGAGTTACAGGAAACACCGGTACCCCAATATCCGGCTGAAATTATGCACATTGACATCCTAGAACCTAGCCTCCAACGAGAGTATCCTAGTCTCTCGCCAAAAGAGCTTGTTACCATAGCAGTGGACAGATATAATAATACCTATCACTCCGTTACCAAGGTGAAACCTGTGGACGTTTTTCTTGGAAGATCAGAACGTCTGAATTACCAAAATCTAATCGATTTTAAAACTAAATTAAACCAGGATCTTAAACATGAGATTTTGCGTAAACAAAGGAACCAAGTAAAAAATCAGAATCTCAGAAGAACCCCGCCAAAAACTTACAAACCCGGAGAAATTGTTTATAAAGTTAATAAGCAAATAAAATCAAAAACTAAACCTTTATTCGCAAAAGAATTAGTCGCCAAGAATAATCGCGTTACTATTACCACAACTACTGGAAAGAGAATTCACAAGTCTCACTTGAAAAATATCCCTTCTGTTTCAGACTAATCTTGTGCTATGTTCGTGGATCTGTAGATGTTTACGAATATACTAGCCCCCTCATGACGATGCGACAAGGCTTCGGCAAAGTAATCAACAGGAATTTTAAAATCATCCACTCAATCAACCTTACTAAATATGATGAAGTCCTGTACAGTATCAAATCGACAATTCAACACCGCATCAACAGAACTAGTATCCTAGTCCCACAACTTAATCATCAGTTAGCAAAAGTGACGGATCTCCTAAACCAACTACGGTTAAAGGAACCTCATAGGCCCAGACGCTCCATAAATTGGATAGGATCAGCATGGAAATGGATTGCTGGTAATCCAGACGCTAATTGGGATAACGTTGTCAAGAGCCAAAATGATTTCATAATAAATAGCAATAAACAGTATAAAATCAACAATCATGTAACTAAAGTCACTACCTTACTAGTAGATAACTATAATAGGATCGTTTCCGAAATAAATACCCATAATAACGATAAATTTGAACAAACAATTTTTAATAAAATGATAATACTGCAGGACGAGATTCAAGAAATTATACTAGCCTGCCAGCTTGCCAAAAATGGAATAGTTAACTCCAACCTATTGGACAACACGGAAATTTATGAAATACTTTCCCAAACCGAAACGCTACCATATAGAAATGAAATTCAGGCTATCGAATATGCCGAGCCCATGGTACTAGTTAAAGATTCACTCCTTCTTTACGTAATTTGTCTTCCTAAAACTGAGCCGATCGATTTCAACCATATACTAATTCGTCCCACCATAAATGACAACAAAATGATCTACGCAAAGTATTCTAATTTACTTATATCCCAAACTATCAAATACGGCATTACCAAAGAGTGTTCCAGAATTCAGGGTACAACTATTTGTCGACAACATCAATTGGAAAAATTAACGTCTGACGATTGTATCTATCAAATCCTAGAAGGAGGTAACGCCGCTTGTGACTATCAGTTCCATGAAAAACCAATAGTTGAGCTAATCAGTGAGAATACAATATATTTAACAAACTTCAAAGGGCAACTTAAATATGGCAATTTAACCAGAACTATAAACGGCACCTTCCTTGTAAACTTTCCAAACGATACAATACAAGTAAATGATGTAAAGTACACCAACAAAGAAATCGAAACTTTTCATCTTTTACCCCCTGTTCTGAATAGCAATCTTACAGCAAATGAAATGAAATTAGACCTGGAGTATTTGCATAAGCTTCATCTAGATAATGTCAACAAATTAGAAAGCCTTCCCTATAATAATGTCGTATCCATCACTTCTGATGCAATAATATTTCTTCTAATAGTGACCCTAGCAGCAATTTTTTTCTATACCTGTCGGAGGCGGACGGCCTCAGTTACACTAGATACTACTCATAGCTCACCCTACGTGTATCCAAATCCTATTAGATTACCATTCTGATCTGTGGGACACAGATTTTTAAGGAGGGAGGAGTTATCACATTGCGCAATCATACCAATGAACTTCCCACAAATCTTCCAAGTCACCTCCTTGCGCAATCATGCCAATCAACTTTCCACAAATATTCCATACTTACCATTTTTTCCATCGTAATATTGAACTGCTTCCTAATGCAAATAAATAGATCATTAACCCAAGTCGTTTAACCTATTTATCAATCATTGCACACACCACGCGTTTTTTGCTAATTCCAATAATGCAATAATGCACACACAGGTTATTCCGCAATTTCGATGCACACTCAAGCTGGTGACCTAGTTTAATTATTGCTAAGGTTGTAGAAATAAATTATGTATATAAATTGTAGTAATGTTTAAGCTCGGGTCAGTTCAACTTTGGATGGTCAATAAACATTTTTAATCGCGAACCTTGCTTTTTTTTACTTCACCGAAAGGAGAAGACATAACTTGCATGCTAAAATCAATAACAAAAATGTTTTCCCCGTACCGCCTGGTGCATCCACAAAATACAAACCACCGATGTAAACCTGCTGCATGACAGTATCACAAACATGCTTTTTTTGATTGAGACATTATTATGCACGTACGCTCCTAGTTCTTTCCAATTGATCAAAAATATCCTAAAACACGCGATTGGGAGCAATCATGCCTAAGTGCACTAATGGTTTGCTGGCGATCATCAAACACATGTCCTCGAACAAAATCAGCGCTTCATTATTTATTTCACGTGTAATTTCCATATGAGTACTCGACATGGTGCGACGCATACGATGTCATATATCCTCTGTCATAGAATCGCGATAAATATGCCACAGTTCGAGTGGGCTTGAAGGGTTACATGTGGATATTATTATGGCGACCAGTGTACGTATTTGTTGTGGAGAAGACGAAATAGTTGCGTCAGCAAGCGATGAATGAGAATCATCCTCAAGCAAATTTAATCGTAGGCACGTTGCATGATATGATTCACATAATGTCCCATTGATTGTTTTCAAAGTCTCAAATGAATCTGGACCATGAACGTTAAACAATAATAAACACAAATAAACACATTCTGCGTTATTAGAATGCACGGTGTATACACGTCCCAATGCATTAGTAGAAAAAACACCAGAATAGTTTTTAACTGCTTTTCCTTGTCTCCGTCTATGAAATGATTGCGACGATGCATTCCATGTATAATACTGGGGAACTTCTGAATATAATAAGTGTTTTTGCCAAGTTATCGGTACGGTACAAAGAAAAAAAATACATGTGTGCAGTTTACACAAGATAGAAGTGAAACCTTCAAAACAAAAACATATCACCAGCGTAGATTTGAAACCACGACCGCTTGCGCCGCGGCCTAGTGTTCTACCACCGCGCTACACAACTGCCGGAAGTATTTAACGATAAATTTTATAGATTCATGTGTTTATATCTTTTTACTGTCGCTTTTTTCGTTTCATCGAGTTTGATTCTACACCGATCCTAAAGAAGTTTTCACTTCAAAAATTAAGTCAACGTTGTATTTGGTGCCTCCGCTGCTCTGGCAACAGCATTTTCAGGCATAAAATATACGCGTTGTACAAATTAATTTCACGGTTACCGATTTATATTAAAAAAAAATTATTTATTTCAATTGTACAACTCTACAGTTCATTTTTGACTGACTTAACGACTAGCTCTTAAGTCCTAGGAAAGGTCGGTCTGTTGATCTTCCCACGTGAGTGCGGCATCAGCAAGTTGGCGAAAATAGGTTGGCGGAAATTATCCAGACGGTGTCAGGTGGAATGGTGCAATTCAAGTAAATTCAGGTGCGCGTGTTAGGCTGTAATCCGATTATGCGCGTTTTGAGAGACTCGTCGTTAACTCTTCCCCCTTTAAGTTGAATGTCCCCATTCAACTAAAATAAAGGTAAATTGTAGAGACTTCTAGCGTTAGATATTGCAGGGAAGCTTGGAGGCTCTTCGCTCTGGACCACAGATGTTAAGGTAGGTTGTCCTGTTTCAAGGGTTACATGCGTGGCTGCCGTTCTCCTGGGCCATACAGGCAATTTGACCAGGATCAAAACAATGAAAATTATTGCAAATAGGCTATAATTCTTCCATTTGGTAATTTTATTTTCCTCCTTGATGAGATTGAGTTTCCTGGTGTTGTTCAGATGAATCTCCTTCATCAGCTCTAGAGATAGTATCTCCTCGATGTCTTTTTCGCCAGAACTTCGTTGTAATATTGGAGGTAGAACCTGAATGCTTTCCGTTTCTTCCGCTCGGAACTTAAAGTTGTTGATGGTGACCGTTGTATTCCTGAATTTTATTAAGTAAGTTCCTTGTAGATGTTGCGTTGTACCGTTTTCGCCCACTTCGCCTTTGAAGTCGTTGATCAAGATTAAGCCGCTTGATATTTCTTCTACCGATGATACGTGGTGACCGTTCGTTTTGTTGCATACCGATGCCTTTCCCTCTAATAGGTTAGGGATACAGGATGAACCACTTATATCTTCTAAATTATTCCTATTACAAATCGTAAGATTGTTAATTGATTTACATTTTCTCTTTATTCCAAAGTAATTATTGTCATGTTTTATTCTGGATTCATATAGAATTTTGCTCACAATGTTATTTTCCTTAATGGGTTTTATAGCGAATTTCTCAAAATTTACTGTTGTGGTTCTAGGAACATTTATAATGTAAAAAAGATGTGTGAAATTTTGAACAATTTTTATGTCGGCAAACTCTAGTGCTTCTTCAACACTGTTATATGGAACATTATCTTCTTCAAAATCTTTCATAATTCTTTTGACTTCGTTTTGAGAGAGAACTTTTGAATTAACTATATTTATTTTAGCTAACTGTATACATTGAACAATGGTTTCTAATTCTTCCTTTATAATTCTTACTTTATATTGTGTATTAAGTGCTAAGATATTCTCAAAAACTTTCTCTTTTTTGATCACATTTAAAATTTCGTTTGTTACTGTTGTTATTTTATTAATTCTTGCATTATGTTCCTTATTTAATAAAAATTGTTGATTATCATTTTTTATCAAGTCATTGATTTTTCCGCTAAGTAAAATGAGGTCATTGTGATCCGGGTTTCCCGCGATCCATTTCCAGGCAGAACCGACGAAATCTAGGGATCTTTTGGTTTTAACCATTCCGATGTTGTCGATCATTTTGCTTATTTGCTCTAGTTCGTGGGTTAATAGTGGATGGAAAGGATGATTTTCTGGGACGTGTTGATTGACCATGGTTGAAGCTTCGGAAATAAAATTTTTAAATTGTTCGAGTTGAAAGACATGGATCAGCTTGACATTGCCATTTTGAATTTTTGCCTCTCCAGTTTTAATTGCGACTACTTGAGATCCTGTATAATTCGTTATGTGGATGTCCGCCTTCATCAAAGGACACACGCACTTGTAATGAATTTAATTTCTAATATCACTCTTGTGAATACACCTTCCGGATTCGGTAATTACTAATGTTGTTCTATCTTCTTATACAATTTCTTTTTGATATCTCGGAGTTAATTTTGAGCCTAAACGTTTGTTATTTTTCACATAGATTGCTTGTCCTACATCGTAACTTTTAGGTTGTTGCCTCTTCTTATTATGAAATTTTAAGTCCTTTTCTTGCTTCTTTTCCAAAATTTCGATGTTATCCTTACGAGATTTTTCTAATTGTTCCGGACTTGTCGAAACTATTCGTCCGTAGAAAACTTCAATAGGTTTTTTTCCCGTGACCGAGTGAATACTACAATTATATTCGTATACTGATCGTTCCAGGAGCTCTTGGAACGTCCTATGAATGCCATCGGTCTTGAGGCACCTCATTATTTCTGACAATGTCGAATGAAACCTCTCCACTTGTCCATTAACCTCGCTTTTATAAGCTGGGGTTTTATAGACATTGATGCTGAGTTGATCTTGCATCATGAACAGTATTGAAGCAGAATTTAATGACTTTTCGCCATTCATTACCACGCACCTCGGTATTCCGTAAAATATCAGGATTTCCCTAAGTGGACCTCTAACATCTTCTATAGCCCTTGATTTCAAAATCTTCGCTTCGGCTAATTTACTAAATTTGTCCAAAGCCGTGAGTACAAGATGGCCTTCGGTAGAATAGATGTCTATATGAACAGTATGTCCCGAAAATTCAGGAATGGGAGTGGGCATTAAGACGGGATGGTTTTGATGTCTTTCATATTTGTTCTCCTTACATACCGAGCACTGTTTTACTAGGCTTTTGGTCTTGGCGGACATCTTTAGAAAATAATAGCTCTCCAGGATTTGTAGTTTATTCTCGTTGGCACTACGGTGAGCTCTTTTGTGGACGGTTAATATAATGTTCTCTTGTTCTGATTCGTTTGGAACGTCTTGAACTACCTTTTGTGTGAAACGAATTTTGTACACGCTAAAATAAAGTGGATATAATTCTTGAATAATGCCCATAACAGCTTCTTGTGTCATGATACCGCTTATTACACCAGGATTTAGGAATCTTCTGAAAATGCCAATTAAATTTTCCCTAGTATAGCTGGGCTCGGTGAATACATGCCTAAGGTAATTAGTGAAGGGCCTTTGTAGCTGATACGATGATTCATCAGCTATTTTCAGGATGATTTGGTTTCGGAAAGAATTGATAGGGGTTTCAACTGATGAGATGAGGTTATGCCCCGAGCTTTCATCGCTGTGAACGCTGGCTGACACGACGTTAACGTGTGATCTTCGAGGTGGCCTTGAAAGAGCATCCGCTACAACATTTGCCTTGCCGGGTTTGTACCTTAATTCATAATTGTACTCCTCCAGCGCAGCTTTCAACCGTTTCATTTTTAAGTTCGTGTTCTTATTACTGAGGGCGTACGTAAGAGGCTGATGGTCCGTAAAAATGACAACTTTTCTTGTCCCGTATAGGAAGTTTCTTAGCGAAACGAGGGCCCAAACTATGGCCAACAACTCTTTTTCATTAGCGGCATAGTTCTCCTCGGTTTTGTTGAGGGTTCGCGAAAGGAAGGTTACGGGTCTGCCCTCCTGGGAAAGGACTGCTCCTAGCGCGTACTGCGAAGCATCGGTGGTCAATTCAAATTGCTTTTCAAAGTTAGGATAGTACAACATAACATCCTGGGAGGTCAGAGTTTTCTTAATCTTCTCAAAAGCCTCGACTGCTACTGTATCCAATTTGATTTTTATTTTACTGGAAATGTTCTTCGAGATTCGCCCTTCTTCTCCCCTTAGAAGAGATGTTAAGGGTTTGGCGATTTTTGCAAAGTCTAATATAAATCGCCAATAGTAGCTTGCCATTCCAAGGAATGATCTGAGTTCTTTCAAGGTTGTTGGAGGCGGTAGATTTGCAATGGCTTCCACCTTTTTCGGGTTAGCCCTAATACCGTCCTTTGAAATTATGAACCCTAAATTTCAACGGAATCCTTCATAAATTCGCATTTGTCCGCCTGTACCTTTAGGTTTGCTTCCTCTAGTGTTCGGAAGACGATGTCAATATTTTTTAGATGTTCTTCCTCATCTTTGCCATATATAACTATGTCATCAATAACAATTTCACATCTTTTACCTATGTGATCTCGTAGGATTTCATCCAGCGCTCTTTGAAATGTTGGTGGCGAATTTTTTAAGCCGAAGCATAATCTGGTAAATTCGTATTTACCGCCGTTGACAGAAAACGCTGTTTTCTCCATATCCGTTGATTTAAGCGGAATTTGGTGGAACCCACTCTTCAGGTCAATGACCGTGAAATATTGATTACCCCGTAAATTGACTAATATTTCATTGATCTCTGGTATAAGGTATCGATCGGGAACAGTTATCGCGTTTAATTTTCGGAAATCGACCACAAGTCTATATTTCTGTAACCCGGAAGCGTCTGTTTTTTTGGGAACGACCCAAATAGGCTCATTGTATGGTGACTTTGATCGCCTTATTATGCCGTCTTTTAATAGCTTACTGATCTCCTCTTCCACATAGGGTTTAAGAGCAGCAGGGTACGGGTACGGCCTAACATATACCGGGTCATCGTTGATGGTACGTATTTCACCTATTACCCTTGAAGTGTATGTGAGCCTCTCCTCTGGCTCTGAAAAGAGTTTTCTATGTCTATCTAAGACTTCTATCAACTTATTAGTTTGGTTTTTGCTCAGATGGTTAGTTCGTATCTCGATACTATTGACTGCTTGGGCTACAAGTTGCTTAAGTGCAACATTTATCTGGTTTCCAATAACCATGCAATTTTTAGCTGTGTAAATGACGGCATCCATTTCCTTCAAACTATCATTACCTATTATACCATGGAATGATTTAAGGTTCGGAAGAATGTAGAATTTCAGATCGGGGACTGTTGAACCGAAAACGTTCGCTATTGTGTGGTGCGTGATTTTTATACCCCCGCCTACCGAATTTGCTGTAAATGGACGTTTATTGGGTATCTTCATCGGTGCATACTTGGATTGGATATAGTTCTTATTTGATCCAGTATCCACTAATATTTTCAAAATTTCGCCGCTCTCCGTTGGACATTCGAAATAAGGCAACGAAGAGCTCAAAAGCCTAAAAAATGAAGCTCCTGGGTGTCTGTGTCTTCACTAACTGGATCCGCAGATAATTGATCAATCTGTTGCTCTTCCGTTCCCATATATTCCACAAAAGACTGATCGAATTGCTCCTCTTCGTTAACCATTTCCTGGTTATACTCGTTGATGTCCTGTTGCTCGCTATCAGTAACCGTGTGAAAGGTTCTTTGCTGCTTATTTTGGATCTGTGGTTGCGACCCCTGCGGTCTCTTGGGTGCAAAGAAAGGTCTAGGTGGAGGTCTGTTTTGATAATTAACCATTTGGGAGCGTATAGGTCGATCTACATCCATTGGTTCGGGTCTGGGGGATGGTTTTGGTGGCAAATTGAACTGAGCTGGCCGAGAATTAAATCCTTGGTCTGGGAACGCCGCATGGCGGTGTTGTAACCCGTTGAGCTGAAAAGAATTGTGGCCGAAATAATTTGGGTTTGTTTGCAAAGATCTCTGGAAATTTTGAGGAGGAGTGTGCCTCGGTGGCTGTTGAGGTTGGCGCATGAGTTCGGGGTAAAAAGTGTATCTCGGTGCTGGTACCGGGGTTTGCTGAAATCTCGTTTTGGGTAGAATAGGCGGTGGTTCGTTGCCCTGTAACCTCCGTACTGTCTGGTTTGTGTTATTCGCATATTGCGTCCGATAGTTTACGTTTTCCAGCTTCAAACATAACTGCAGTGCTTGCGGTAGGTCTATCGGCTCTCTCATGCTCAACAGTTTGGGTAAATCGCCCTTTAATCCTCTAATGAACGTATCTAATGCTTTGTCCCTATAAGTGCGGATTAGCACCTCTCTTGCTTCGTTCCCCATTTCCAGACTTGAAATTTTGTTAAGTATCAATGAAAGATGGTGATACACTGCCTGGTAGAATTCTTGCACAGTATTGATACCCTGTACCAAACTCGTTAGTTGGTATTCTAATGTACCCATGTCCCTTTTATCGGCGTAGTGTAACGTCAGGCAACGGGATATCCGTTCCCAATTCAGTGGAGTATTATATGACTCCAATGCAGCATCTGCTGGGCCTACTATCTTGTTTCGAATCACGTTTAGGATCCCATAATACTTCGGAGTCCCTCTTAAATGTTCGTAGATAGAAAGTATTCTTTCTACGCTTTTCCTCCATGAACCAAATTCCCCTGGTTGGCCGGAGAATTCCCGGAGGCTTTTGACTACGTCGGGTACTCTATCTAGATCTGACAAGTTTGCCCTCTGGTCTAATTCAATGCCCTGATCGACTTCTAGATGGAGGTCGACATTTGGGTTCAGGATTTGTCGCACCAGACGAGGACATTCCTTCTGCAGGATTGCTGTCACGAGGGCGTCTATCTGATTAACATGATTATTAGGGAGATTCGATGCTCCGGGATTATTATTCACGGGATTAGGGTTTTGCTGTTCATCATTGACCGCCAATCTCGGTGGCCTCAGTAAGTTTTCATTCCGAGCCATTTCTATCCGGGAAAAGGTTCGGGATTTTTTTAGGTTCAAAGTGGGGATATCACACGACTTCTTTTCGGAATGTTTAAACTCAATAAAATCACCTGATATTTAGAATGTACCGAATCAAAGTGTATATATGAAAATATCTCGAAATAACTATGAATTTGGAAATGGGTCGCAGTTGTACTCACGTGGATCCTTTACTAAATCTTTCGTACAGTGATTCTAACTTACTAAATTCACAAATCACAATTGATTTTTTTTGTATTACTCACAACACTTTCTATCCACTAATTCGATATTTTTTCCTCGTAAATTCAGCTTTATATTTTCAACTACTTATTTTCTCTTACACTATAAGCACTAAGATTAGCATCGCGAAGCGGCTGTTGAATCTGCTTGTCCAACTCCTGTTCCTCCGGTTCCGATTTTCCTTCGCCGGCTACTGGGGGGCCTCTTTTCTTCGCGATTTTATTTGAACCGCGTTCTCTAATTCGCCGGGTCGATAACTTTCGTAATATTCTACTTTCGTCTGACTTCCAACCGTTATTACTTTCGTCGCTGGTCGAAACTTTCGTATAATTTTACTTTCGTCCCGACTTTCGACTTTCGTTTCGGTTTAGAGCGATTTATCAACGCGGTCCCTGCTCGGGCGCCAATTAATTTCACGGTTACCGATTTATATTAAAAAAAAATTATTTATTTCAATTGTACAACTCTACAGTTCTCTTTTGACTGACTTAACGACTAGCTCTTAAGTCCTAGGAAAGGTCGGTCTGTTGATCTTCCCACGTGAGTGCGGCATCAGCAAGTTGGCGAAAATAGGTTGGCGGAAATTATCCAGACGGTGTCAGGTGGAATGGTGCAATTCAAGTAAATTCAGGTGCGCGTGTTAGGCTGTAATCCGATTATGCGCGTTTTGAGAGACTCGTCGTTAACTTACATTCTCCAGATGTACTGCCAAATGAACAACCGTTGGATACCTTTCATGAATCAGAAACGACAATATACGTTAAATAGCTTCAGTACTGGTTATATATTGCCCTATTTGATATTAAGTGATTTCATCATTCCTATTAACAGAAGTTGTTGCGTTAGTCCTAATGGCACCTGTTCCCGCGTGATTGCTATTAACATTCTTCATGTATTTGCATATGTACTTAATAGATTTGACCGCGATACAATACTCTACGTTTATGTAGGCTTTAAATGTCTTACTAGGAGAGGCTCCGACTTTGTAGTCTCAGATTTGGATGAAATTCGGCACACAAGTAACAGAAGTCAAGGATATTTGGTCCCTAAAATACTAGTGACTTAACTTAGGCACTGTCAGCTGTACAGAGGATAAATCATTTTGGCGGACTTTTTGAAAATTGTTTAGCTAGAACAAATATAAAGAGGGTTTCGCTGTGACACTGGCAAATCTGTTATATATATATATATATATATATATATATATATATACATATATATAGATAACCTGCAGCAGCTTTCCACACCACCAAGGAGGTATTGCTAAGGCACGTTAACCTTTTTTTTAGATGGTTGGTTTCTCCATTAGACCCATTTTTCCATCGAAATAAGGAAGCTATGAAGTAATAAACAAGACTGGCAGGTAGAAAAATATGCTTTTGAAAGCGTTCATTAGGACCTCAGATATGCTATCAAATGGGAAAAAACTGAAGGATTTTATTAGAATAAGAAAAGTGCCGAACCGTCTGAAAATGTAAAGCTTCATAGGTGCACTGTAGATAGCTGAGATGACTGCCTTGGTTTAAGTTCTCTGTTAAAAAACTTTAAAACAAAATAAATTCCAACTCGTACAAAAAGATGAATAAGGTACTCTCCACTGAAAAAGTAACAGCAAACAAATTTTCCTGCACTTGGAGCTGAGCTATTAAAAACGAATAAATGTCCCTCACGTTAAGAGATAAATTAAAATGATCTATAAATTTATTCTCTAGAAGTTGGATGTAATCCACAAAAGCGGATGGAGGTCGAGTAAGGGACCCATGGTTATATTCTCTGAAGTCTAAATATAACCCCGATGACGATGGATTTGAGTGCTTAAAGTTTGTAAGACATTGGTGCGAATCTCGGACTTTCTTGAACACGTACCCACAAAAATAAAAGAAGGCGCTTTCGTGTATAAAATCTCCCTCAAAAATGTCAATAGGTAAAGATAAAGTTTTCGCAGTAAATAGATTTGTATCTCTTTTAAAAATACACGGTGGAAAATTTGTTTCTAAATGCTCTAAAGCATCCTGGTGTAATGATCGAAAACTGGCAGGATTGCCATGTGATGTTGGAAACGTATTTGGGACAGCTTCTTTCGTCCGTGTCCTCTCACTATAAAATACAAAAGTGTAAGTTGTGGGAACTGAGGATATCTCTAGTGGTCAAACCTAACCAAGCGGTCAAACCGCAGATAGAGTGGCGTGGAGAACATGTCTCTCGGCCGATATTTACTAAGTTGGAATAATTAAACGCAACGATTTGTTTTATTGCGTAAGGATATGCTGAAAGACTTTGACTTCGCTACAATGGCGCAGCGTCGCGTAGTAATATCTCCGCGCGTCTAGGTCAGGAAAGCAAATCCTGCCGATCTATATTTCCGTTCTTCTTTTATACAGTTTTCAAACTAATAACTAAGTTAACTTATTACTTAAAGGCTAAATGCCCAATGTAATTTTATAAACAGTTCGATGATCATCGAATTCCATTATGTAGACTGCACATCCATAAATCGAACTGCGTGTCCACTTGACCCATGACATGATGCATGTTCGCACATTAGCCTGGTCAAGTGTTTAGTCGATTTCAATCGTAAATCGCTCACACTAATCGATGACATGGGAAACCTCTGCCTTCGCATAGGTTGTGTACATGATCGATGAGTGTAGCGGCAGAAAACATAACACGTGCGTATCGATTTATGCATGTGCACTTGTTTACAAATTGAGTGGTTTATGACCTACTTTCTTGTGTGGGCTAAATTATCTTATACTAGGTGACAATAAATGTGGATGGTGCAGATTATGATACACTACACTGGTTTAGCCTCCTTGTAAGAATCAAGTTGAATCCTTTTGGCTGTAACCTTTTCCAGATAAAAATTAAACTACGAATGGAAATAAGCCAACCTTTGAAACATTTAAAGGAAGATGTGACAATTTTACCACTGGGATGGATAACCTCAATTGATTCAATGAATCTATATAGATCTAACAGTTTATCAGCATGTTTTTGGCTAAATCCACATCTCAGTTCGTTGGAATCGAAAAGCTGATAAGATTCAAATATATTAAATAAAATTTCGAAGTTTGCGATGAATCCAACTGTATTTATAGAAGTAACAGACAGTAAGTTTGCATTACTACTAAATTGGGCATATAATTCCGAGGACACGGAATGACTGAACAGTTGGGAGTCAAGTTTCACTTTCATCTTTTTTTTATTTGAAGGGTTTAGATGAGAGCTGGTTAATTTTGGAGCTAATTTAAATTTATGTTAGGAATCTCTTTCATAAAGTGCTCGAGGGTCAGCTAAGTTGGCAATTTTTCCGTCAAATCTAATTTTATAGACAAGGAGAGTATTTCGTACGGACTTTAAAAAGTGTGAAGGATCAAAGATATGAAAGATTTGTTCATCCGTACCATCTATATTGAAAGAAGGGCCCTCTGCGGTAATCGTTAATATGTTAACAAGATAATAAAAATTTGATCCTTGATCTGATATGACTGCAATCAGATTAAGATTTATCAGACGGAGTGAAACAATAACTTGAAACAAAAGCGTCTTTAATGCTACCTGTGATTAAAGTGACATTTCATCACTAAGGACAACACATTTTCGGTCCAATTCGAAAAGAAAAGAAACTTTATATTTGAGGGCTTCCAAATAAGTATCGTGAAGACCGGGAGTAGTAGGCCAGCTTTTAATGAAAGAGCGCAATGTTTCGCAAGATGGCAGCAGCAATCGCTTTCGTAATGAAGAATTGGCTCCCGGAGAAGTGAAATAAATTCTAGGACAGAGCTCTTTCATGACGTTGGAAAACCGGTAACCTTTTTCGTTAAGCTTTAAGTTTTTAACATTCGCTTCAACCAAAGTATATAAGTCGGGAGGTAGAAGGGTTTTAGCATCCTTTAAAAATTTATGGACCGAATGTTTTTGAGCACGCAGATCTTTGATGATTTTATGTTGTTGCCAAATTTTTCGGCGAAGCTTTGAAATGGTTTTACGAGATTGACACTTTCTTGGCGTGTTTGCTAAAATTGATTTTGCAGTTTACATCTTTTTTTTTCGTCGTTGGGAGGTGGAAATCTTCAAAAGATACCGAGCTGCTCCTGCTTCTCGGCATGTCGGATTTCTACCGACTAAAACCACCTCCGTTTCCTCCAAAAAATCTTTACTCCATAACTCATTGCTTGCACTGTCCGTGTGCAATTTATTTCCTGAAAGCTTGTTCATTTAAATAGTACTTCCCAGACGATGTATATCGGTATAAGGGATAGTACCAGTATCTCAAAAGTTTTATTCAGAGTTCAATATATCTAATTTTGTTTCACATTTGTAGCAGGACAAAAAATATTAGTGTTCTTAAAAAAGATATATATATATATATATATATATATATATATATATATATATATAAAAGGAAAAAGGAAAAAAGAAAAAGAAAAGAAAAAACTAAAATTAAATTAAAAATTAAAATTAAAATTAAAAAAAAAAATTAAAATTAAAAAAAATGATAATAAAAAAAAACTTACCGTTCTTAATTATTCAAATTGAATTTTCAGTAAATGTTTACGTAGCATGATTTTAAATGTCATTATGTTACGCGCTTCTTTTATTGTTTGAGGTAGCTTATTGTAAAAATTTGATGCGGCGTTAATCGGATCCATTCTCAGGCGCTCTGTCCTAGCAAATTTTATTAAAATGTCATTTGGGTTTCTCATATTGTAGCCGTTTTTTCTCCCATTTATATCTAGTTTCGTTGTTTTCATTTGTTCAATGTGTAAATTTTTAAAAATGAATTTTCCTTTTTGCATTTGAATCAGTCCGTCTACGTTAAGTTCTTGTGCTGTTTTATATACTTCAGATGTAGCGGTCATCCTTTGGAAGTTATATATGGTTTTGTATGCTTTAGTTAGTAGTCGTGACATGCTCATGAGGTTATATTTGGTAGTTTGGCTCCAAATTATGATCCCGTATGTAATTCTTGAAATTATGTATGCATTTTTAATTTGTATTTTATTTTTTTTAAACTAATAGGATGGTTCCCGCTTTTTAAATGCTGAAATAAACGCTAGGCTTGTAAACATAACGATACGGAGAGAAAAATAACATAAGAAAATCAATCAAACATAACAAATAAGATAAAAAACGAATGTAACACATCAGCAATAATATGTAACCATAAATTATAAGAAAATGTATAAAAATAGATTTAAGTTAATTCTCGTTCATATTTTACGCCATACCTCATGCGGCACCATATTGCAGTCGTACGCACTAGGGTTTGGGTTGGTCTACAATAACATAATGTAGATGATGTAAATCGCTATGTTTAGATAATATTACATCGCATGTATTTATGAAATACATAGAATTGCTGACATCTTCCTCTGAATGCTGATTTTCTATTTTCGGGATTGCCTCTCGTACCTTAAGCCTTCCGGATGAATTCATCATAGATGACTCAAAATGGGAAGCGCATATCAAGAGGGTCTGCCATTGAAACACATGCAAAAATTTATACAATTTTTCAGTTTATGAAAAGAAACCGGCTTAACTTTTTTCCATGATTGAAAACAAACTAAATAAAAAATATAAAATCATTCAAAGTTACCATGTTAAGAGGGTTCGTACGAATGATATTACTTTATATCTTTTATTCTAAATAAATTGTTGTAAAATCAATCCAAGTTTTGAAATATTTGCATAATTTAAGCAGATTTGTAATAGTTTTTACAGTCTTTTAATTAAAAAAACTGCTTAAATTTTGAAAACCATCAACATTTCACTCAAATTTGCATTTTTAATAATCAGCGCTTTGAATGGTAAAATGTTTTTAGTCAATACTGTGCAAGATCATATGCTTTAAAACGCTTTCTTCAAATAAAAAATTGTTGTTTTAAGTAGATTTAATCTTTAGTAATCGTAAGATTTCAATTACTTCCTCCATCATCATTTGTAATACATTTTACTTTTTACATGCAATTGAACCTATTTTTTTTATATAAAGTAATTATTAATCTCATTGATGTAAAATCGTGAAAAAATATAAAGTCAGTGGTTATGCTGAAGTCGCGGCAATTTTGAACACAACTATTCAAAATGTCCATCACGCGACAAAATCTCTTCAGTGGGCGTAATAACAAAAACTGCATTCATTTTTGCTAGCGTTCTTTTGTCCTTCAATCATCGAGGTGAAAATAACAAATAACGTAGAAAAGGTCCCCACTGATTGATTGATCAAATCAATCTACCCCATCCACCAAAAGCCTCACGTAATCAATGGATGCTCCCGTAGATGATATGATTAATATTAACTCATTCCTGTTACTGCTATGAATACCTCTCATTATTATTATTTAAAGTAGTAGTATTTTCAAAACTATTATTGTGTTTGATATTTTCAATTTTTATCTAGATATTACTGGGAAGTTGACCGCGTCGACCTCAAGGGTCGCACTTCGCGGCTTGTGTTTGTATAGTTTTCGCGTTCGTTTCCAATTATCAGCTCTGAGCGCGCCAGAAACCAAAAATTTGTAATTCAGCTAGTGAGAGAGATTACAAAGATCTTTAAAAACCCGATAAAATGTAAAATGGACGAATTCTCAATTTAGTTGATCTGGTAAAATACCTTATTTATGTTTTTCAATACTCACGCACAAAATTCTTCAATAAAATTTATTGCCATTTCAAATTGCAATGCCGCGTATTTTCGTTCTTCCTGTTTATCGGGCAACCCTAAATGCTTCGTCGGTCGCGTATTCGCATCGGGTACTCGCCGCATTCGTTGTTTTCACGCAAACTAGCGTTAAGTCAGCTGATTTTGGCATGCACACGTACACGGTTAACTTTTATAAAATGGCGAGCTCGTCTCGCTCTATATGCACAACCTGGCTTGGAGAAATTTGAATACAAATTTCAACCTACTCTTTCGCGCGCGAGCTTGCAAACGAAAGCCAGAGCGCTCTTTCTGATAGGAGGGGTAATTCAGGCATCTTTTGTTTCAAGTCGACTTTGACAGTTCGGAGTATCCGTGCTATATATTGTTTATGCTATGCGATATAGGGTCTTCCAGATCATCTTTAATGAAAAAATCCAGGGAAGTGCAGAAAATTTATTCAAGTTAAATCATCCAGCTAATTGGGACGAATGTACGCAGCAACTAAACAGGCATTGCAAATCATCGAAAGATCAGATGGCGATTACCAGGGAAATAAGTACATGAGGAGTAAGTAATATTAAAGATTTGGACAATAAATTAAGAAGCATAGTAGAAGACATAACAGAATTCGCTCGCAGCTTTTGACGTAAATGGGGCAATTATGACAGAAATTTTCAGTGGAATGTTAATTAATACAGCGAACAAAAGCATTAATGTCAGGTTTATTAGCTTATGCTATAATGACGCAAAATCGATTAACAGTAATCAGAGATATAGTGAATAGTTTTATAGGTCAGGATCAAAACAATTTAAATATGAATCTGATTAGCAAAAAATTTAGTAAAAGTTATGAGAACAAAAAATTTCAAAAGAAAATGAATGGTCAACAAAGTAATCAAAGATTTGAAAGAACGTATTATCAAAACAGTGGTTCTCAAAATAGAACAGAACAATACTAATAAGTTACAACCAAGACAGACTTATAATAATTATGATTACAATAATACTCGACAGAATAACAGAACTCAACAGTCAAGACAAAGACCAGAACCAATGGAAGTAGACACTATTAGTAGACCATCAACGAATTCTATTGATGAGGTTTTCTTTGTAAATTAGCCTCGGAACTTAACAAAATTTTCATAACACTAACAATACAAAACGAAACATATTTAGCACTAGTAGATACAGGATCAACTATAAGTTTATTGAATGATAATAAATTCCCATCTTCTAAATATCAAATTCTGAGTAATACTTCAACAGTAATTAATACTATTCAAGGTGAAGTAGATAAACCTAATAAAACAGTAGCAACTCTATGTCCAATAGAATTTAAGTATTCAGAAAAGCGTAGAATGGAATGGATTGCAATGAAATTTGACAAACCATATGCTCTTTTGGTAGGAATGGACTGGATACCAAAAAAATTTAAAAGAACTAAGTATACAAAGCAAAGAAATCATTATGACTAATAAAGTGAGTCTTCCGTTTTTAACAAAAACCGTCCAAGAAGAGGTTAATGTTTTAGAAGTAAGTGAAGTACAAAATCTTACTATATATTAGATCATTTAAATGAATGAGAACGGAATATGGTTAACAAACTAATTAAAAAATATCACAAACTTCTATTTAAAGAAGGTGACATTTTAACAAGCACTAATAATGTGGTTCATGCAATAAAATAACAACAAATGAGCAAATTAATTCCAAGCTTTATCGTTACCCATCTCAGCATGAAGCTGAAGTACGACGACAAATGGAAGAAATGGAGAACCAAGGCATAATTAGGAAGAGTAGTAGTAGATACAGCTCACCAATTATAGTAGTACCAAAAAAGAAGGATAATTCAGGTGTTAAAAAATTTAGGATTGTTGTCGATTATAGGAGATGAAACCAAGTAACAATTGATGATAAATATCCCCTTCCCAATATTGATAGCATTTCAGACAAGCTAGGGAAAGCACAATATTGTAGTACTTTGGACTTTGTAACTCCAGCAGGATTGTATGAATATGTTCGTATGCCGCTTGACCTGAAAAATGCCCCGGCTACGTTCCAGCGATTAATGAGCGAAATATTGCGAGAATACATTATTCAAATATGTGTGGTATACCTCGATGATATTCTGGTGTTCTCTACAACTTTGGAAGAACATGAGAATTCATTAAGCAAAATATTTTCCAGACTACAAGAGCACATTTTAAAAATTCAGATAGACAAATGCAGCTTTCTAAAAATAAATACACAGTTTTTAGGGCATGTTTTACCAGTGGAAGGAATTAAACCTAATCCAAAAAAGATTAAAACGATACAAGAAATAGTCATACCTAAGACAGAGAAACAGTTGAAGGGTTTCCTAGGAGTAACCGGGTATTATAGAAAGTTTATCAAGGACTACTCAAAAATAGCGTATCCAATGATAAAATACTTTAAAAAAGATAACAAGATAAACATCAATGATCCACAATACATAGCAGCATTCGAAAATCTTAAAAGTCTGATAACGGCACATCCAATATCAAAATATCCGGAATACGATAAACCTTATGTTGTAACGACAGATGCTAGTGATCATGCTATTGGAGCAGTTCTGTCACAACAAGGGCATCTCGTTTGTTATCTTTGGAGAACATTAAACAATCATGAAAAAATTACTCTACGACGGACAAAGGTTTTTTTGGCAATTGTTTATGCTGTTAATTACTTTAGGCCTTGGTTGGTTGGTTGGTTGTAGTGGCAGCCCCCTTTTATCCAAAGGTAGCTCACTTAGGCCACGAGAGGCCCATTGTGATACCACAGAATATAAGGGCGGCACTAGAACCTGCGGGATGACGAGAACCATCCAGATTCTCGAATAAAGCCGGCTATGCAGCCAATGTCCAAATCGGCTACTTCCATGAGGTTGTCTAGGAAGGGTGTGCCCAAGGTTTGCATGCGCTTCCTGGACAGCGCCGGACATTCGCACAGAAAGTGTTTAATGGTTTCTTCCTCTGATCTGCAACTTTGGCAGAAATCATTGAAAGGGACACGCAGTCTTTCTGCGTGTCTGCCGATCAAACAGTGTCCCGTCAGTACGGAAACGACGGAACTCAGGGTTTCGCGGCTTATGTTGAGGAGCCGCTTGGTGCGTTTGGAGCACAGTGCGTGCCAAGTTTGCCTGGTTGTGCTACAGGTTTCTTCGAGCAGCCAGGCCCTATTCGCAGCTTCCACGTAGTGCTGCTTAAATCCTAGCTTTATGGAAGCTAGAGGTTGGCCGACTTCGGAGTTAAGTGTATATTCCTGAAGCTCGGTGCCAGCTCTCGCTAAGGCATCTGCTTCGCAGTTTCCAGGTATATCACTATGCCCCGGTACCCAACAAAGAATCACTTCACAGTGAAGCGACATCACGTGCAATTGTGAGCGGCATTCCATCGCAATTTTAGATGAAGTATGCACGCTGGATAATGATTGGATGGCAGCTTGATTGTCAGAAAAGATGTTAGCAGGTTTACATTTGATGCTTCCGTCATAGCAGGCCACCAAATAACTGCGCCATACAGAAGGATTGGTTCCACTATCGCCGTATAGAGCCATGATACAATTTTGGGTTTTAATCCCCACCTTTTCCCAATAGCTCGTTTGCAGCAGTAGATTGCGCATGCAGCCTTGCGTGCTCTTTCTGCTGTGTTCGCTTTCCATGCGAGTTTAGAGTCCAGAATTAGACCTAAATATTTGACCTGATGAGATGGGTTGAGACTTATCTCCTCAAGCTTAGGTGGGGCAAATCGTGGAATTTTATACCTTCTTATGAAGAGCATAATTTCCGTCTTTTGCGGGTTGATCTTTAGACCACACTCTTTGCTCCATTTGGTAAGAATACCTAGGGCAAAGTTTAGTCTTTCCGATAGGGTGTTAACAAATTTTCCCGATATTGCTATTGCAACATCATCGGCATAAGCTACGACTTTGCAGCCAGTCGCTTCTATTTTTGACAGGAGTTCATCCACCACTAGGTTCCATAGAAGGGGTGATAGCACCCCACCTTGTGGTGTGCCTCTGCAAACCCTCCTTCGTGAGGTACTGTTTCCTAGCGTGGAGTTGATGTTCCTGCTGCTAAGCAGTTGACCGATGAACCCTATCAGGTTGTCATCGGCATTGCTTTCCCCGAGTGCTTTACCAATAGCCTTATGGCTGATATTGTTGAAAGCCCCTTCGATGTCTATAAAAACTGCTTGCGTGTATTCTTTAACGCTTAGCGATTTTTCGATGTAGCTGGTGAGCGAGTGAAGAGCTGTTTCAACCGATCTCCCTTTTGTGTATGCGTGCTGCGCATTAGAGAGTGGTTTCAGAATAGCTCTCAGATGGATCTCTATCAGTCGCTCCAGAGTTTTTAGCAGAAAGGAGGTGAGACTGATAGGTCTGTAATCCTTAGGTGAGGAGTGGGATGTTTTACCCGCTTTAGGTATGAAAACTATTTTTGTTTCTCTCCACTGCTGTGGAATGTAAGCCATCCGTACACATGCTTTGAAAATGGCGTTCAGCCATGGCAGTGCTATATTGATACCCTGCTGGATCTCAATAGGTGAGATGTTATCCATGCCAGGGGATTTAAAGGGTTGAAATGAGCTGATTGCCCAGCGTAGGAGCCTGTCATTTACAGGCACAGTAGTTGGCATACAATCCGGGAGCGTGTGTGGATCCGCTTTGTCAGCCACATCATCACTGCCCAGGAAGTGCGTATCAACGAGAACAGACAGAGTCTCGGAGCTGGATTTCGTCCAGACTCCATTTGCGTCCTTAACGGACCCTAGGCCTTACTTGTACGGAAATAAATTTAAAATTATAACAGATCATGTCCCCATTAAATATTTTAATAATAAATACAAAGGAAAGGAATTTTCACAAAGACATCAAAGGTGGTTATTAAAGCTTCAAGAAGTTAACTACGAAATTGAATATTAACAGGGCAAGGAAAATAAAGTGGCAGACTATTGGAGTAGATTAGAAAACGTACAAAAAATTAATGAGGAAAATGATTTAGAATCAAATCTATTAATGTCGGATACAATGCATTTGGTGGACGAACAAAGGCTAGACCACATGGGAATAAAAGAAAATATTGTTAATAGATATAAAACCAACATAAAACTAATATAAAATAATACTAACCTATAGTCCCAGCGAAGAAATAACCACGTTATATAGAAGAAGAATAATTGAAATAAATGCATTAGATAACGAAAATGTAATAAGGGATAAATTGAAAAGATATATTAAACAAAGATATATAGGAATCTATTCAGAAGTAGCTGACGCAGTTTACTATAAAATGCAGTTAATTCTTATATCAATGTTTTTAGAAAATCAAAATTCAAATTCAAATACAAAATTCGTTCGATGTTCTAAAAGAGTTAAAGAGATATTAACTGAAGAAGAACTTCATAAACAATTTACGCTTTATCACACTAAAGAATCCATGCATAGTGGAATAAATTAATGTTTAAAAGATAAAATATATTTTCCTAAATTAAGAAAACACATTCAGTTAATTATGGACAACTGTGGGAAATGTCAACAAATATAGTTTGATAGGAAACCTATCAAACCAAAGTTCTTACTTACCGAAATGCTAAAAACCAAAAATGACATAATTCATTTAGATATATTCCATTTTAAGAAACAGACTTTTGTAACAATAACTGACAAATTGACCAAGCTTGCAGCAGCTTATTGCATAACAGATCGAAACTGGAGAGCAAAGAAAGCTCTCATAATGGAATATTTCGCTAAATTCGGGAGACCAAACAAATAAGTAATGGACACTGAATTTAGAGCGGAGCAATTGATGGAATACCTTAAAGCAGAAAATGTTGAAGTTCATCATACAAAGCCAAATAGTCACACTGGAAATGCTAACATCGAGAGACTACACTCAACCCTCTTAGAAAAGATAACAGGTATTGAGGATAGTGAACTCTTAGTAGAAATGAAGATACAGATGGCTATAGGAAACTATAACGAACGGTATCATTCGACAATTAGGTGTACCCTGTTGCGACCCCAGCGTATTGACACTGCGATCACGGAAAATTTATTTGACCTAGCCCTCCACTCCTGTATAACGCAACGATGCCTGCTAAAGCTAAGCGCGTGGGTTTGATTCTTGAGGAAGTAAGGCTTGGCCCGTGTCGATCCATTCTACTTAATCGTTGAGAAGACCAAATAACATGAGAACATGGAATGGGAATCAGGATTGGGTGTTAGTACTGAGCCTGAAGAGAAAAAAACTTAGGCCATCATACTGTTAAAAGGAATATATATTAAAAATAATTCAAATAAAAAAATTACATAATAAACTTATAATAATACAAAACTATAATTCTGAATAATAAGGGAAAAAAATGTTTTAAAGGAAGCTATAATAAAAGAATAATAATCAAAAAATTATGATTGAAAGGAAACTATAATAACAGGAAAAAAGAAATGGGCGAGTGAAGTGGAGTCACAAAAAAAAATTAATTTTACTATAAATAATAAACGGAAGCCAACTTACTCTGCCTGATGATGAGCGCTCTTCACCGCTGGTAGTTGTCATAAAAATCAAACAAATATACGATGGCCTGACTTCACTCACTAGGCTTTCTTTTTTCTTGAACGTGACTACATATTTTCAATTCGTTGAATTTATACGAAACTTTGTTAAATTTACTCATTTTTATGATCTAAAATGACTAAACTTTACATAGGTATTTCACTACTCAATTCAAAATTTCACATCAGTTGTGCATAACCAATTATTTATTTGGTGTCCTAATTCAAATCCTCAATAGGAATTGTTTGTTCTAAAGGTTTAATTCCTCAAATTTTCGCCTTATTACAAAAAAAAACAAATAATTTATAAAAGAATCTTATCGTACAATGGCAGTTATATTTGCGCGATCTGAATTTATATTTCTTTCAATTCTTGAATAAAAGATTACTAAAATTTCGTTTAATTGTTCTCAATATATGTAAATAGAATATATGGAAAATAAAGACTGCTCAACGCGCTGATCCCGCATTCGACTGCATTCACGCCGCGCACAAAGGTGTTCCTTCCTTCCATGCTACCAAATACCTCTCCTCGAGCCACTGTTTTAATTAATGCATTCAGCATCCATTGGTGCTGTAAATCTTTCACTTCTTATTATTTATTAATTCTTCAAGTATAAACCACTATTTCCTTTCTCAAGAAAAACTCTATCACGCGATCCTTCTATTCTTCTTAACACTTTGGCTTCCTTTGTTCTTCATTATTTGACGCCTTCTTTTTTCTACCCAAATCGAAACTCGCCCTGCTCCATTTTCCTTCCACAACCAACTGCCCGCTAAGTACTTCAGTTTTTTTGAACTCCATTTCCATCATTTTTGGGGCCGGATGCAAAAGGTCCCGCTGGCTTCCAGTTGGATGCGGATTCCAGATTTTTCCTGGTTGCCAGGTCGCATTAAACCGCTCCATGGCATTGACCTTTCATCCATATTCCAACTGAAAGCTGCAGCCCGAGCAGAGCAGCGAGAAAAATTAGATGGAAGGAAAAAAAGAATCCGAAACAGCTCTGGGGATCGTACCGACCTCCTTATGGCTCTAAGACAGCGACGCTCCCTGAAGGTTACTGACTAGTGATGACGGACGGAGTACAGTTGGGCGAGCTACATTTAAAGGGGCATGTTGGCAATTATTCGCATCAACCCCTAAGGAAGCTAAAGAATATGTAAAAGTTGAAAAACTTCATGAAAGAATTAATAAAACAAAAAATCGCATAATCAAGAAAAGAAATAAGAATAGGGAAAGTTATACAGAAAATAGATTAGTAGGACCTTTTAGAAACTAAAGAAGACTTGATGAACCCTAATATAGAATAAACTTTTCGAAAAATTATTATTGATATTCAGCGTCATAATGATATTCCTCATGACAACACCAATAACCCTAGGGCTACTACAAGTTAATCCAATTTTCGAAGAAGCATGGTATATACAGATTAATCTGCGAGAAGTAGAAATAGTTAATAGAACAAATACGTTATTACACATTATTGATTCTAAGGAAATAAATTATATACTAACAAAAATCGAGGAAAACGTTAACCAATTCGACATAGACAATAACAATTTAATACAAACTGAAATTAATACAATTAGAGCAAAAATCAAATCCATAATGGCCAACGATATAAGAAAGAAAAGAGGTTTATAAAATTTGGAAGGTACTATACCTTCCAAATTTATTAAACCTAGTGAAACCTAGGTAGGTTATTAGGTACAATGAACGATGACGACATACAGGAGATATTAGAATATTTAAAGGTAGTTGATGAAAATAACTATAACGTTATAACTACAGTCAACAAACAAATTACAATAAACACACACTTTAACGATACAGTGAAAAACAAAAGACAGAATTAAAATGACAAAAGCATTCGATGAACTTAGAAAACAAAGTAATGAAATTGTGAGAAAATCTTTGTACATAGATCAAATGATAAAATTAAGATATTTAAGGTAAGCCAAATACAAGATAATATTGCATCGGCAAAGCATAATATTGTACATCCAAGTATACTGACAGCAGACGAATTAGAATTGTATAATATCGATTTTTGTAAATTAAAATTGACAGAACTAGGAATTATGAAATATAAAGATGAATTCTTAGTAATTGCAATCACGATACCCCAAAGTTATGTTCAAACCGATTTAAAATTAGTTACACCGTTACCAAGTTAGAATTGTTTAGAAATTGAAGAAAATAATGAAAAAATTGTAGAAATTGAAGGCATTGAGTCCTATTATATCAAGAAAATTTAATGTTAAAAGAATTGAAACCCAGTAAAAATTGTGTTTGGAGAAATCAGTGAAAATTAAGATATAACAATAGAATAAAAATTAAATTCTAGACGATCAAATTTTATTAATAAAAAATGCTGAAAAAGAAAAGGTATTTCAAAATTGTGATGACAGAAATATAAAGTTAATTAAAAATTATTTGATCTCTCTCTCTCTCGGAGAAGTTTTACTCCAACCGAGAAGGGGTTATGTATACCACAGATGCTTCAAGCAACGAGACCAACGTGACGTTACCTGAACCATCTGGGACAATGTACACCACAGACGCTTCAAGCAACGTGACCAACGTGACCTGAACCATCTGGGAAAATTGTTTAGAAAATATTTTAAAACAAGCAGCTCATGGGAAAGTTGCAATTAGCATTTTGAGTTAGTTAGAGTTGAGTTCTTGCCGGGTCGCGAAGACTGAATCGAAACAATAAAGTTTTGCTTTGAACAGCTCGGAGTGCCCTTGACAGCTCGGAGTGCCCGTGCTATATATTGTTTATGCTATGATCTCGGCCAGTGTGCGCAACTCCCAATGGATCGGGCCACATGTGTCGGATTGCCTGCTAATGACCATTTCCTCCAGGTCCTTGCGCATTTTGGCGCGCAAATCCAACCTCGATTGCGGGGCATCAAGGTTCGCCCTCGAATACGGTGCGTCGGACTCTTCGCTCGTGGCTGTGACGGTTTTATTTGTTTTCGACGAGTTAGGCTTTCCAGTACGCTTTCTCTTCCCGGAATACAAATCCACCCTCGATCTCGGGGCATCGGAGTCATCGTCGCTCAAGTCGACCGAGCAAGAGCCGGAGGCGAGCCGCCCTTGTGGGCACACGTCTTCAATTTAACATTTAGCATGTTGACACACAAGTCTACACTGACTGACCTTTTTCGCAGCACAGACACATACTAACTACAATATAAACAAGAACTTCCCATATACTGTGAAGTTATCAAATTTATTTAGAAATTTTTCTGTGTTTATTATAATACAATCGTATAACAAATGGAATACTAGTTCAAATTGATCCTTAACCTCCTGAAAACATTACGCTTAGCTGTCAGGAAATAAGAAACTGATCGCAAATGTGTCTTTGGCCACATATCTTGTGTAAACTTAGAAACTTCTTTTCCATATTTCTTCTTTGCACTTTCATAATTACTCGCCAGTTCATTATTTACGTCTGAGCAGTTTGAACGATTTCTTCGCTCTTTTAAGTATGCCCTCAAAATGTGTGTCGACATAGTAATGCTGAAGGTTTCTAGTTATTGAGAAATAGTGTGTTAATATTTGATAATCGGTGGGTATACGTGTACTTACTCTGACCATTTCATTGCTAAAATTTTCAGAAATTTCTTCTCCAGTTTTGCTTTTCGTGCTTTTGGCGACGAGTTTGCATTGCTAGTTGATGTCACCGATTAGAAAAAATGGTCCAAGCTTACATTATTGTCTGTAAGACAATTGAATGTTAATCATAAAATAATGTAAAGAGGTTGATTAAAGTTCATACCTTTGAATTTTCTGAACACGCTTCTGTTGGCTGTCTGCTCTATTGTTCGCTTTTCGATTTCGTTGCTTTCACGGTCCAAGATTGGACAACGGGCAGCAATAATGCAGCTGCCAAAACTCTCCCACCTCCAATTGGGAGTACCAGGTTGCCTACTGAGTGCAGGCTCAGTGACCTTACTGGTGGAAGCGAGGCCTATCTAATCCTCTGCCGATCTCTCTGTCTCGTCACCGGGTTACCTCGTAACTCCATGCCGAGCCCCCAGAGATGCTACTTCAAAATGAATCTAACTGGGCTCTACCCGCATATAAGTCCCACTTCATCATTCTCGGCGACTTCAACCTCCCTTTTATCACCTGGGATTTTAACTCATTTTCTCCTGTTACTTCTGTAGCCAGCCCTCATCTCTCGATTATATCTTCGTTTTTAGCTTCAGTATCTTTCTACCAATATAACACTATCACTAATGTTAACAGTAAAATTTTAGATCTTGTCCTTTCTTCCCTGCCTATAAACATGTTGATCCTTGTTAAATGTATCCATCCCTACACTAGGGTCGATCCTCATCATCCTCCACTCCTGTTGGACGTCTCCTTTAAATTTGACAAGTCCAGGACCACTCCAGTCTCTCTAAAGCCGAATTTTAGAAGAGCAAACTACCTTGCCATCGAGTCCTCCCTCAACTCATACGATTGGCATCATATACTTCACAGTCTGGATTGCGAAACTGCCGTAAATTCCTTTTACTCTGTACTTAATGACCTGATCCATCACCATGTTCCCCTAACACGTAAAGTTAAATCGAACTCGCCTCCTTGGTTCTGTCCTGCAATTGAGTCTGCTCTGCGTACCAAAAATACTCTACGAAGAAAGTGGCTGAAAATCCAACTTGTTTCAGATCGAATTAGATTCTCACAGAGTAGATCCGAGGTGAAACACCTTATCCGCTCTTCCTCGAATGATTACATTCAACGCCTCGAAGCTTCTGTGACCAGGGATGAAACTAAAATGTTCTGGTCCTATGTTCGCTCCCTACGTAAGTTCTCCCCTGCCCCTACCGAGTTGACTCATAACGGCCTCATTGCTCGCTCTCCTCAGGATATGGTAAACTTATTCTCTGACTTCTTCTCTTCTGTCTTCTTACCTCCCATGGCAAGTTCCCCTTGTATTCCTATTCTACTCCTTCTTGCTTACTACCTTCTAATTTATCTATTTCTAAATCTGAGCTAGAGATCCTAATCAATGGAATTGATCCTAATGTGAACCCTCGACCTGATGGTATTCCTAACTTGTTTGTGATCTGCCTTTCTTCCTCTCTTAGCCTGCCTCTATCGATCATATTTAACAAAAGTGTCTCCGAGGGCATTTTCCCTGCTTCCTGGAAACTTTCACATACAATTCCTATCCACAAATCTGGACTCCTTACCTTTGCACGCAACTACCGTCCCATAGCCATGCTGTCTTATTTTTCGAAACTGCTCGAGCGGTTCGTTTAAAATTCATTAATTACTTCCATCAGACCTGTTATTGCTAATGCACAACATGGTTTTGTTGCTGGTCGTTCCTCACTTACTGACCTCTTAGAATTCTCCGACTTTGCGGCCAAGTCTCTTCTCTTCTTCGTTTTATTTTAATTTTTTTTTGATTCGCTATGAACCAAGAAACATCACCGGCGCAGTCGGTTATTATCAAAATCACGGTTAAAAGTGCAAAATATAACGCTAAAAAACGTGATAATCCGTTCGTTAATCGCAAAGGTTGACTCAAGCGGAACAGCTGCCAGGAATCTTGCTATCAAAATAAAATAAAACCTATAATAAACCAATCGTGGAAGTTCGCAAATCAAGGCGCGTACAGTTGCTAAATTCGGCAAGGGGAATAGACGAAATGGAAGAAATACAAAGACAGCTTCAACAGAGGGAAGCCCAGCTCGAAGAGGCAATGGAGGCGATCCAGCAGCTCCGGCTAAATCAAGAACGAGGAAATATACAGGAGCTAAAACACCTGCAATATATGAATAGTTTTTCGGGTACAGGAGAGACGACCATCAACTCCTTCATCTCAAGTGTCGAATATTATCTCAACACCTTTCAGGATGACACAACCAGATGAACGGCGACCCGAATGGTTTTTTATGAGAAGATCGTGGGAGAAGCGAAGAAATGTATCATTAATCACCGCGCAGTGGACAACTGGCAGAGCATCAAAGCAAAGCTGAAGCTACGATTTAAACTGGAAATCGAACCGATGGATATATATCAACGCATCAATGGTATCAAGGCAAATAATGTAAGTGAACTAGTATTAATTATCCTAGAAATAAAAATGCAAATAGACAATCTGATAGTGTATTATGAAAAAGAAAACTATTTTGACTTAAGTAATGTAGAATCAGTGCTCGTGAATGTAATAAAAGAAATAACGCAAGGCGTTTTGCTGGAGTTGATATTCGACAAAAATTAAATAGTTACTTTTAAAATAATGTAAATAAAATTCAAGAGAGGTTCTACTATCCTGTCAATGAAAATTACGTTAATTTCACAAACAAAATAACTTTAGAAGATATTGCATTAGAACATTTTGAAAATATACATAAAATTGATGAACTGAAATTTCATAAAAATGTAACATACGGCATAAATGTAACTATATTCTTGATTAATAGTATTTTTGATAATTGTAATTATGTTTTTGTATTACAAAAAGAAAAATGTGAAATTAGAAATAGAAAATAGAATTCAGGAGAATTCTTATCTAGAAGGGCGAGAAGTCACATATACCCATAATGCTGACATGTACAAAAAAGTGTTGGCTGAGGTGAAACGAGACCTCACTGCAAAAGTGCATCGTACACCTGCAGAGTAGCAGACATAGCGTCAGCAATTTCGATTCTTAAAAGCATTTAGGTATGTGCGGCGCGTCCCTAGTTCTTGATCGCACGCCATTAAACTTTGACCGTTGTAAGATTTGAACAAGAATAAAATATCTCCACGCTAAGTTTGGTATTCTTTGTTTTATTTTAATTTTTTTTTTGATTCGCTAAGAACCAAGAAACATCACTAGCTTGTTCATAGCTTGTTGCCGCATCTTACTGCGCAAGTCCACCCTCGATTGCGGGGCATCGGAGGGCTCACTCGATTCGGTAGTAGTAATCGAGAGTTGTGGTTTCAACAGCGGGCTCCATTCTAATTTCTTCGAGAAATCGCTGCGAGAATCAGGAACACGTGGTCGAAAGTACCCTTACTTTCAGCCTGAATAAAAAGCAGTGTGCTCGGAAGGAGCACACGGCGAAAGGTCCTGAGAAGTTTTAAACAGAAACCCAAGGATACCAAGTTGCGAAACATTAGGCGGGCGAAAATAACTGCGCTGACACGCAGTCGCGAGTAGCAAAGTCAGTTTAAGAGAAGGTCGTCTATAAGTAAAAAAGATCACGTTCACTTTCCCGCGCGGCGGCTGAAAAAGTTGTCAGTATACGTTAAGAGTAGTCCAGGAACAGTACCGAGGCGAAATCTCCACTCGCGGTGCGGACCCCATATAGGGGGGTGCGAACGTGGTGGCTGCTGGTTTAGACCCATATGCGGGTAGATCCCACTTGGATGCGCTTTGAAGTCTTCATAATTCCGAGCATGAGGACCTCTGCAGCATCTTTGGGAGCTCGGGGTGAAGTTACGAGATAACCCGGTGCCGAGATCGAGAGATCAGCAGGGGATTAAGTGGGCCTCGCTTCCACTAGTAAGGTCACTGAACCTGCACTCTGTAGGAGAACTGGTACTCCCAAGTGGTGATGGAAAGGCGTTGGCAGCCGCATTGTAGTTGACTGTTGTCCGACCGTGGACCGTGGAGTAAAACACTATCTGAGTAGGCCTTCACGTGAAACAACTAGGAACACTATGACCTAATGTCTCAATATTGTTAAATCTAAAATTGTACCCACCTTAGGAGTGCGTATAGATAGCTCTTGCAAACTAGAATATTTCGCTTGGGATCGGAATACCTAGCCACACTGTAGAGTAAATGAGCTCGGAACAAATTCAGTGTCAACAAGAAGAAAAAGAAGAAGAAAATGAAGAAGAAGAAGAAGAAGAAGAAGAAGAAGAAAAAAAGGACAGTCATTCTGGTAGCGTTCAAGTGGTGTGTACGATTTACAGCAAACATAAAGTTGGATGAGCCGAGTTTACTTGTATCCTAAAAGAAGTCTATCATAATTCGGGGCTTAGAACTCAATATTAGTGGCGACCGTGACAGAAATCGTGCTGTGCTCAGAAGAACTTTCACAAAATCAGCTGGTGATTTCGAAACGTTGTTGCTAAGTGAGCCACCGAATGACAACAAAATGTTCGCAGCGTGGGAAGTTATTGAGCAAAGGTATGAAAAGTTGCTTATTGCTAACCAGCAGCTCTATGAGACACTTCTGGATGATGCTTCCGAAGAGGAGTTGCAGACGGAGCTGGATGGCTGTTTCTCGTATGATACGAGATATTTTGAGATAAAGAGACTAGTTCAAAGTCAGCAAGCGAATGCGCACACTGCTGCGGTGTCGGCATGTGCAGGCGATTCAGCGAATCAGGTGTCAAGTGCGGTAAGAAGGCGGAAATACAAGTTGCCCACAATTGAGTTTAAGCGATTTTGTGGAGAACTCAAAGACTGGCTGCCATTTTGGAGTCAGTTTTCCACGATTGACGCTGACCCTGAAATCGAAGATTGTGACAAAGTGCATTATTTAGTGTAAGCGACAATCACTGAAAGTAGAGCTAGATAATTAGTAGACAGCTTTCCCGCGACAGGTCAAAATTATGGAAATTTTTTTGAAAGTCTGAAGACTCGTTTTGGTCGTGAGGATCTTCAAATTGAAATCTTTGTACGTGAACTACTGAGAATTATACTGCAAAATTCAGTGGCGAAAACCAACCAACCAACCAACTTAGTTAATTATCAACATCAGCGGTGTATATTTTGTGGTGGTAGTCACCCTACAGCAGAGTGTCGGAAAACATATAGTTGAACTTTGCAACAGAATAGACGGAGGCTGGCTTATCGTGAAGCTTGTTTTCGCTGTTGTAAGGTAGGACATCGAATACAGGTATGTAAACTTGCCTTGAAATGTGAATTATGTGGCCAAGAGCATTGTAGAGCAATGTGCTCACCACCGTAAGACTCAACCACCAAGGTGAAACCAGTTGGGCAGAGTCAAACACTTTCATCGTAGGCAAACAACCAAGTGTTTTTACAAACCCTGCTTATACGGCTAAGAGGTGTTCATTTGGACAGGATTGTTCGTGCTCTGATCGATCCGGGTTCACAACGATCCTATGTTTTAGGTGATGTTATCACAACTCTTGAATGTAAATTGAAGCGAAGAGAGAAACTAGTGCAATTCGGCTGAGCAGTGGCATAATGCATATGACGTAAATGCTGTGTAAGACAATTCATATTATAAATTTGAAGATTTGGAGCAGGCCACCATATGCAATGACATTCTACTTAAGACGGATGGTCCGTGGACACTGGAGCTGGAGGAGTTAGTTACAGCAGTAATTCAGGAAGAGTGGAACTGCTGCTTGGAGCCGATATAGCGGGAAAGCTTTATACAGGCAAAATATGTGTTTCAAATTGTGGCTTGGTTGCCATGGAAACCATTTTGGATGGTCATTGATAGGAAAGGTGCCACATTCTAATGAGTCAAAATTTGAATTAGCAGAAAATAGGTTGACGAGCACAATAGACAAGTTGGGAAGAAATGACTTATTGGAGGCTTATGATGGAGTATTCCAAGAATGGGAAAGGAGTAGCATTAATGAACAAGTCATGTCGGATCATGATCGTGTAAATGCACACTATCTTCCACATAGAGCAGTTTTAAAGGAAAACAGTACGAAAAGAATTCGTCCGGTGTTTGATGCTTCAGCTAGGGAGAAAAGTAAGCTCGCATTGAATGACTGTTTGGAAAATGGAGTGAATCTCATCGAACTAATTCCGGTTATTTTATTACGATTTAGAAATCTTCGAATCGGAGTAGTTTCAGATATACGTAAGGCATTTTTGCAGATTGGCTTTCATGAAAATGATCGACATTTTTTGAGATTCTTGTGGATCAACAAGGATGGTACAGTTAAAACTTTCAAACTTTTTCAGTGTTAACTGTAGAACCTTTTTCCTTGGTGCAACAATCAATCATCACTTGGACAGATCGACAAATGATATTCATCTGGACGGGACAAAATAAAAAACAATAAGAAAAAATAAAAAATAAGTATTTTATCAACTTTGGATTACATAGTTGACAGTTATTTTATTATTAAACATATATATACACATATATTTGCCAGAAAACTCTTTTTCATAATATAGCTTAAGTCGTAATCTTTACTATAGATAAAAGTCTCTTCATCACACGTAATGTTTATTAGAAGTTCTGCGCACCTATAACAAGATTTCCTTTGCCCCTTTACCGCATTGTCATCAATAAACTCAGCTCAAAACTTTCGTCGTTGAAGCGAATCTCGTGCTGCATTCACACAGAACGATTAACTTCCCCACATCATATTTTTTCGAGAAGCGAATCCTCTGCCTCTTTGTCCGTCAATCACTCCCAAGAGTTTCGCTTTGGTTTCGCGATCGTTGCCGTTGAATTGTTCTGCATCTATGCAGCACTTTTCTTGACGATATGATACGGTCAAGTGAAAAGTTATATACATAGATATAACATGCATTTAGTCACAAAAATAATCCACAATAAGCTAAATGTAATGGGTGGCGCCAAAGTTTTTTCAAATTTGATTTCATTTTCACATTAAGCAAAGTTGAAACATGGTCCAGATTTCATATCCAAAAGGAAAAATTATTTATGTTATTTAATCTGAAATAATTTAGTTTGGTTTATGAATTTTTGGTTTATAAATAAATATAATCAATTTAGTTTATGAATAATTCTAATATTTTGAAACTTTTTCGAAATTTTACAAACATATTGAATCCGTCCGTTTGATGAAAATGCTGTAGTTAGAGACATGGCAAATTTCGCAGTAATCAAAAAATTCAACTAAATTATCATTTTTATATAAATGAAAATACTTTTACCACATCCTGTATTTGACACAGCAGCTATGAATATATGAAAATTTTGGAAAATCTCATGTTCTAGTTCTCAACAAGGCGTTTGGAATTCCAGCGCAAAATTTTAGTATATAGTGTATAACGAAAGTCGTTAACAATTTAATCAATGTGAAAAAGTTTGGTGTCTATACAATAGATGAAAAGGTCGAAATAAAAAGTAAAGGTAGACCTCTATCTAATCTCCTTATTGAAGCAATAGGGAGCAGCCGCGGAAAACAATATAAACGGAAATTTAATAGTGATATTTATTCCCGAAACAACTGGATTTGTGGATGCAACAAAAAAAATGCATTATTTTGCTTTCCGTGTTTGCTATTTGGTGGTGACAATCTTTGGACACAGATTGGAGTCACTGATTTGATACAGCTTTCGGAGAAAATAAAAAGACATGAAAACTCTAGAACCCACCTCAATAATCAAATGGAATTAAATGTATTGGGAACAGTGAACATACAAGCTCAACTTGATTTAGCTTATTGGCGGAGCATACAAAAACAAAATGAAGATGTTTCCCGAAACCGATATGTTTTATCCAAAATAATAAATTGTATAAAGTTTTGTGGGGCATTCGAATTAACTCTGTGAGGTGTATTTCGCGGTCTTATCGATTTTTCAGCAGAGCTCGATAATGCGTTGCAAGATCATTTGAAAAACGCCACGATCTTTAAAGGTACTTCTAAAACTATTCAGAACGACTTATTAAATTTCATGCTAGAAGTTTGCCACGAGCAAATATCTGCTGAAATGAAAGAAGCTCCATACCTTATCATTATGGCAGATGAGACAACTGATGTGTCCTCAAAGTCACAACTTTTGACAATATTTCGATATATTAGAAATGGAAGTCCCGTCGAGCGTTTTTTGTGCTATTTAAATCCTTCGAAACTAGACGCTTCAACTCTAAGCGAACATCTACTAGATGTATTATATCTAATATTGGATAATTCAAAGGAAAAGCTTATAGCACAAAGCTATGACGGAGCGGCTGTTATGAGTGGATAACGAGCTGGAGTTCAAGCAATTATTAAAAGGAAATATAAGTTTGCACACTTTGTACACTGCTTTGCACACCAATTAAATTTAATCATGAGAAATGCTGCTTCATCAAACTCACAAGTACGTGTGTTTTTTGGAAACTTCCACGAAGTTCCTGGATTTTTCAATAGTTCTCCTTCAAGAATCGCAGTCCTTGATCCAATAGTAAAAAGTAAAACCCCCCACAGCGCGTCAACACGATGGAATTTTAACATACGTACTGTTAATATTGTATTCGAGTATAGAGAAAGTTCAATTGAATGCATGGAAATCATAGAAGAGGAATTTGCTGATGGCGCCGCTTGTAGTGCGGCTTCTGGTATTCGACGCATGCTAACAGATTCAATGTTTCTTTTCTGGTTAACGTTTTTTCATTATGTCCTGCCGCATGTCGACATTTGATTTCATCAGATGCAGAAAGAACAAGTCGACTCCGTTCAATTAAAAGCAAATATTGTTTCATTTGAGAAAAATATTCAGAAAATCCGAAACAAAAGTGATAGCATTGTTAACGAAGCATCCAATCCAAGTGATATGGAACGTACATTACCGAGAGAAAAGCGTCCCTGAATAAATCCAGTTGGTCATCGTCTCGCTGCTTTGGAAGTTTGCGATGTAGTATTAAATGCTGCCAAAGATAGATTCGCATTTGATAGTCACCTCGTTGCTGCTTCTCTTTTTTACTCAAATCATTTTTGAGAGTATCAATTGAACTTTCCCGATTCTCAATTGAATTTCACATGTGTCGCTTATCCTAACTTGGAAAGAGAACGATTGAAAACTGAACTTTCAATCATTTACTCAAATAAGACACATAACAAGTGCTCAAGATTTATTGAAATTTATTTTAAAAAATAATTTAGAAGAACCGTGGAGAGAAACGAAAAAGTTGTTGGAAATTCTCGTAACAATACCAATGACAACAGCTGAAGTAGAACGGAGCTTTTCAACTCTGAAACGCATAAAGACATTTCTCAGACATACTATGGCTGAAGAACGTTTGACTGCATTAGCAATGATTTCCATTGAAAAACATTTAACTGCTGAGATTGGTGACTTTAATGATAAAGTAATGGATAAGTTTGCCACTACTAAGTATCGTCGACTTGAACTCATTTTCAAGCGAATATGAACCTCATATTAACTTGTATTAAGTAATGGATTTTTATTCTAATGTGAAGTGAATATCTTCGTTTTAATTTAATAGATACCTACCTACTCGTCTATTTTGTTATACCAAACAGAACACATAAACATTTGAAATTCATTGATTAAAAGTCATTGTGATCGATGGTGTAAAGTACATAGAGTGGCTTTTTCGAAAGAATTTTTTTTCCAACAGTTTGTAACAGTCATGGGTTGATTGTCTGATGATGTAGAAGATACTTTAAGACAATAAAAATTAACATTAATAATAAATAAGGAAATGAAATGAATAATATTTGCCTTACTAACTCTTTGTTAAATTCAATGTGCTGTTTTTCATTATTAATGTAACTTAAATTTAATGTTTAATGGGAAGTTGATCGTGTGGACCTCTAGGGTCGCACCTCGCGGCGTGTTACCTTTGGATTCTGTTATATACTAGTATAAATCTTTACAAAATTTCAATGCAAGCAAACCTAAAAGATAAGGTGCAGAACCCTCAGCCATAATTCTCACGGGCCGCCACTGAACGTAAAAACAGTATATTAAGAAAAGGTGAGGCTGCTGCCGTAACTAACGATTTGTAGCTCTTCACTACTGTATTTTTAGTTCTGAACGCGACGGGGAACCTCTGCCCCGACCGTACTAAATAAATATTTTTGTTAAAATCATGGATGAATATTTAACTTGTATGCTAGCTGTGACTATTTCTCGTGTGCGATCGTTAGTTGGGTTTTCTGGAGTCGTTAGCGGAATACACGGCATGTAAGTTAATTAAAAAGATTAGTTTGTGCTTAAAAAATATAAGGGTCGAACACCCTGAACTTTATTTCTTTTAATTTACAAAAAACGAACTGAGTTGTGCTTAATTTATTCACACATTTTTATACTTTAATTATGCTTACGCTGGAAATGCAGGGTGCAACGTTCGATTGTCTCGCGAGCGATATTCCGCACCGATTTGCGCACTCATAATATTTTCTCTTGCGCGTGCAAGTAGGAATTACAGTTCTGTCGTTAATTCTTTCACCGTTAAATGTGATTGTCGTTGAAACGTTGGATAGTCAAATTGTTTTCTTTGGAGGGTCGGTAGGATATCGTGGATTGCATCAATTTTCTCTCGTATTTTATTTCTGGACTGGGTGAATATGTTACTATGATCTTATTAGCACTTTTATTTCAGATGAATCTTCAGATACCAAGAATGAGGATCATTGTGATACCTATTGAGAATATCCCAGTGTTATGGAATCAATTCTCTGATTCCAATTGTTCGATGAAATTGGTATTGTTGATGAAAATTTCATCCACTGCTTTACTGGACAACAAGTTCTGTTGACCTTTTACTGCTAATGTTGGCTGCAGAATTGCGGGTAAAACTTCTAATGTGGATTCAGATTCTTCCGAAATGAAAATATTTTCGTTGATTTTGATCGTAGTGTTGTGGAACTTAAAGACAAAGGCACCATTCATATTATGGGTGAAACCTTCGACTTCCATGATACCTGAGTATTGGTTTAGCAGCAGAATTCCTGTAGAGATTTCTTCGATTGTTGCATATTGCTGGTCGATGATGATGTGGCACGTTGCATTTAGACTTTTTAGCAAATTAGGAATACAATTTGTTTCGCTAATGTCGACTACATTTCAGATAATCAATATTTGCAATCCTCGTTTCGAGCATATATTTAATAATTTAATAAATATTATTTGTAAGTTCTTCTTTGACAAGCTTTAATCCATATTCAAGATCCATAATAAGACTATTTTTTACATCGCAGTTTTCTTTAATCATTCCTTGTATCGTGTTTGTTATTTGCGTTATATTATTTAATCTTCCGTTGTACATTCTATTTATTATAACTTGTTTATTATTATTATCTAGCACATTTAATATGTTTTGTTTTATGGTGACAAAATCGTCGTGATCGGGAGTAACTGCTACCCATGGTTCCAATGAAATGTATAGATTTTTTTTTGGTTGGGGTAAGGTTGCTTATCATGTTGAGAATTTGTTGTGCTTCATGGTTTAAATATCGGGATAGAGGGTGATGACGATTTGCGGAAATGTTAAGCATGAAATTGATATCATCTGCTAATTTTTCGTATTTTTCCATTGCACAATTTCGCTTGTCCTAAGTTGAAGGTGGCGATGTGGGAGTTTGAAAAGTCCAAAATTTGAACGTTTGAATATGAAACGCTTACGAGATATCTGGAATGGAATATCCATTAACTCTTTATTCTACCTTTATGAATGGTTTTGCCTGATTCAGTTATTAAAGTAGTATTCTTATTTTTTCTAACTATTTCTTCACGATAGCGTGGAGCTAATTTAGAACCTAATCGTTTGTTTTGTCTGACAAACTACGTCACAGACTTCATAACTTCTAACGGGTTGCCTATTTTTGTTATGTTATTCTAAATCTTTTGATTGTTTTGCATTTAGTCTCTTAATATTGGGTTGACGAATTTTTTCAAATTCTTCGGGATTAATGTTGGGATTTCTGCCAAAGTACAGTTCGATTGGTTTTCGGCCAGTAGTTGAATGAATATTGTGGTTATATTCGTTTACGGTCCTATCTTAAAGGGCTTGGAAGGTTTGATGAGGGTCATCTTTCATTAGACATCATAGTCATAGCCATAGTTCATCATAGTTTCCGTTAGTGTCGAATGCCAGCGTTCTACTTGTCCATCCACTTCGCTTTTATAGGCAGGATTTCTATAGACTTTAATGTGAAGATCGTCTTCCATCAATTTCGTTAAAGATATTGATGGCTCCTTCATTATCAATCACGATGTTTTCGGGTACGCAGAAGAAATACAAGATATCTAATAAAGGCTGTCTGATATCTTCGACTGATTTTGATGAATTCATTGTTTACGGAAAATGCTGTTTTTTCTATGTCTGATTCTTTCAGTGGGATCTGATGGAATCCGCTTTTTAGATCAAGAATAGAAAAGAATTCGTTTTTGCCTAAATTGCCGAGGACTTCATTGATTTCGGGTATGGGTACCTGTCAGGAATGGTAATAGAATTTAGTTTTCGGTAGTCTACTACCATGCGATATTTTTTTCTCCAGATGCGTCCTCCTTCTTTGGGACGATCCACACTGGTGAGTTGTACGGGGATTTTGAGGGTCTTATGATTCCGTCAGCCAGTAATTTTTTTTACTTCCTTTTCAATTTCTGATTTTAGAGCCATTGGGTAAGGGTAAGATTTGGAATACACGGGATCGCTAGAAGTTGTTCGAATTTCTCCTTTCACTTTGGTTGTAAAAGTTAAACGTTCATCAGGCTCGGTGAGGAGATTGCGAAAGTTCTTTATTAAATTAATTAATTTATTCGCAGTTCCACAATTGAGATGAGACACTCTTATGTTTATATTGTTAACGGTTTCAGAAATATGTTGTTTGAGTGGTATGAAAATGATGGGACCAATCGTCATAAAATTATTTTTAGTGTGAATGATAGCATTTAATTCCCTTAGTGTATCGTTACCTATAATACCGTCAAAGGAAATCAAGCTAGGCAATATATTTTTTTTTTAATTTTTTGATAGAAGGACCAAAAAGTAGAAGATAAGCATGATACGTGATTTTAACCCTACCAGCTACGGAATTCGCAAAGAATTCTCTGACATTGGGGATAGGATATTTAATATGTCGCGGCTGGACGTAATTATTATTGGATCCAGTATCTACGAGGAATTTGAGAAGCTCTCCACTTCTTAATTTAAATTGAAAGAGGAAAGCGAAGAGTGATTTAACCTAAAAACATGGATGTCATCTAGCTGTTCGGACTCATCTGTAGTGTTTGAGACATCAGGTTCCCTGAGTTCAGTAGGAAAAGGCTCCGTTTTTTCTAACCCGAAATATTCTAATAGTGCTTCTTCGTTTGAGTCTTTTGCGATATCAAGTAAATCGTTCGGAGTTTCTGGAGCTATATTGTAACTGTGAGTATTAAAATGGGTGTGTTGCCATTTATTTTCCTGCTGAGCAGGACCTGCATTAGGGCGTTTATGGCCGAAGTCATTGTGAAATCGTGGCCTATTTGTATAATTAGGATTATAGATGCACAATGAGGGATCTATACCCATGGTTTCTGGTCTATTTGGCTTAGGATGAAACTGTCCAGGTTTTAGAGGGGAAACATGCTGTTGATAGTGAAATCGAGGCATATGAGGAGCTTGGGATTATGCACAAGTTCTGGATAGAACTGTCGTCTTGCTGCAGCTATTGAAACTGGTGGTGGTTGCATCGGATTGGGTCTTTGAGGAGGCCATTGTGGAGCATAATTTGAGAAAGGTTTATGTGTTCTTGTTCGGGAGTTTTACGCATGCTGTACACGGAAGTCAAAGTTTTGGAGTTTCAAGCACAAATGTAATGCTTGTGGTAGGTCGGCGGGCTCTCGAATACTTAGTAATCTAAAAAGATCACCTTTCAATCTTCGCAGAAATGTGTCGAGAGCTTTATCCCTGTAAGCTTGGGTCATTATATTAAGGGATTCTTAACTCTAATCCATTGAGCCAAATTTGTTAAAAATCAACGACAGTTGGTGGTAAATAGTTTGATAAAACTCGGGGATTGTATTTGTTCCTTGTACCAGGGTAATCATCTGGTACTCAAGGGTTCCTAGGTCACGTTTATCTGCATAAAGTAGCGTTAGGCACTTCGCGATATTTTCCCAGTTGAGAAGTGTATTATAAGATTCCGGGGCAATATCGGCATGCCTCACAATCTTGTTACGAATCAAAGATAAAATACCGTAGTATTTAGGGGTGCCCTTTAGATGTTCGTATATCTTAAGTATACGGTCTACGGATTTGTTCCAAGAGCTAAATTCTCCTGGGTTTCCGGAAAAGTCTCGAAGACTTTCGACAACGTCTGGTATCTTAACGATATCATTATTGATATCGGAGGCGTGATTCATTAAGGAATTGAAAAGTTGTGTTCATAATATTCATGATTAACATTCATTACACTAAATTCATAGTATTTATGATCTATTTCGCTTTCAAACCTATAATTCTAGTTGGCCATTGAATTTGTTACTAAATACAATGAACAGTTCATAGCAAAGTTGTAGACGAGTATCGCGCTTCTGTATCACATTCTAAAAGCAAACGACTGTGAAATTTTTCATTAATACTATGAACCAATGTACTAGTATCAAACATAACTAACTGTAAACCTTCTTGGAAATCGTGACATTGCAAATTTGAATCCTCTTCTAACTGGTATTTCAGAATACTCTATTTCTAACAACATATCTTCTTTCCACGTCGTACAAAATCTATGTTCAAATATAATGCATGATCTTTTTGATCATGCATTATGTGTGAACAGAACAGAACAGATATAAAGCTTATAAATAAAACTTCTCATTTCCATGAACCCATATAGGATGGGTGAATGATGACCAAACTTCGCAAATACTGAAACCAGTTTAATCAACTCTCGATTCAACAGAATCTAAATAAATCCCCTTACAAAAGCCTACTGACGAGTCCCCTGGCAAGGGATGAAATGCATATAGGCATGCCAAAAAAGTTGTTAGTTTCCACTCAAAAAGAAAGGTCAAACTTCTCCTAAGATGCTATCACTAATTCGATACATCAGCTTCAAGACTCCTTTCTTAAACAATAGCAGGTCGTAGTCTGAAAACTGGCAGACAGCTAAATCCTTCTCTATTGAATAAACTACCCAACCCCCCATGAACATCTGAATCCTGAGGGCGATACACACTGGGGCATCTAATCTAATCCAAAATAAAAAAAAACAAAAAATTAAATTCTACTAAAATACTCACTCATATCTACCAAACACTCCATATACTCTTGAAAATCTTCATCACTCCAAAAAACTTTTTACAAATTTAAAATAACCAAATATATCCACATCAAAAGAAAGAAAAGATGAAAAACGATTTACTAAAATAATAACAATGCTCAAAATATATAACATTCCTAAGAGAAAGCACATAAAGCTGAAAAATGAACCAAAAAATTCAACTAATCAAATACGACGGAAAAAATTGAAAAGACACAGAGTCAAAAAACCTATTAAGAAAAATGAACCAAAAAATTCAACTAATCAAATACGACGAAAAAATTGAAAAGACACAGAGTCAAAAAAACAAAAAATTAAATTCTACTAAAATACTCACTCATATCTACCAAATACTCCATATACTCTTGAAAAGCTTTTTCACTCCAAAAAACTTCTTACAAATTTAAATAAAATACTCACTCATATCTACCAAATACTCCATATACTCTTGAAAATCTTCATCACTCCAAAAAACTTTTTACAAATTTAAAATAACCAAATATATCCACATCAAAAAGAAAGAAAAGATGGAAAACGATTTACTAAAATAATAACAATGTTCAAAATATATAACATTCCTAAGAGAAAGCACATAAAGCTGAAAAATGAACCAAAAAATTCAACCAATCAAATACGACGAAACAATTGAAAAGACACAGAGTCAAAAAAAACATCCACCCCATGATAAAAAACCTCAGAAGAAGGCAAAGGACTACTACAACAATCAATAAAACTAGATTGTAGAGGTGAAACCAAATAAATACATAAGTGTACATTACTCTGTTTGCCCCAACCCTCCCAAATAAATAAGTCTTAGACGGAAGCAAAGAGACGACTACAACAGACATTAGGACTGGATTGTAGGAGCACCCCAAATTAAAGTTTACTTATCACCAATGTCCATTCAATCCTACACGGATCCCCAAAAGGGGCGAATGGGGAATACAGGAACTACATATGTTCATCACATTGTATCCAAACCTTCTTCAAGGACGCAATGCGAATAGCAACTGATGAACACATATATGGATAACAGTGATCTGTTCATTAGGCGGCCTCAAAACGGAAAGACTACCTTCCATCTGAGGAAGGACTCGCTAAAAATTCCAAAAGTAAATATACATTCCACAATACTAACAAATAACCGAAGAGCCCGGTATAGCGAAGCAACATATCGGTCCTCGCGTAGGTTATTAAAACAACAATACCTAACCCCCATCCAATAACATCCACTAGAATGAACAGATGTAATATTATACACTACAATACAACAAAGATAAAAATGATTAAAACAACTCATAACATAAATACGGCCAAAAACAATGAAAACACACTCAATAAATAATAGAAAGAAACGAGTATTAAATAACAAACCCCAAAAGCAGGAAAAGCAAGATCCAAAAACTTCAGGCAAAACAACAGCAAACTCAGTTAAAAATTGCCATATAGCAAAAAGAAAGACAGCAACAGAGATATTAAACAAAACTTAGAACATAAAGGCCAAGAAACTGAATTAAACAAGAAACAAACAAAAAGAAAGAAGGAGCAAGACATGAAATCATACATAGAACACAAGAAACAAAGAAAAAAGAAAACAGAAGAAAAAATTTTCCAAATCATACATACAACATAAATAAATTACCAAGAGAAAAACAATCAAAAAAAAACACACCAAAGAACAGAAGGTACCCCACGATAAACATAAACTAAATCATAACCCATACAAACTTATCATAGACTCAGCTCCCTAATAAGAAAATCACCTCAGATAACCAATATCAAAATCTGAACCCAGAACAATCTAAAGAATTGTTGCAACACCCAACAAATAAGCGCAACACATGAAAATTGCACAGGCAAAAAATTAAACAACTGTTTAACAGACAACATATCATGACATAATCCCAAAAAAAGATATGGCTAAACCCAAAAAAGACGAGACACACACCTTGGATCATAAACAACAATAAAATTGAAGAAGACCAAACCCAACACAAACACGTGAACAAAACCCAAATAATTTTTATGACACCCATAGCACAACAATTCTTATGACACCCATAGCATAACCCTTCGTAGTCCCAAGAAACAAGAAAAATTGTACAACACATGTGAAAGAACACATAGGATACAAAAACTTAGGAAAACCCACCACAACCTGGAAAATATTTTTAAAAAATATATAAATTACAACTCCAAACGAAGAATCACACCAGTCGTGAAAAAATTCAGAAAGTGAACAAACACGTTGAAAACTAAACAAGTAACGGGTGTTAAGAAAGTGTTCAAGTAAAGGGTGCAAAGAAAGTGTTCAAGTAAAGTGCACCAACCAAGAAGATAGAAAAAAAACCCAAACAAGGCCACAAAACCACAGTAAGTTAGAACAAAACAGATATAAAGCTTATAAATAAAACTTCTCATTTCCATGAACCCATATAGGATGGGTGAATGATGACCAAACTTCGCAAATACTGAAACCAGTTTAATCAACTCTCGATTCAACAGAATCTAAATAAATCCCCTTACAAAAGCCTACTGACGAGTCCCCTGGCAAGGGATGAAATGCATATAGGCATGCCAAAAAAGTTGTTAGTTTCCACTCAAAAAGAAAGGTCAAACTTCTCCTAAGATGCTATCACTAATTCGATACATCAGCTTCAAGACTCCTTTCTTAAACAATAGCAGGTCGTAGTCTGAAAACTGGCAGACAGCTAAATCCTTCTCTATTGAATAAACTACCCAACCCCCCATGAACATCTGAATCCTGAGGGCGATACACACTGGGGCATCTAATCTAATCCAAAATAAAAAAAACAAAAAATTAAATTCTACTAAAATACTCACTCATATCTACCAAACACTCCATATACTCTTGAAAATCTTCATCACTCCAAAAAACTTTTTACAAATTTAAAATAACCAAATATATCCACATCAAAAGAAAGAAAAGATGAAAAACGATTTACTAAAATAATAACAATGCTCAAAATATATAACATTCCTAAGAGAAAGCACATAAAGCTGAAAAATGAACCAAAAAATTCAACTAATCAAATACGACGGAAAAAATTGAAAAGACACAGAGTCAAAAAACCTATTAAGAAAAATGAACCAAAAAATTCAACTAATCAAATACGACGAAAAAATTGAAAAGACACAGAGTCAAAAAAACAAAAAATTAAATTCTACTAAAATACTCACTCATATCTACCAAATACTCCATATACTCTTGAAAAGCTTTTTCACTCCAAAAAACTTCTTACAAATTTAAATAAAATACTCACTCATATCTACCAAATACTCCATATACTCTTGAAAATCTTCATCACTCCAAAAAACTTTTTACAAATTTAAAATAACCAAATATATCCACATCAAAAAGAAAGAAAAGATGGAAAACGATTTACTAAAATAATAACAATGTTCAAAATATATAACATTCCTAAGAGAAAGCACATAAAGCTGAAAAATGAACCAAAAAATTCAACCAATCAAATACGACGAAACAATTGAAAAGACACAGAGTCAAAAAAACATCCACCCCATGATAAAAAACCTCAGAAGAAGGCAAAGGACTACTACAACAATCAATAAAACTAGATTGTAGAGGTGAAACCAAATAAATACATAAGTGTACATTACTCTGTTTGCCCCAACCCTCCCAAATAAATAAGTCTTAGACGGAGGCAAAGAGACGACTACAACAGACATTAGGACTGGATTGTAGGAGCACCCCAAATTAAAGTTTACTTATCACCAATGTCCATTCAATCCTACACGGATCCCCAAAAGGGGCGAATGGGGAATACAGGAACTACATATGTTCATCACATTGTATCCAAACCTTCTTCAAGGACGCAATGCGAATAGCAACTGATGAACACATATATGGATAACAGTGATCTGTTCATTAGGCGGCCTCAAAACGGAAAGACTACCTTCCATCTGAGGAAGGACTCGCTAAAAATTCCAAAAGTAAATATACATTCCACAATACTAACAAATAACCGAAGAGCCCGGTATAGCGAAGCAACATATCGGTCCTCGCGTAGGTTATTAAAACAACAATACCTAACCCCCATCCAATAACATCCACTAGAATGAACAGATGTAATATTATACACTACAATACAACAAAGATAAAAATGATTAAAACAACTCATAACATAAATACGGCCAAAAACAATGAAAACACACTCAATAAATAATAGAAAGAAACGAGTATTAAATAACAAACCCCAAAAGCAGGAAAAGCAAGATCCAAAAACTTCAGGCAAAACAACAGCAAACTCAGTTAAAAATTGCCATATAGCAAAAAGAAAGACAGCAACAGAGATATTAAACAAAACTTAGAACATAAAGGCCAAGAAACTGAATTAAACAAGAAACAAACAAAAAGAAAGAAGGAGCAAGACATGAAATCATACATAGAACACAAGAAACAAAGAAAAAAGAAAACAGAAGAAAAAATTTTCCAAATCATACATACAACATAAATAAATTACCAAGAGAAAAACAATCAAAAAAAAACACACCAAAGAACAGAAGGTACCCCACGATAAACATAAACTAAATCATAACCCATACAAACTTATCATAGACTCAGCTCCCTAATAAGAAAATCACCTCAGATAACCAATATCAAAATCTGAACCCAGAACAATCTAAAGAATTGTTGCAACACCCAACAAATAAGCGCAACACATGAAAATTGCACAGGCAAAAAATTAAACAACTGTTTAACAGACAACATATCATGACATAATCCCAAAAAAAGATATGGCTAAACCCAAAAAAGACGAGACACACACCTTGGATCATAAACAACAATAAAATTGAAGAAGACCAAACCCAACACAAACACGTGAACAAAACCCAAATAATTTTTATGACACCCATAGCACAACAATTCTTATGACACCCATAGCATAACCCTTCGTAGTCCCAAGAAACAAGAAAAATTGTACAACACATGTGAAAGAACACATAGGATACAAAAACTTAGGAAAACCCACCACAACCTGGAAAATATTTTTAAAAAATATATAAATTACAACTCCAAACGAAGAATCACACCAGTCGTGAAAAAATTCAGAAAGTGAACAAACACGTTGAAAACTAAACAAGTAACGGGTGTTAAGAAAGTGTTCAAGTAAAGGGTGCAAAGAAAGTGTTCAAGTAAAGTGCACCAACCAAGAAGATAGAAAAAAAACCCAAACAAGGCCACAAAACCACAGTAAGTTAGAACAAAACAGATATAAAGCTTATAAATAAAACTTCTCATTTCCATGAACCCATATAGGATGGGTGAATGATGACCAAACTTCGCAAATACTGAAACCAGTTTAATCAACTCTCGATTCAACAGAATCTAAATAAATCCCCTTACAAAAGCCTACTGACGAGTCCCCTGGCAAGGGATGAAATGCATATAGGCATGCCAAAAAAGTTGTTAGTTTCCACTCAAAAAGAAAGGTCAAACTTCTCCTAAGATGCTATCACTAATTCGATACATCAGCTTCAAGACTCCTTTCTTAAACAATAGCAGGTCGTAGTCTGAAAACTGGCAGACAGCTAAATCCTTCTCTATTGAATAAACTACCCAACCCCCCATGAACATCTGAATCCTGAGGGCGATACACACTGGGGCATCTAATCTAATCCAAAATAAAAAAAAACAAAAAATTAAATTCTACTAAAATACTCACTCATATCTACCAAACACTCCATATACTCTTGAAAATCTTCATCACTCCAAAAAACTTTTTACAAATTTAAAATAACCAAATATATCCACATCAAAAGAAAGAAAAGATGAAAAACGATTTACTAAAATAATAACAATGCTCAAAATATATAACATTCCTAAGAGAAAGCACATAAAGCTGAAAAATGAACCAAAAAATTCAACTAATCAAATACGACGGAAAAAATTGAAAAGACACAGAGTCAAAAAACCTATTAAGAAAAATGAACCAAAAAATTCAACTAATCAAATACGACGAAAAAATTGAAAAGACACAGAGTCAAAAAAACAAAAAATTAAATTCTACTAAAATACTCACTCATATCTACCAAATACTCCATATACTCTTGAAAAGCTTTTTCACTCCAAAAAACTTCTTACAAATTTAAATAAAATACTCACTCATATCTACCAAATACTCCATATACTCTTGAAAATCTTCATCACTCCAAAAAACTTTTTACAAATTTAAAATAACCAAATATATCCACATCAAAAAGAAAGAAAAGATGGAAAACGATTTACTAAAATAATAACAATGTTCAAAATATATAACATTCCTAAGAGAAAGCACATAAAGCTGAAAAATGAACCAAAAAATTCAACCAATCAAATACGACGAAACAATTGAAAAGACACAGAGTCAAAAAAACATCCACCCCATGATAAAAAACCTCAGAAGAAGGCAAAGGACTACTACAACAATCAATAAAACTAGATTGTAGAGGTGAAACCAAATAAATACATAAGTGTACATTACTCTGTTTGCCCCAACCCTCCCAAATAAATAAGTCTTAGACGGAGGCAAAGAGACGACTACAACAGACATTAGGACTGGATTGTAGGAGCACCCCAAATTAAAGTTTACTTATCACCAATGTCCATTCAATCCTACACGGATCCCCAAAAGGGGCGAATGGGGAATACAGGAACTACATATGTTCATCACATTGTATCCAAACCTTCTTCAAGGACGAAATGCGAATAGCAACTGATGAACACATATATGGATAACAGTGATCTGTTCATTAGGCGGCCTCAAAACGGAAAGACTACCTTCCATCTGAGGAAGGACTCGCTAAAAATTCCAAAAGTAAATATACATTCCACAATACTAACAAATAACCGAAGAGCCCGGTATAGCGAAGCAACATATCGGTCCTCGCGTAGGTTATTAAAACAACAATACCTAACCCCCATCCAATAACATCCACTAGAATGAACAGATGTAATATTATACACTACAATACAACAAAGATAAAAATGATTAAAACAACTCATAACATAAATACGGCCAAAAACAATGAAAATACACTCAATAAATAATAGAAAGAAACGAGTATTAAATAACAAACCCCAAAAGCAGGAAAAGCAAGATCCAAAAACTTCAGGCAAAACAACAGCAAACTCAGTTAAAAATTGCCATATAGCAAAAAGAAAGACAGCAACAGAGATATTAAACAAAACTTAGAACATAAAGGCCAAGAAACTGAATTAAACAAGAAACAAACAAAAAGAAAGAAGGAGCAAGACATGAAATCATACATAGAACACAAGAAACAAAGAAAAAAGAAAACAGAAGAAAAAATTTTCCAAATCATACATACAACATAAATAAATTACCAAGAGAAAAACAATCAAAAAAAAAACACACCAAAGAACAGAAGATACCCCACGATAAACATAAACTAAATCATAACCCATACAAACTTATCATAGACTCAGCTCCCTAATAAGAAAATCACCTCAGATAACCAATATCAAAATCTGAACCCAGAACAATCTAAAGAATTGTTGCAACACCCAACAAATAAGCGCAACACATGAAAATTGCACAGGCAAAAAATTAAACAACTGTTTAACACACAACATATCATGACATAATCCCAAAAAAAGATATGGCTAAACCCAAAAAAGACGAGACACACATCTTGGATCATAAACAACAATAAAATTGAAGAAGACCAAACCCAACACAAACACGTGAACAAAACCCAAATAATTTTTATGACACCCATAGCACAACAATTCTTATGACACCCATAGCATAACCCTTCGTAGTCCCAAGAAACAAGAAAAATTGTACAACACATGTGAAAGAACACATAGGATACAAAAACTTAGGAAAACCCACCACAACCTGGAAAATATTTTTAAAAAATATATAAATTACAACTCCAAACGAAGAATCACACCAGTCGTGAAAAAATTCAGAAAGTGAACAAACACGTTGAAAACTAAACAAGTAACGGGTGTTAAGAAAGTGTTCAAGTAAAGGGTGCAAAGAAAGTGTTCAAGTAAAGTGCACCAACCAAGAAGATAGAAAAAAAACCCAAACAAGGCCACAAAACCACAGTAAGTTAGAACAAAACAGATATAAAGCTTATAAATAAAACTTCTCATTTCCATGAACCCATATAGGATGGGTGAATGATGACCAAACTTCGCAAATACTGAAACCAGTTTAATCAACTCTCGATTCAACAGAATCTAAATAAATCCCCTTACAAAAGCCTACTGACGAGTCCCCTGGCAAGGGATGAAATGCATATAGGCATGCCAAAAAAGTTGTTAGTTTCCACTCAAAAAGAAAGGTCAAACTTCTCCTAAGATGCTATAACTAATTCGATACATCAGCTTCAAGACTCCTTTCTTAAACAATAGCAGGTCGTAGTCTGAAAACTGGCAGACAGCTAAATCCTTCTCTATTGAATAAACTACCCAACCCCCCATGAACATCTGAATCCTGAGGGCGATACACATTGAGCATCTAATCTAATCCAAAATAAAAAAATAAAAATAAAATTCTACTAAAATACTCACTCATATCTACCAAATACTCCATATACTCTTGAAAATCTTCATCACTCCAAAAAACTTTTTACAAATTTAAAATAACCAAATATATCCACATCAAAAGAAAGAAAAGATGAAAAACGATTTACTAAAATAATAACAATGCTCAAAATATATAACATTCCTAAGAGAAAGCACATAAAGCTGAAAAATGAACCAAAAAATTCAACTAATCAAATACGACGAAAAAATTGAAAAGACACAGAGTCAAAAAAACAAAAAATTAAATTCTACTAAAATACTCACTCATATCTACCAAATACTCCATATACTCTTGAAAAGCTTTTTCACTCCAAAAAACTTCTTACAAATTTAAATAAAATACTCACTCATATCTACCAAATACTCCATATACTCTTGAAAATCTTCATCACTCCAAAAAACTTTTTACAAATTTAAAATAACCAAATATATCCACATCAAAAAGAAAGAAAAGATGGAAAACGATTTACTAAAATAATAACAATGTTCAAAATATATAACATTCCTAAGAGAAAGCACATAAAGCTGAAAAATGAACCAAAAAATTCAACCAATCAAATACGACGAAACAATTGAAAAGACACAGAGTCAAAAAAACATCCACCCCATGATAAAAAACCTCAGAAGAAGGCAAAGGACTACTACAACAATCAATAAAACTAGATTGTAGAGGTGAAACCAAATAAATACATAAGTGTACATTACTCTGTTTGCCCCAACCCTCCCAAATAAATAAGTCTTAGACGGAGGCAAAGAGACGACTACAACAGACATTAGGACTGGATTGTAGGAACACCCCAAATTAAAGTTTACTTATCACCAATGTCCATTCAATCCTACACGGATCCCCAAAAGGGGCGAGTGGGGAATACAGGAACTACATATGTTCATCACATTGTATCCAAACCTTCTTCAAGGACGCAATGCGAATAGCAACTGATGAACACATATATGGATAACAGTGATCTGTTCATTAGGCGGCCTCAAAACGGAAAGACTACCTTCCATCTGAGGAAGGACTCGCTAAAAATTCCAAAAGTAAATATACATTCCACAATACTAACAAATAACCGAAGAGCCCGGTATAGCGAAGCAACATATCGGTCCTCGCGTAGGTTATTAAAACAACAATACCTAACCCCCATCCAATAACATCCACTAGAATGAACAGATGTAATATTATACACTACAATACAACAAAGATAAAAATGATTAAAACAACTCATAACATAAATACGGCCAAAAACAATGAAAACACACTCAATAAATAATAGAAAGAAACGAGTATTAAATAACAAACCCCAAAAGCAGGAAAAGCAAGATCCAAAAACTTCAGGCAAAACAACAGCAAACTCAGTTAAAAATTGCCATATAGCAAAAAGAAAGACAGCAACAGAGATATTAAACAAAACTTAGAACATAAAGGCCAAGAAACTGAATTAAACAAGAAACAAACAAAAAGAAAGAAGGAGCAGGACATGAAATCATACATAGAACACAAGAAACAAAGAAAAAAGAAAACAGAAGAAAAAATTTTCCAAATCATACATACAACATAAATAAATTACCAAGAGAAAAACAATCAAAAAAAAACACACCAAAGAACAGAAGGTACCCCACGATAAACATAAACTAAATCATAACCCATACAAACTTATCATAGACTCAGCTCCCTAATAAGAAAATCACCTCAGATAACCAATATCAAAATCTGAACCCAGAACAATCTAAAGAATTGTTGCAACACCCAACAAATAAGCGCAACACATGAAAATTGCACAGGCAAAAAATTAAACAACTGTTTAACACACAACATATCATGACATAATCCCAAAAAAAGATATGGCTAAACCCAAAAAAGACGAGACACACATCTTGGATCATAAACAACAATAAAATTGAAGAAGACCAAACCCAACACAAACACGTGAACAAAACCCAAATAATTTTTATGACACCCATAGCACAACAATTCTTATGACACCCATAGCATAACCCTTCGTAGTCCCAAGAAACAAGAAAAATTGTACAACACATGTGAAAGAACACATAGGATACAAAAACTTAGGAAAACCCACCACAACCTGGAAAATATTTTTAAAAAATATATAAATTACAACTCCAAACGAAGAATCACACCAGTCGTGAAAAAATTCAGAAAGTGAACAAACACGTTGAAAACTAAACAAGTAACGGGTGTTAAGAAAGTGTTCAAGTAAAGGGTGCAAAGAAAGTGTTCAAGTAAAGTGCACCAACCAAGAAGATAGAAAAAAAACCCAAACAAGGCCACAAAACCACAGTAAGTTAGAACAAAACAGATATAAAGCTTATAAATAAAACTTCTCATTTCCATGAACCCATATAGGATGGGTGAATGATGACCAAACTTCGCAAATACTGAAACCAGTTTAATCAACTCTCGATTCAACAGAATCTAAATAAATCCCCTTACAAAAGCCTACTGACGAGTCCCCTGGCAAGGGATGAAATGCATATAGGCATGCCAAAAAAGTTGTTAGTTTCCACTCAAAAAGAAAGGTCAAACTTCTCCTAAGATGCTATAACTAATTCGATACATCAGCTTCAAGACTCCTTTCTTAAACAATAGCAGGTCGTAGTCTGAAAACTGGCAGACAGCTAAATCCTTCTCTATTGAATAAACTACCCAACCCCCCATGAATATCTGAATCCTGAGGGCGATACACATTGAGCATCTAATCTAATCCAAAATAAAAAAACAAAAAATAAAATTCTACTAAAATACTCACTCATATCTACCAAATACTCCATATACTCTTGAAAATCTTCATCACTCCAAAAAACTTTTTACAAATTTAAAATAACCAAATATATCCACATCAAAAGAAAGGAAAGATGAAAAACGATTTACTAAAATAATAACAATGCTCAAAATATATAACATTCCTAAGAGAAAGCACATAAAGCTGAAAAATGAACCAAAAAATTCAACTAATCAAATACGACGAAAAAATTGAAAAGACACAGAGTCAAAAAAACAAAAAATTAAATTCTACTAAAATACTCACTCATATCTACCAAATACTCCATATACTCTTGAAAAGCTTTTTCACTCCAAAAAACTTCTTACAAATTTAAATAAAATACTCACTCATATCTACCAAATACTCCATATACTCTTGAAAATCTTCATCACTCCAAAAAACTTTTTACAAATTTAAAATAACCAAATATATCCACATCAAAAAGAAAGAAAAGATGGAAAACGATTTACTAAAATAATAACAATGTTCAAAATATATAACATTCCTAAGAGAAAGCACATAAAGCTGAAAAATGAACCAAAAAATTCAACCAATCAAATACGACGAAACAATTGAAAAGACACAGAGTCAAAAAAACATCCACCCCATGATAAAAAACCTCAGAAGAAGGCAAAGGACTACTACAACAATCAATAAAACTAGATTGTAGAGGTGAAACCAAATAAATACATAAGTGTACATTACTCTGTTTGCCCCAACCCTCCCAAATAAATAAGTCTTAGACGGAGGCAAAGAGACGACTACAACAGACATTAGGACTGGATTGTAGGAACACCCCAAATTAAAGTTTACTTATCACCAATGTCCATTCAATCCTACACGGATCCCCAAAAGGGGCGAATGGGGAATACAGGAACTACATATGTTCATCACATTGTATCCAAACCTTCTTCAAGGACGCAATGCGAATAGCAACTGATGAACACATATATGGATAACAGTGATCTGTTCATTAGGCGGCCTCAAAACGGAAAGACTACCTTCCATCTGAGGAAGGACTCGCTAAAAATTCCAAAAGTAAATATACATTCCACAATACTAACAAATAACCGAAGAGCCCGGTATAGCGAAGCAACATATCGGTCCTCGCGTAGGTTATTAAAACAACAATACCTAACCCCCATCCAATAACATCCACTAGAATGAACAGATGTAATATTATACACTACAATACAACAAAGATAAAAATGATTAAAACAACTCATAACATAAATACGGCCAAAAACAATGAAAACACACTCAATAAATAATAGAAAGAAACGAGTATTAAATAACAAACCCCAAAAGCAGGAAAAGCAAGATCCAAAAACTTCAGGCAAAACAACAGCAAACTCAGTTAAAAATTGCCATATAGCAAAAAGAAAGACAGCAACAGAGATATTAAACAAAACTTAGAACATAAAGGCCAAGAAACTGAATTAAACAAGAAACAAACAAAAAGAAAGAAGGAGCAGGACATGAAATCATACATAGAACACAAGAAACAAAGAAAAAAGAAAACAGAAGAAAAAATTTTCCAAATCATACATACAACATAAATAAATTACCAAGAGAAAAACAATCAAAAAAAAACACACCAAAGAACAGAAGGTACCCCACGATAAACATAAACTAAATCATAACCCATACAAACTTATCATAGACTCAGCTCCCTAATAAGAAAATCACCTCAGATAACCAATATCAAAATCTGAACCCAGAACAATCTAAAGAATTGTTGCAACACCCAACAAATAAGCGCAACACATGAAAATTGCACAGGCAAAAAATTAAACAACTGTTTAACAGACAACATATCATGACATAATCCCAAAAAAAGATATGGCTAAACCCAAAAAAGACGAGACACACACCTTGGATCATAAACAACAATAAAATTGAAGAAGACCAAACCCAACACAAACACGTGAACAAAACCCAAATAATTTTTATGACACCCATAGCACAACAATTCTTATGACACCCATAGCATAACCCTTCGTAGTCCCAAGAAACAAGAAAAATTGTACAACACATGTGAAAGAACACATAGGATACAAAAACTTAGGAAAACCCACCACAACCTGGAAAATATTTTTAAAAAATATATAAATTACAACTCCAAACGAAGAATCACACCAGTCGTGAAAAAATTCAGAAAGTGAACAAACACGTTGAAAACTAAACAAGTAACGGGTGTTAAGAAAGTGTTCAAGTAAAGGGTGCAAAGAAAGTGTTCAAGTAAAGTGCACCAACCAAGAAGATAGAAAAAAAACCCAAACAAGGCCACAAAACCACAGTAAGTTAGAACAAAACAGATATAAAGCTTATAAATAAAACTTCTCATTTCCATGAACCCATATAGGATGGGTGAATGATGACCAAACTTCGCAAATACTGAAACCAGTTTAATCAACTCTCGATTCAACAGAATCTAAATAAATCCCCTTACAAAAGCCTACTGACGAGTCCCCTGGCAAGGGATGAAATGCATATAGGCATGCCAAAAAAGTTGTTAGTTTCCACTCAAAAAGAAAGGTCAAACTTCTCCTAAGATGCTATCACTAATTCGATACATCAGCTTCAAGACTCCTTTCTTAAACAATAGCAGGTCGTAGTCTGAAAACTGGCAGACAGCTAAATCCTTCTCTATTGAATAAACTACCCAACCCCCCATGAACATCTGAATCCTGAGGGCGATACACACTGGGGCATCTAATCTAATCCAAAATAAAAAAAAACAAAAAATTAAATTCTACTAAAATACTCACTCATATCTACCAAACACTCCATATACTCTTGAAAATCTTCATCACTCCAAAAAACTTTTTACAAATTTAAAATAACCAAATATATCCACATCAAAAGAAAGAAAAGATGAAAAACGATTTACTAAAATAATAACAATGCTCAAAATATATAACATTCCTAAGAGAAAGCACATAAAGCTGAAAAATGAACCAAAAAATTCAACTAATCAAATACGACGGAAAAAATTGAAAAGACACAGAGTCAAAAAACCTATTAAGAAAAATGAACCAAAAAATTCAACTAATCAAATACGACGAAAAAATTGAAAAGACACAGAGTCAAAAAAACAAAAAATTAAATTCTACTAAAATACTCACTCATATCTACCAAATACTCCATATACTCTTGAAAAGCTTTTTCACTCCAAAAAACTTCTTACAAATTTAAATAAAATACTCACTCATATCTACCAAATACTCCATATACTCTTGAAAATCTTCATCACTCCAAAAAACTTTTTACAAATTTAAAATAACCAAATATATCCACATCAAAAAGAAAGAAAAGATGGAAAACGATTTACTAAAATAATAACAATGTTCAAAATATATAACATTCCTAAGAGAAACCACATAAAGCTGAAAAATGAACCAAAAAATTCAACCAATCAAATACGACGAAACAATTGAAAAGACACAGAGTCAAAAAAACATCCACCCCATGATAAAAAACCTCAGAAGAAGGCAAATGACTACTACAACAATCAATAAAACTAGATTGTAGAGGTGAAACCAAATAAATACATAAGTGTACATTACTCTGTTTGCCCCAACCCTCCCAAATAAATAAGTCTTAGACGGAGGCAAAGAGACGACTACAACAGACATTAGGACTGGATTGTAGGAGCACCCCAAATTAAAGTTTACTTATCACCAATGTCCATTCAATCCTACACGGATCCCCAAAAGGGGCGAATGGGGAATACAGGAACTACATATGTTCATCACATTGTATCCAAACCTTCTTCAAGGACGCAATGCGAATAGCAACTGATGAACACATATATGGATAACAGTGATCTGTTCATTAGGCGGCCTCAAAACGGAAAGACTACCTTCCATCTGAGGAAGGACTCGCTAAAAATTCCAAAAGTAAATATACATTCCACAATACTAACAAATAACCGAAGAGCCCGGTATAGCGAAGCAACATATCGGTCCTCGCGTAGGTTATTAAAACAACAATACCTAACCCCCATCCAATAACATCCACTAGAATGAACAGATGTAATATTATACACTACAATACAACAAAGATAAAAATGATTAAAACAACTCATAACATAAATACGGCCAAAAACAATGAAAACACACTCAATAAATAATAGAAAGAAACGAGTATTAAATAACAAACCCCAAAAGCAGGAAAAGCAAGATCCAAAAACTTCAGGCAAAACAACAGCAAACTCAGTTAAAAATTGCCATATAGCAAAAAGAAAGACAGCAACAGAGATATTAAACAAAACTTAGAACATAAAGGCCAAGAAACTGAATTAAACAAGAAACAAACAAAAAGAAAGAAGGAGCAAGACATGAAATCATACATAGAACACAAGAAACAAAGAAAAAAGAAAACAGAAGAAAAAATTTTCCAAATCATACATACAACATAAATAAATTACCAAGAGAAAAACAATCAAAAAAAAAACACACCAAAGAACAGAAGATACCCCACGATAAACATAAACTAAATCATAACCCATACAAACTTATCATAGACTCAGCTCCCTAATAAGAAAATCACCTCAGATAACCAATATCAAAATCTGAACCCAGAACAATCTAAAGAATTGTTGCAACACCCAACAAATAAGCGCAACACATGAAAATTGCACAGGCAAAAAATTAAACAACTGTTTAACACACAACATATCATGACATAATCCCAAAAAAAGATATGGCTAAACCCAAAAAAGACGAGACACACATCTTGGATCATAAACAACAATAAAATTGAAGAAGACCAAACCCAACACAAACACGTGAACAAAACCCAAATAATTTTTATGACACCCATAGCACAACAATTCTTATGACACCCATAGCATAACCCTTCGTAGTCCCAAGAAACAAGAAAAATTGTACAACACATGTGAAAGAACACATAGGATACAAAAACTTAGGAAAACCCACCACAACCTGGAAAATATTTTTAAAAAATATATAAATTACAACTCCAAACGAAGAATCACACCAGTCGTGAAAAAATTCAGAAAGTGAACAAACACGTTGAAAACTAAACAAGTAACGGGTGTTAAGAAAGTGTTCAAGTAAAGGGTGCAAAGAAAGTGTTCAAGTAAAGTGCACCAACCAAGAAGATAGAAAAAAAACCCAAACAAGGCCACAAAACCACAGTAAGTTAGAACAAAACAGATATAAAGCTTATAAATAAAACTTCTCATTTCCATGAACCCATATAGGATGGGTGAATGATGACCAAACTTCGCAAATACTGAAACCAGTTTAATCAACTCTCGATTCAACAGAATCTAAATAAATCCCCTTACAAAAGCCTACTGACGAGTCCCCTGGCAAGGGATGAAATGCATATAGGCATGCCAAAAAAGTTGTTAGTTTCCACTCAAAAAGAAAGGTCAAACTTCTCCTAAGATGCTATAACTAATTCGATACATCAGCTTCAAGACTCCTTTCTTAAACAATAGCAGGTCGTAGTCTGAAAACTGGCAGACAGCTAAATCCTTCTCTATTGAATAAACTACCCAACCCCCCATGAACATCGGAATCCTGAGGGCGATACACACTGGGGTATCTAATCTAATCCAAAATAAAAAAAACAAAAAATAAAATTCTACTAAAATACTCACTCATATCTACCAAATACTCCATATACTCTTGAAAATCTTCATCACTCCAAAAAACTTTTTACAAATTTAAAATAACCAAATATATCCACATCAAAAGAAAGAAAAGATGAAAAACGATTTACTAAAATAATAACAATGCTCAAAATATATAACATTCCTAAGAGAAAGCACATAAAGCTGAAAAATGAACCAAAAAATTCAACTAATCAAATACGACGAAAAAATTGAAAAGACACAGAGTCAAAAAAACAAAAAATTAAATTCTACTAAAATACTCACTCATATCTACCAAATACTCCATATACTCTTGAAAAGCTTTTTCACTCCAAAAAACTTCTTACAAATTTAAATAAAATACTCACTCATATCTACCAAATACTCCATATACTCTTGAAAATCTTCATCACTCCAAAAAACTTTTTACAAATTTAAAATAACCAAATATATCCACATCAAAAAGAAAGAAAAGATGGAAAACGATTTACTAAAATAACAACAATGTTCAAAATATATAACATTCCTAAGAGAAAGCACATAAAGCTGAAAAATGAACCAAAAAATTCAACCAATCAAATACGACGAAACAATTGAAAAGACACAGAGTCAAAAAAAACATCCACCCCATGATAAAAAACCTCAGAAGAAGGCAAAGGACTACTACAACAATCAATAAAACTAGATTGTAGAGGTGAAACCAAATAAATACATAAGTGTACATTACTCTGTTTGCCCCAACCCTCCCAAATAAATAAGTCTTAGACGGAGGCAAAGAGACGACTACAACAGACATTAGGACTGGATTGTAGGAGCACCCCAAATTAAAGTTTACTTATCACCAATGTCCATTCAATCCTACACGGATCCCCAAAAGGGGCGAATGGGGAATACAGGAACTACATATGTTCATCACATTGTATCCAAACCTTCTTCAAGGACGCAATGCGAATAGCAACTGATGAACACATATATGGATAACAGTGATCTGTTCATTAGGCGGCCTCAAAACGGAAAGACAACCTTCCATCTGAGGAAGGACTCGCTAAAAATTCCAAAAGTAAATATACATTCCACAATACTAACAAATAACCGAAGAGCCCGGTATAGCGAAGCAACATATCGGTCCTCGCGTAGGTTATTAAAACAACAATACCTAACCCCCATCCAATAACATCCACTAGAATGAACAGATGTAATATTATACACTACAATACAACAAAGATAAAAATGATTAAAACAACTCATAACATAAATACGGCCAAAAACAATGAAAACACACTCAATAAATAATAGAAAGAAACGAGTATTAAATAACAAACCCCAAAAGCAGGAAAAGCAAGATCCAAAAACTTCAGGCAAAACAACAGCAAACTCAGTTAAAAATTGCCATATAGCAAAAAAAAGACAGCAACAGAGATATTAAACAAAACTTAGAACATAAAGGCCAAGAAACTGAATTAAACAAGAAACAAACAAAAAGAAAGAAGGAGCAAGACATGAAATCATACATAGAACACAAGAAACAAAGAAAAAAGAAAACAGAAGAAAAAATTTTCCAAATCATACATACAACATAAATAAATTACCAAGAGAAAAACAATCAAAAAAACACACCAAAGAACAGAAGGTACCCCACGATAAACATAAACTAAATCATAACCCATACAAACTTATCATAGACTCAGCTCCCTAATAAGAAAATCACCTCAGATAACCAATATCAAAATCTGAACCCAGAACAATCTAAAGAATTGTTGCAACACCCAACAAATAAGCGCAACACATGAAAATTGCACAGGCAAAAAATTAAACAACTGTTTAACACACAACATATCATGACATAATCCCAAAAAAAGATATGGCTAAACCCAAAAAAGACGAGACACACACCTTGGATCATAAACAACAATAAAATTGAAGAAGACCAAACCCAACACAAACACGTGAACAAAACCCAAATAATTTTTATGACACCCATAGCACAAAAATTCTTATGACACCCATAGCATAACCCTTCGTAGTCCCAAGAAACAAGAAAAATTGTACAACACATGTGAAAGAACACATAGGATACAAAAACTTAGGAAAACCCACCACAACCTGGAAAATATTTTTCAAAAATATATAAATTACAACTCCAAACGAAGAATCACACCAGTCGTGAAAAAATTCAGAAAGTGAACAAACACGTTGAAAACTAAACAAGTAACGGGTGTTAAGAAAGTGTTCAAGTAAAGGGTGCAAAGAAAGTGTTCAAGTAAAGTGCACCAACCAAGAAGATAGAAAAAACCCAAACAAGGCCACAAAACCACAGTAAGTTAGAACAAAACAGATATAAAGCTTATAAATAAAACTTCTCATTTCCATGAACCCATATAGGATGGGTGAATGATGACCAAACTTCGCAAATACTGAAACCAGTTTAATCAACTCTCGATTCAACAGAATCTAAATAAATCCCCTTACAAAAACCTACTGACGAGTCCCCTGGCAAGGGATGAAATGCATATAGGCATGCCAAAAAAGTTGTTAGTTTCCACTCAAAAAGAAAGGTCAAACTTCTCCTAAGATGCTATCACTAATTCGATACATCAGCTTCAAGACTCCTTTCTTAAACAATAGCAGGTCGTAGTCTGAAAACTGGCAGACAGCTAAATCCTTCTCTATTGAATAAACTACCCAACCCCCCATGAACATCTGAATCCTGAGGGCGATACACACTGGGGCATCTAATCTAATCCAAAATAAAAAAAAACAAAAAATAAAATTCTACTAAAATACTCACTCATATCTACCAAATACTCCATATACTCTTGAAAATCTTCATCACTCCAAAAAACTTTTTACAAATTTAAAATAACCAAATATATCCACATCAAAAGAAAGAAAAGATGAAAAACGATTTACTAAAATAATAACAATGCTCAAAATATATAACATTCCTAAGAGAAAGCACATAAAGCTGAAAAATGAACCAAAAAATTCAACTAATCAAATACGACGGAAAAAATTGAAAAGACACAGAGTCAAAAAACCTATTAAGAAAAATGAACCAAAAAATTCAACTAATCAAATACGACGAAAAAATTGAAAAGACACAGAGTCAAAAAAAACAAAAAATTAAATTCTACTAAAATACTCACTCATATCTACCAAATACTCCATATACTCTTGAAAAGCTTTTTCACTCCAAAAAACTTCTTACAAATTTAAATAAAATACTCACTCATATCTACCAAATACTCCATATACTCTTGAAAATCTTCATCACTCCAAAAAACTTTTTACAAATTTAAAATAACCAAATATATCCACATCAAAAAGAAAGAAAAGATGGAAAACGATTTACTAAAATAATAACAATGTTCAAAATATATAACATTCCTAAGAGAAAGCACATAAAGCTGAAAAATGAACCAAAAAATTCAACCAATCAAATACGACGAAACAATTGAAAAGACACAGAGTCAAAAAAAACATCCACCCCATGATAAAAAACCTCAGAAGAAGGCAAAGGACTACTACAACAATCAATAAAACTAGATTGTAGAGGTGAAACCAAATAAATACATAAGTGTACATTACTCTGTTTGCCCCAACCCTCCCAAATAAATAAGTCTTAGACGGAGGCAAAGAGACGACTACAACAGACATTAGGACTGGATTGTAGGAGCACCCCAAATTAAAATTAGAGACGACTACAACAGACATTAGGACTGGATTGTAGGAGCACCCCAAATTAAAACGCTTACGAGATATCTGGAATGGAATATCCATTAACTCTTTTTTCTACCTTTATGAATGGTTTTGCCTGATTCAGTTATTAAAGTAGTATTCTTATTTTTTCTAACTATTTCTTCACGATAGCGTGGAGCTAATTTAGAACCTAATCGTTTGTTTTGTCTGACAAACTACGTCACAGACTTCATAACTTCTAACGGGTTGCCTATTTTTGTTATGTTATTCTAAATCTTTTGATTGTTTTGCATTTAGTCTCTTAATATTGGGTTGACGAATTTTTTCAAATTCTTCGGGATTAATGTTGGGATTTCTGCCAAAGTACAGTTCGATTGGTTTTCGGCCAGTAGTTGAATGAATATTGTGGTTATATTCGTTTACGGTCCTATCTTAAAGGGCTTGGAAGGTTTGATGAGGGTCATCTTTCATTAGACATCATAGTCATAGCCATAGTTCATCAAAGTTTCCGTTAGTGTCGAATGCCAGCGTTCTACTTGTCCATCAACTTCGCTTTTATAGGCAGGATTTCTATAGACTTTAATGTGAAGATCGTCTTCCATCAATTTCGTTAAAGATATTGATGGCTCTGTAGGATTTCGAAGTACATCTTGTCTCCGCTATGTATTTGACTGGCGCTAACATTCGTTAGTTGAATTCTGTAAATATCTCGTTCACTCAGTTGTGGACTATCGAGGCGAGCACACGTCTGAAATACACGTCTAGAATAAATATTATAATTATTTTACGTCTTTCATTGTGGAACCCCACATTTGGTGACCCCGACTGGAAACATCAGAATGTCGCACGAGGAAAAGTTACAGGACGTCGAAAACCCTGTCATCCAGGACTACGGAAATGCAGAAAGACAGAATATCACCATCGACGAGCAGCTCAGCAGCATCGTGGCTTTCAAAATGCCGCCATTTTGGCGTGCATGCCCTGCGTTGTGGTTCGCAAGAATCGAAGCGCAATTTCGGACTTATCGAGTAACTCGCGACGAAAAAAGGTTCGACAAGGTGATTTCAGAGCTCGACCCCGAAATTTTGCTACAAGTAGCCGATATCGTCACAACTCCACCGGATTCAGGTAAATACGACGCCATAAAGACTCGCATCGTAAACACGTATGCACTTTCCGAAGAGGCAGAAATACGCGAGTTATTGACTGGTATCGAACTGGGCGACCAAAAGCCGTCTCAACTGCTGCGTGCAATGCAGCTCAAAGGCGGAAATAAAGTGTCGGAAAATGTGCTTCGTTCGTTGTGGATGCAAAGACTGCCAGCCGGCGTGCAGTCTATATTGGCTATTTCGGAAACGGCGTCGGTTTCAAAGCTCGCGGAAATGGCGGACAGGATAGTGGATGTGCGTGATCCTGTTAATGTGGCTGCTATAGCTGGCCCCGTATCGTCTTCGAGTGACATAGTGAGCGAGCTGGCCGCAATCCGATCTCGCTTGGATCGCATGCAGGTGGACGATCGCAGCTATCGTCGTCCGAGGCCAAGCCGCCAGTTTTCATCGCGAAATCGGTCAGCATCGCGGAAACGATCAAGATCCACTAAATTGTGCTACTACCACGAAAAGTTTGGTGCTACTGCTCTCAAATGTAGGCAGCCCTGTTCGTGGGTACAAAAGACGCCGGAAAACTAATAGAGTCGCTGTCAGGGCAGCCGTCCGACAGCGACAGACACAAGCCTCGACTCTTCGTGTACGACCGCATCAGTAAGCTGACGTTCTTAATAGACACAGGCGCTGACGTCTCAGTTATTCCGCGCCCACATCATCTTCGTCTGACAAAGCAAACATCATACACATTATTTGCGGCAAACGGAACACCTATCAACACATATGGCCACACAATCCTAGCCGTCAACCTGGGATTACGAAGAGACTTTCAATGGAAATTCTGTGTTGCGAACGTCGCAAGGCCCATCATAGGAGCCGACTTTTTAAGGCACTACGCCCTGTTGGTAGATATTAAAAACAACAGGCTAGTGGACCAAAACACAAAACTCTCCATCCTTGGACGGAAAGGCAAAGCAAGCTGCGGTTCTATCTCCACGATAAACCAAAACGTCAAATACCAGTTTTTGCTACATGAATATCCGGACATCACGAATCCTTCGATGCAGAAAACTATTCCAAACCATGGCGTTTTCCATCATATTGAAACAACAGGCCCACCAGTAGCAGAGCGACCACGCCGGTTAACTCCCGAAAAGTTAAAAATTGCAAGACAGGAGTTTGATTACCTATTGCAAAAAGGTTACTGTCGACCTTCTAGCAGTCCTTGGGCTAGTCCGTTACATTTGGCTCCCAAAAAGGACGGAACGTGGCGACCATGTGGTGATTTTCGTCGTATGAATGCCGTCACAGTTCCAGATAGATACCCAATGCCACATATCCAGGACATTGTCGCTGATTTGGCCGGAAAATCTATATTTTCAAAGATAGATTTACTTCGGGCATTCCACCAAATCCCTATCGCTGAGGCCGATATTCCGAAAACGGCTGTTATCACGCCTTTCGGACTCTTCGAATTCACCGTGATGACGTTCGGATTGAGAAACGCCGCACAATCATTTCAACGATTTATGAACTGTGTGCTGAGAGGTCTGGATTTCTGTGTGTGCTACATCGACGACATACTTGTCGCGTCAGAGTCGCCTGAGCAACACATCCAGCATCTTCGAGCAATTTTCGAACGACTCAATACGTACGGCGTCATAATCAACTTAGCGAAATGTACATTTGGTGTCGAAGAAGTGGAATATTTAGGACACAACGTCAACCGGCATGGCATCTCACCACCAGTTTCACGCGTGGAGGCAATCAACAGTTTCAAACGCCCGACTACCAGTAAACAACTCCGTCGTTTTCTTGGTATGCTAAATTATTATCGCCGATTTATCACCAATGCAGCTAACATGCAAGCACCACTGCATGACTTCTTGCAACGAAACAATAAGAACAAAACGCTTGGCGAATGGACGGCGGAAGCAGAAAAAGCGTTCGAGCAATGCCGAATGAGCCTAGCAAATGCTACTTTGCTCGTCCACTACCAGCGCAACAAACCGCTTGTTTTAGTGACAGATGCATCCGACGTGGCGATTGGTTCTGTGCTAGAACAACTGCAAGAAGGACGCTCGCGACCCATGGCATATTTTCAGCGAAAGTTAACAACGGCAGAGAAAAACTACAGCACCTACGACAAAGAGCTACTAGCTGTATATTCCAGTATTCGTCACTTTCGTCACATATTGGAGGGTGCTCAGTTTGTAATCAAAACAGATCACAAGCCACTGATCTATGCGTTCGCTCAGAAAACCGACAAAGCCTCGCCACGCCAACTACGACAGCTCAACTTTATATCGCAGTTTTCGACAAACATCGTACACGTGAAAGGTGACTGTAACATCGTTGCAGACACGCTTTCACGCATTGAAGGTATTTCTTTACCCACTACGGTCAACACGGACGAATTGCTTGCCGAACAGGAGAAAGACGACGAACTTAAAAACCTCCTAAAAAGCAACTGCACGTCGCTCAAATTACAGCCCGTAAACATAGGAGAAAACAAAACCCTGATTTGTGACACCGCACAACCGACTGTCAGACCGTTTGTACCCGCAAAGTTGAGAAGAAGAATATTCGATACGTTTCATAGGAATTCTCATCCAAGCGGCCGAGCAACGTTCAAAGCAATCCACAAGAAGTTCGTATGGCCGGACATGAACAGCAATATCAGCCACTGGGCTCGAACATGCACACAGTGCCAAAGGTCTAAAGTGGGAAGGCATAACAAGAACGAGTTTCAGCCTTTTGCGATGCCAACAAAACGGTTCGAGCAAATCCACGCCGATATAATAGGCCCGCTCAGTACATGCCGCGGTTTTCGATATTGTTTAACGATAATAGATAGATTTACGCGATGGGCGGAAGCATGCCCAATGCACGACCAAACGGCAGAATCTGTTGCTGAAGCACTTTATGCAACTTGGATCGCACGCTAGTGTGCCCCAGCCATAATCACCACCGATCAAGGCACTCAATTCGAGTCGGCACTCTTCAAAGCCCTCTCGAAATTGATAGGATGTAAACGCACGCGCACCTCACCGTATCATCCAGCATCAAATGGCGCAGTAGAGCGTTGGCACCGTTCTCTCAAAGCGTTGATAATGTGCCACGAAAACAATGCACACTGGGTTGACTTGCTACCCACCGTTCTGCTTGGACTTCGCAACTGCGTCAAAGAAGATTTAGGAACTTCCCCCGCGGAAATGGTTTTTGGAACGACACTCAGATTACCAGGGGAGTGGTTCATAGATGATGATAACGATTGCGATCCACATGTGTTTCTAAACAAATTTTGTCAACACATGAGAAACATTCGTCCGAAGCCGATTGTGCATCGCACCAACAAAAACTTCTTCGTGTACAAGGACCTCAATACATGCTCTCATGTATTCGTGAGGGTCGACGCTGTTAAAAAGTCCCTAACTCAACCATATACGGGACCGCATAGAGTCGTGAAGAGACTATCAGCCATCGTATTCACCGTTGACATAAACGGCAAGCAATCGAACATATCAACAGAGCGACTCAAGCCAGCATATTTGGTTGCCGACATGAACGAATTTTCACCGACATCCAGCTTAGTCACATCGCAATCATCGTTAGGAGCTACAAGACAAATACCATCAGCAGAAACAGATAATGCATCATCAAACTTCGTGCATCCTACTATCAATCGTACACATCCAGCAACATCCAGTCAACATGTACCCAGAATAGTAAGATGGACACCGCATACAACTAAAACTTCCGCAAATCCAACTACAACTGCAAGTCCAGTCGCCGTTGCAGCTCAGCCATCAATTGTGCGAAGAAATACTTTGCGATCCGAATCATCGCCAACTTTCTCAAGAACTATGCATTCTCCAATAGTTCCGCGACCGGCTAATGCACAACGAACATACCCGCCGAAACGTCAAAAGCATCAATCATCGTGACACTGACATCGCCACTTAGGAGGGAGAATTGTAGGATTTCGAAGTACATCTTGTCTCCGCTATGTATTTGACTGGCGCTAACATTCGTTAGTTGAATTCTGTAAATATCTCGTTCACTCAGTTGTGGACTATCGAGGCGAGCACACGTCTGAAATACACGTCTAGAATAAATATTATAATTATTTTACGTCTTTCATTGTGGAACCCCACAGCTCCTTCATTATCAATCACGATGTTTTCGGGTACGCAGAAGAAATACAAGATATCTAATAAAGGCTGTCTGATATCTTCGACTGATTTTGATGAATTCATTGTTTACGGAAAATGCTGTTTTTTCTATGCCTGATTCTTTCAGTGGGATCTGATGGAATCCGCTTTTTAGATCAAGAATAGAAAAGAATTCGTTTTTGCCTAAATTGCCGAGGAATTCATTGATTTCGGGTATGGGTACCTGTCAGGAATGGTAATAGAATTTAGTTTTCGGTAGTCTACTACCATGCGATATTTTTTTCTCCAGATGCGTCCTCCTTCTTTGGGACGATCCACACTGGTGAGTTGTACGGGGATTTTGAGGGTCTTATGATTCCATCAGCCAGTAATTTTTTTTTTATTTCCTTTTCAATTTCTGATTTTAGAGCCATTGGGTAAGGGTAAGATTTGGAATACACGGGATCGCTAGAAGTTGTTCGAATTTCTCCTTTCACTTTGGTTGTAAAAGTTAAACGTTCATCAGGCTCGGTGAGGAGATTGCGAAAGTTCTTTATTAAATTAATTAATTTATTCGCAGTTCCACAATTGAGATGAGACACTCTTATGTTTATATTGTTAACGGTTTCAGAAATATGTTGTTTGAGTGGTATGAAAATGATGGGACCAATCGTCATAAAATTATTTTTAGTGTGAATGATAGCATTTAATTCCCTTAGTGTATCGTTGCCTATAATACCGTCAAAGGAAATCAAGCTAGGCAATATATTTTTTTTTAATTTTTTGATAGAAGGACCAAAAAGTAGAAGATAAGCATGATACGTGATTTTAACCCTACCAGCTACGGAATTCGCAAAGAATTCTCTGACATTGGGGATAGGATATTTAATATGTCGCGGCTGGACGTAATTATTATTGGATCCAGTATCTACGAGGAATTTGAGAAGCTCTCCACTTCTTAATTTAAATTGAAAGAGGGAAGCGAAGAGTGATTTAACCTAAAAACATGGATGTCATCTAGCTGTTCGGACTCATCTGTAGTGTTTGAGACATCAGGTTCCCTGAGTTCAGTAGGAAAAGGCTCCGTTTTTTCTAACCCGAAATATTCTAATAGTGCTTCTTCGTTTGAGTCTTTTGCGATATCAAGTAAATCGTTCGGAGTTTCTGGAGCTATATTGTAACTGTGAGTATTAAAATGGGTGTGTTGCCATTTATTTTCCTGCTGAGCAGGACCTGCATTAGGGCGTTTATGGCCGAAGTCATTGTGAAATCGTGGCCTATTTGTATAATTAGGATTATAGATGCACAATGAGGGATCTATACCCATGGTTTCTGGTCTATTTGGCTTAGGATGAAACTGTCCAGGTTTTAGAGGGGAAACATGCTGTTGATAGTGAAATCGAGGCATATGAGGAGCTTGGGATTATGCACAAGTTCTGGATAGAACTGTCGTCTTGCTGCAGCTATTGAAACTGGTGGTGGTTGCATCGGATTGGGTCTTTGAGGAGGCCATTGTGGAGCATAATTTGAGAAAGGTTTATGTGTTCTTGTTCGGGAGTTTTACGCATGCTGTACACGGAAGTCAAAGTTTTGGAGTTTCAAGCACAAATGTAATGCTTGTGGTAGGTCGGCGGGCTCTCGAATACTTAGTAATCTAAGAAGATCACCTTTCAATCTTCGCAGAAATGTGTCGAGAGCTTTATCCCTGTAAGCTTGGGTCATTATATTAAGGGATTCTTAACTCTAATCCATTGAGCCAAATTTGTTAAAAATCAACGATAGTTGGTGGTAAATAGTTTGATAAAACTCGGGGATTGTATTTGTTCCTTGTACCAGGGTAATCATCTGGTACTCAAGGGTTCCTAGGTCACGTTTATCTGCATAAAGTAGCGTTAGGCACTTCGCGATATTTTCCCAGTTGAGAAGTGTATTATAAGATTCCGGGGCAATATCGGCATGCCTCACAATCTTGTTACGAATCAAAGATAAAATACCGTAGTATTTAGGGGTGCCCTTTAGATGTTCGTATATCTTAAGTATACGGTCTACGGATTTGTTCCAAGAGCTAAATTCTCCTGGGTTTCCGGAAAAGTCTCGAAGACTTTCGACAACGTCTGGTATCTTAACGATATCATTATTGATATCGGAGGCGTGATTCATTAAGGAATTGAAAAGTTGTGTTCATAATATTCATGATTAACATTCATTACACTAAATTCATAGTATTTATGATCTATTTCGCTTTCAAACCTATAATTCTAGTTGGCCATTGAATTTGTTACTAAATACAATGAACAGTTCATAGCAAAGTTGTAGACGAGTATCGCGCTTCTGTATCACATTCTAAAAGCAAACGACTGTGAAATTTTTCATTAATACTATGAACCAATGTACTAGTATCAAACATAACTAACTGTAAACCTTCTTGGAAATCGTGACATTGCAAATTTGAATCCTCTTCTAACTGGTATTTCAGAATACTCTATTTCTAACAACATATCTTCTTTCCACGTCGTACAAAATCTATGTTCAGATATAATGCATGATCTTTTTGATCATGCATTATGTGTGATGCATGATCATCACACATTTAACTAGTAAAATGAAATATTTTGATCTTGAAACTTGAAACTTTAGAAAAAAAATATTGAAAGTGGAAATATATCTGGGGAAATCAAATCTAAACATTTGGCAAGCAACCACTTGAAAATGTCTGCACGTGAAATGGTAACTTTCTGCCACTTTCTGACACTAATGGTTGGAGACATGGTTCCCCACGATGATGAAGTTTAGTCATTTTTACTAAATTTGATAGATATCATAGACATTCTTCTCTGTTTTGAATTCGAAATTAACAAGCCGCGAGGTGCGACCCTTGAGGTCCACACGGTCAACTTCCCAGTAATATCTACATAAACATCAACAACATTACAACAATGAGAGGTATTCATAGCAGGAACAGGAATGAGTTAACATGAATCATATCGTCTACGGGAGGGTCCATTGATTACGTAAGGTTTTTGGTCGATGAGGACAGGTTGAATATTCACGCCTTTTTGGTTTTGAAATTTTTTGTTGGTTTTCAAAATTTAAGCTTTTTTTTTAATTAAAAGACTATAAAAACTATTAAAAATCTGCTCAAATTATGCAAATATTTTAAAACATTGAATTTACAACAATTTTTTAGAATAAAAGATATAAAGTAAAAGCATTCGTATGAACCCTCTTTAAATGGTAACTTTGAATGATTTTTTATTTTTCATTTAGTTTTTTTCATAATTTGCCGGTTTCTCTTTAAAACCTGATAAGAATGTATAAATTTTATAAACTGGTATTACTGTGCTGTGCAAATCAGGTTAAAAAATATTTTTTATGAAAAAAACTCTACTTTTTTTGCATTTTCTTCTATTAAGTTAAAAAAGGCTGAAACGAATTTTTATAATGTTAAAACTTCACAAAGATGTTGAAACACGTCAACTGACACCTTAATGATGCAAATATTATATCTGGTTCGTGAGATATAGTGAATGATAAAAATGACCTTGAAAATCATGATGACTTTTAATGACTTTTTATTTATAATTTAATTTTTTACGTAATCATGTGAAAAAGTTTTGATGATGTTTCTACAAACATTATTTGAAATATGTAAATTTTATAAACATTGTCTACTAGATTTCGCAAATCAGGTTAAAAATTTATTGTTTATGAAAAAAACCTAATTTTTTGCACTTTTTTTCTTAAATTAAAAAAGGGCCCCAACGATTTTTTTACAAATGCGACAAATTTACAAAAATATTAATTCGCATTCATTGACACCTAAATAATGCAAATCCTATGTTTGATTCGCGAGATATAACGCATGTCAGAAATGACCTTGAAGATCATGATGACTGTTAATGATTTTTTATTTTTTATTTGATTTATTTTCGTAGTCATGAGAAAAAATTTTGATGGCATTTTTTAAAAAACTGTTTGGAGTATATAAATTATATAAAAATTGATTACTTGGACTTGACAATAAGGTTAAAAATTTATTGTTTTTGAAAAAAAATCACAATTTTTTGAACTTGTTTTTAACAAATTAAAAAACGGTTCCAACGTATTTTTTCAAAATTTGATAGATTCACACAAATGTTAATACGCGTTGATTGATAGCTTAATCATACAAATCGTTTGTTTGGTTCGCGAGATATGTATAACGCACGACAGAAATGACCTTGAAAATCATGATGCCTGTTAATGATTTTTTATTTTTTATTTAATTTTTTACGTAATCATGAGAAAAACTTTTGATGATGTTTTTACAAGCACTGCTTAAAGTATATAAATTTTATAAAAATTGAATACTGTCTTTCGTAAATCAGATTAAAAATTTATTGTTTATAAAAGGACCTTAATTTTTTGCACATTTTTTTCTTAAATTAAAAAACGGCTCCAACGATTTTTTTGAAAATTTGATAGATTCACAAAAATGCTAATATGCGTCAATTGACACTTTAGTTATGCAAATCGTATGTTTGGTTCGCGAGATATAACGCATGACAGGAATGACCTTCAAAGGGGCAAAACAACAAACCCCCCGACCGAAGTATCCCAAAAACTAATCAGCTCTTAAGATTGCAAAGACGCTTCGATTGACACCTCAACGAAGTCAATACAACTTTGTTTACGTGAGTTATGCTCGTAGAAAAAAGTGTCCACGAACGTACAGACGTACGTACGTACACACGCACACATCTCCCTTTCTAAAAACACTTTATATATACTCTATAGACCTCAAAACGTAAAGAAATGTTGAAAATTTCAATTTCGATTTTCGAGGCGATTACAAGAACTTCCCATATACTGGGAAGTTAAAAATTTAGACTCATTGAGATACAAAATCGAAACACATAACAACAATTATATTCTTCTGTTTAAAGATACTTTAAAGCCAAAGTTTCACAACATGATTCATTATTCTCGCTTAATTTGTAATTCAGGCCCACTTCGCGCTTTGTGGTGTTTCAAATTCGAAGCCAAACATAAACAATTCAAAACATATTCCAGGACAATTACTTCTAGGAAGAATAATTTAATTTGCAAAATATTTACTAGATAACGAAGATTTTAAACAACATGTTACAGAAAGTAAAGACAAAACGAATACAACGTTTTTAAGTTACATAAGCAACAAAACTAATATTGAAATTCACAATGTGCAAGTTTTTACTAAAGGAATTTATAATGACATTGAATTTAAAAATGGATATTATCCCCATTTCATTGCATTCCATATTGACCCATCTGATTTAGGTGAATTTACTATAATTGAATTTCAAAACCTCGTAGGACCTCCTGTTAATTCTATTCGAACCGCTTGCGGAAATACAATGCTTCGTCTTAAAGAGTATTATTTTTCTCATTGAATATCTTGTCGAAAATATTGCTTTCATGGCTAACAAATTAAGAAAATTTAACGCGCTTTTAATACTGCTGCAAGCACTAATATACGAATTTGACGATGGAAAACCAATTAACGTTGTCAACACTTGTGGATATTTTGGATTAAGAAGGAAGTTTAAGTTTTCGTTCGGAGGAGCAACGAACTTATCTTAATATGGATAAACATGCATTTAATCTGAATATTAATCCTGTAAACTCGGCTAATCAACTAATACAATGCAGCTCAGCTACTGAATATTCATCCCACAATCAGCTTTCTCAGGATGCGCAAAGCGCGGATCTATACAATTTATTACTAAGCTGGAAGTTGGAGTACTTACATGATCATTTTATTCGTGAGTGATATACTTTATTGTATAAAGATTTGAGACAAACTGCAACATAATTTTTGTGAACCTTTGGCAGGTGAGCATATATGTAAGTGTTGCTATCTTAAAAATAATACAAGTTCATCATATTGCGGACCTACTTAAAATATTTAGCATGGGTACTAGAATACTTTTCGAGAATTGTTTGGAAAAATGGAGATTTTCCATAGGACAACCTTTGACATTAACATCACATTTGTCTTGCTTTGAAAATTTGGCATCACCAACATCATCGTCGAAATGTGCGTCAATTCAAGACTTTCCATCGCCACGCTCATCACCATACGCTAAAGACCTATCAAGTACATCCAGCAACACTATTCATCTATCGGAAATTCTCAACTTCACACTGAAAGGACGAAATTTTATTAAATTATTTGATACCGAAAATAATTTCAGCGAGTATCAGAGATCAACTCCTATTAATTTGATATGTCAATACTACGATAATAACAACATTAATTTGTATTTAAAGCAAATTTACAAAATTGAAGACAATATTATGAAAGTTTTTCCAACCGAAAAAAGGTGTTAATCAGTCATATATACATGGTTTCGGGTCACCAAACTATTCCCGTTTGTTTTTAGGAGTACTATCGTAGTGAAAAAAGAGGAAAAATTTATGCAAGATATGCCTGCTTGAAATCTAAGTCGAAGTCCTTAAAATTTATTAATAAACAACTTATCGAAACTTGTTTCAGCAAAGAAATTTTTGGTAAGAACACTAGGTTTTAACTTGCTAAAGCTAATTCGGTCTTAAAATTATCAATATAGAACCTGAAGAGAATTTTGATTATATGATAAAATCGATAAAATATGATTAGCTATCTTCGGAAGAATTTGATTGCGCATGGAAGACTTGTGTGCAATTAAGACTCAAAAACATAATGGATGCAAAAACAACAACGGAATTTTTTATCAAATGGCCGGAGTATAAGAAACCGTCTGGATATCGTTTGGTATGTTACTTACTGGATAAAAATGCTTTGAAGTATGCCTTTTTTCCTTTAGATTGACATGGATTTTCAAATGCGATTTAAGGACAAATGTTCATCATCTATTCTTGATAAATGGGATACTGTTTTTAATAAATTATTAACTGCCATGCAGGAGCAAATCGAAAACAAAACAGTCAAATCAGTTTTAGAGCAACTAAGTAATCCAAATATTTCTAAAGGTAGGACTTGATACTTATTCATGATTTGTTATGTTAGTTTTTATCACCTAGTGCTATGTGGGTTGCTGATTCAAAGGCATTTCAAATTACTATTTACAAAAAATATTAAGAATAATTTACTGGTATCGATGTCATTTATTTTGTAAACTAAATGCATGGAAGTATTATTTATTGTTTAAATTATACCATTTTTCTTTTCTTTTTTTAATGTAACAGATGGTAAGGATGCAGCTATGTTATGGGCGCTGCATGCATATTTCATTCCGTACACTGTAATCGTGTCCAAAGACGCAGATGGAAAAAACAATGTAGTAAGATTTTCGGTAGCAACTTCGCAAAAGTCATTCATCATCGTTCACAACTCGCCCAACATGATGAAAGATCAAATTCGTCAATTTCATTCGCAAAACAAAAATATTCAACCGTTTATTTATGGAACTGGGGATGAATTAACGAAAATTGACAACATTCATGTATACTTCGGCAATATTAGATTTCCCTTCAATAGCACACTACGCGCGGTAGACATACTCGTATGTATAAAAAAATTTCTATTTGTTTAATTTAGAATTCCCAGCCGCAAGTAAAACTTTTTGGATGTTTGTTGCAATTTTTTTTTACGGATTAACAGTTGTCAGTAACAGCAAAATTAGTATCCTTAAGAACAAATTTGAAGTCGGAGATTGAATTATAAATGAATTTTGATTATTTGTCTACACCACTTAATAAAATTAAAATTATCTTATCAAAAATTTATTTTCTATTAGTTATTGACTCAGGAATGGACAGTTTAATATGAAATATGTTCATAAATGATGTGAAATGATTTCTCAGGTTTGCTATCAAAAATTTCATAAATTTTTCGAATATGTCCATAAAGGTTCTATGATGTTTATCGTAAATAGTATGAAATGCTTTCTAAGGGTCGCTATCGAAAAATTCATAAAGTTTTCCAATATTTTCATAAAGGTTCTATGAAGTTTATCATAAATGGTAAGAAATGAATTCTTAGGGTCGCTTTCAAAAAGTTCATAAACATTTCGAATAAATTCATAAAAATGCTATGAATTTCATCATAAATAATGTGAATGTTTGGTAAACTAATTTCTTTCAAATTTCTATGTTCACACTTTCATAAATTCAGTGAACAGTTTCATTGGTTGAAAATTTCAAACTTTTTCATAGATTTTATTACCAATTTAATAACTATTGTGCACCTTTTTCGTTCAGTGTGGTTCCGGCTATTTGCACAATCCTTTGCCTCATTTTTTCGCTAATTGCTGGAGGTGGTGTATAGACTTCCAAACGAGCGGGCCGGACGAGGTTGTTAGGATTAGACATATTAAAATCACAAAGAATTCTTTTGGAAATACCGGATTTTGTTTTGAACAAGATTTTGTCACTTTACACGCACTTTACCGTCACTTTAAACACTTGTTTTCTCGTAAATTTAGTGTATAGAATTCAATATAAAATTTAATAAATGCAATTTAAAAATAATTCAATATAATATAATTCAATATGTGTATTTTTTTCAAAAATTCTATACATATGATATATTTCAATTTGATTTGGACTTGATATTGTTTATCTTATTATTATCTTAGTATCTTTATGGAAGAATGGAAGGCTTACAATATACTGGTCAGGATCGTTCCCGCGATGCCTGCTTCCATATGGGTTGCTTTGGGGCTGCTCTTCGAACCAACCTGGTTTATCCTCTTTTGCCGGGAATGGTTGTCCTCGGTTACTTGGGCTTCAGTTGGATCTGGTTGCGGTTTTTAAATGTTCTGGGTTTACTCTTTTATTATCATTCGTCGCGTTTGTACTGAATCGCGTGGTTGTCGATAAGTTTTCGCGCAAGTTATATAATTTAGTCAATACGGAAATAAAATAAGAAAAAATACACCATTATTCGAAACCAAATTTTATTTGCTTAATCCAATCGTCGCGATCCGGCAAGAACTCAACTCAAACTCAAACTGAATCAAAAATGCTAATGGTAACGTCACGTTTGTCACGTTGCCTGAAGCATCTGTGGTATACATAACCCCTCCTCGGTTGGAGTAAGACTTCTCCTGAAGTCTTTGATTTAAAATTTCCTTTTTATTTATTATCTTGAATTGAGTTCCTTTACCTTTTTTTCAAATTATTACAATACCTATGACTATTACAATAATGATTGTCAATGAAAAGCTAATTCCATATGAAACATTTCTATGAAATTTTAATTCTTTGATTTCTTTTATATTCTCAAAATGTTTAAATACAATATTATCAAAAGTTACTGCTTTTACATAAGACTGATTTAAGCTATTGTTCGGATAAAAATATTTATCTCTAATAGTTTTCTTCTAATTATAAAAGGTCTCTTCATACACTTTAATTTCGCAATTATAAAATGAGATCAAATATTATTATTATTATTAAGAATTACATAATAAATTATGCTAAATCTTATTTCTAGAAAGCACTAGCTACGCAGGCCTTAGGCTTACGTGAGATCAAATAATTTTTAATTAACGTTATATTTCTGTCATCACAATTTTGAATTATCATTTTTAAGAGGGTTGAGTGTAGTCTCTCGATGTCAGCATTTCCAGTGTGACTATTTGGCTTTGTATGATGAACCTCAACATTTTCTGCTTTAAGGTATTCCATCAAATGCTCCGTTCTGAATTCATTGTCCATTACTAATTTGTTTGGTCTTCCGAATTTAGCGAAATGTTCCATTATGAGAGCTTTCTTCGCTCTCCAGTTTCGATCTGTTATGCAATAAGCTGCTGCAAGCTTGGTTAATTTGTCAATTATTGTTACAAAAGCTTGTTTCTTAAAATGGAATATATCTAAATGAATTATGTCGTTTTGGCTTTTAAGATCTCAGTGTGTTAGAACTTTGGTTTGATAGGTTTCCTATCATACTTAATTTGTTGACATTTCTCACAGTTGTTTATAATTAACTGAATGTGTTGTCTTAATTTAGGAAAATATATTTTATCTTTTAAATTGTAATAACATTCATTTATTCCACTATGCATGGATTCTTTAGTGTGATAAAGCGATAATTGTTTATGAAGTTCTTCTTCAGTTAATATCTCTTTAGCTCTTTTTGAACATCGAACGAATTTTGTACTTGGATTTTCTGAAAACATTGATATAAGAATTAACTGCATTTTATAGTAATCTGTGTCAGTTATTTCTGAATAGATTCCTGTATATCCTAATTTAATATATCTTTTCAATTTATCCCTTATTACATTTTCGTTATCTAATGCATTTATTTCAATTATTCTTCTTCTATGTAACGTGGTTATTTCTTCGCTGGGACTATAGGTTAGTATTATTTTATATTAGTTTTATGTTGGTTTTATATCTATTAACAATATTTTCTTTTATTCCCATGTGGTCTAGCCTTTGTTCGTCCACCAAATGCATTGTATCCGACATTAATAGATTTGATTCTAAATCATTTTCCTCATTAATTTTTTGTACGTTTTCTAATCTACTCCAATAGTCTGCCACTTTATTTTCCTTGCCCTGTTAATATTCAATTTCGTAGTTAACCTCTTGAAGCTTTAATAACCACCTTTGATGTCTTTGGGAAAATTCCTTTCCTTTGTATTTATTATTAAAATATTTAATGGGGACATGATCTGTTATAATTTTAAATTTATTTCCGTACAAGTAAGGCCTAGGGTCCGTTAAGGACGCAAATGGAGTCTGGACGAAATCCAGCTCCGAGACTCTGTCTGTTCTCGTTGATACGCACTTCCCGGGCAGTGATGATGTGGCTGACAAAGCGGATCCACACACGCTCCCGGATTGTATGCCAACTACTGTGCCTGTAAATGACAGGCTCCTACGCTGGGCAATCAGCTCATTTCAACCCTTTAAATCCCCTGGCATGGATAACATCTCACCTATTGAGATCCAGCAGGGTATCAATATAGCACTGCCATGGCTGAACGCCATTTTCAAAGCATGTGTACGGATGGCTTACATTCCACAGCAGTGGAGAGAAACAAAAATAGTTTTCATACCTAAAGCGGGTAAAACATCCCACTCCTCACCTAAGGATTACAGACCTATCAGTCTCACCTCCTTTCTGCTAAAAACTCTGGAGCGACTGATAGAGATCCATCTGAGATCTATTCTGAAACCACTCTCTAATGCGCAGCACGCATACACAAAAGGGAGATCGGTTGAAACAGCTCTTCACTCGCTCACCAGCTACATCGAAAAATCGCTAAGCGTTAAAGAATACACGCAAGCAGTTTTTATAGACATCGAAGGGGCTTTCAACAATATCAGCCATAAGGCTATTGGTAAAGCACTCGGGGAAAGCAATGCCGATGACAACCTGATAGGGTTCATCGGTCAACTGCTTAGCAGCAGGAACATCAACTCCACGCTAGGAAACAGTACCTCACGAAGGAGGGTTTGCAGAGGCACACCACAAGGTGGGGTGCTATCACCCCTTCTATGGAACCTAGTGGTGGATGAACTTCTGTCAAAAATAGAAGCGACTGGCTGCAAAGTCGTAGATTATGCCGATGATGTTGCAATAGCAATATCGGGAAAATTTGTTAACACCCTATCGGAAAGACTAAACTTTGCCCTAGGTATTCTTACCAAATGGAGCAAAGAGTGTGGTCTAAAGATCAACCCGCAAAAGACGGAATTTATGAATAGATTCCTGTATATCCTAATTTAATATATCTTTTCAATTTATCCCTTATTACATTTTCGTTATCTAATGCATTTATTTCAATTATTCTTCTTCTATATAACGTGGTTATTTCTTCGCTGGGACTATAGGTTAGTATTATTTTATATAAGTTTTATGTTGGTTTTATATCTATTAACAATATTTTCTTTTATTCCCATGTGGTCTAGCCTTTGTTCGTCCACCAAATGCATTGTATCCGACATTAATAGATTTGATTCTAAATCATTTTCCTCATTAATTTTTTGTACGTTTTCTAATCTACTCCAATAGTCTGCCACTTTATTTTCCTTGCCCTGTTAATATTCAATTTCGTAGTTAACCTCTTGAAGCTTTAATAACCACCTTTGATGTCTTTGTGAAAATTCCTTTCCTTTGTATTTATTATTAAAATATTTAATGGGGACATGATCTGTTATAATTTTAAATTTATTTCCGTACAAGTAAGGCCTAGGGTCCGTTAAGGACGCAAATGGAGTCTGGACGAAATCCAGCTCCGAGACTCTGTCTGTTCTCGTTGATACGCACTTCCTGGGCAGTGATGATGTGGCTGACAAAGCGGATCCACACACGCTCCCGGATTGTATGCCAACTACTGTGCCTGTAAATGACAGGCTCCTACGCTGGGCAATCAGCTCATTTCAACCCTTTAAATCCCCTGGCATGGATAACATCTCACCTATTGAGATCCAGCAGGGTATCAATATAGCACTGCCATGGCTGAACGCCATTTTCAAAGCATGTGTACGGATGGCTTACATTCCACAGCAGTGGAGAGAAACAAAAATAGTTTTCATACCTAAAGCGGGTAAAACATCCCACTCCTCACCTAAGGATTACAGACCTATCAGTCTCACCTCCTTTCTGCTAAAAACTCTGGAGCGACTGATAGAGATCCATCTGAGAGCTATTCTGAAACCACTCTCTAATGCGCAGCACGCATACACAAAAGGGAGATCGGTTGAAACAGCTCTTCACTCGCTCACCAGCTACATCGAAAAATCGCTAAGCGTTAAAGAATACACGCAAGCAGTTTTTATAGACATCGAAGGGGCTTTCAACAATATCAGCCATAAGGCTATTGGTAAAGCACTCGGGGAAAGCAATGCCGATGACAACCTGATAGGGTTCATCGGTCAACTGCTTAGCAGCAGGAACATCAACTCCACGCTAGGAAACAGTACCTCACGAAGGAGGGTTTGCAGAGGCACACCACAAGGTGGGGTGCTATCACCCCTTCTATGGAACCTAGTGGTGGATGAACTTCTGTCAAAAATAGAAGCGACTGGCTGCAAAGTCGTAGCTTATGCCGATGATGTTGCAATAGCAATATCGGGAAAATTTGTTAACACCCTATCGGAAAGACTAAACTTTGCCCTAGGTATTCTTACCAAATGGAGCAAAGAGTGTGGTCTGAAGATCAACCCGCAAAAGACGGAATTTATGCTTTTCATAAGAAGGTATAAAATTCCACGATTTGCCCCACCTAAGCTTGAGGAGTTAAGTCTCAACCCATCTCATCAGGTCAAATATTTAGGTCTTATTCTGGACTCTTAACTCGCATGGAAAGCGAACACAGCAGAAAGAGCACGCAAGGCTGCATGCGCAATCTACTGCTGCAAACGAGCTATTGGGAAAAGGTGGGGATTAAAACCCAAAATTGTATCATGGCTCTATACGGCGATAGTGGAACCAATCCTTCTGTATGGCGCAGTTATTTGGTGGTCTGCTATGACGGAAGCATCAAATGTAAACCTGCTAACATCTTTTCTGACAATCAAGCTGCCATCCAATCATTATCCAGCGTGCATACTTCATCTAAAATTGCGATGGAATGCCGCTCACAATTGAACGTGATGTCGCTTCACTGTGAAGTGATTCTTTGTTGGGTACCGGGGCATAGTGATATACCTGGAAACTGCGAAGCAGATGCCTTAGCGAGAGCTGGCACCGAGCTTCAGGAATATACACTTAACTCCGAAGTCGGCCAACCTCTAGCTTCCATAAAGCTAGGATTTAAGCAGCACTACGTGGAAGCTGCGAATAGGGCCTGGCTGCTCGAAGAAACCTGTAGCACAACCAGGCAAACTTGGCACGCACTGTGCTCCAAACGCACCAAGCGGCTCCTCAACATAAGCCGCGAAACCCTGAGTTCCGTCGTTTCCGTACTGACGGGACACTGTTTGATCGGCAGACACGCAGAAAGACTGGGTGTCCCGTTCAATGATTTCTGCCGAAGTTGCAGATCAGAGGAAGAGGAAGAAACCATTAAACACTTTCTGTGCGAATGTCCGGCGCTGTCCAGGAAGCGCATGAAAACCTTGGGCACACCCTTCCTAGACAACCTCATGGAAGTAGCCGATTTGGACATTGGCTGCATAGCCGGCTTTATTCGAGAATCTGGATGGTTCTCGTCATCCCGCAGGTTCTAGTGCCGCCCTTATATTCTGTGGTATCACAATGGGCCTCTCGTGGCCTAAGTGAGCTACCTTTGGATAAAAGGGGGCTGCCACTACAACCAACCAACCAACCAAGGCCTAAAGTAATTAACAGCATAAACAATTGCCAAAAAAATCTTTGTCCGTCGTAGAGTAATTTTTTCATGATTGTTTAATGTTCTCCAAAGATAACAAACGAGATGCCCTTGTTGTGACAGAACTGCTCCAATAGCATGATCACTAGCATCTGTCGTTACAACATAAGGTTTATCGTATTCCGGATATTTTGATATTGGATGTGCCGTTATCAGACTTTTAAGATTTTCGAATGCTGCTATGTATTGTGGATCATTGATGTTTATCTTGTTATCTTTTTTAAAGTATTTTATCATTGGATACGCTATTTTTGAGTAGTCCTTGATAAACTTTCTATAATACCCGGTTACTCCTAGGAAACCCTTCAACTGTTTCTCTGTCTTAGGTATGACTATTTCTTGTATCGTTTTAATCTTTTTTGGATTAGGTTTAATTCCTTCCACTGGTAAAACATGCCCTAAAAACTGTGTATTTATTTTTAGAAAGCTGCATTTGTCTACCTGGATTTTTAAAATGTGCTCTTGTAGTCTGGAAAATATTTTGCTTAATGAATTCTCATGTTCTTCCAAAGTTGTAGAGAACACCAGAATATCATCGAGGTATACCACACATATTTGAATAATGTATTCTCGCAATATTTCGCTCATTAATCGCTGGAACGTAGCCGGGGCATTTTTCAGGTCAAGCGGCATACGAACATATTCATACAATCCTGCTGGAGTTACAAAGTCCAAAGTACTACAATATTGTGCTTTCCCTAGCTTGTCTAAAATGCTATCAATATTGGGAAGGGGATATTTATCATCAATTGTTACTTGGTTTCATCTCCTATAATCGACAACAATCCTAAATTTTTTAACACCTGAATTATCCTTCTTTTTTGGTACTACTATAATTGGTGAGCTGTATCTACTACTACTCTTCTCAATTATGCCTTGGTTCTCCATTTCTTCCATTTGTCGTCGTACTTCAGCTTCATGCTGAGATGGGTAACGATAAAGCTTGGAATTACTTTGCTCATTTGTTGTGGTTTTATTGCATGAACCACAGTATTAGTGCTTGTTAAAATGTCACCTTTAAATAGAAGTTTGTGATATTTTTTAATTAATTTGTTAACCATATTCCGTTCTCATTCATTTAAATGATCTAATATATAGTAAGATTTTGTATTTCACTTACTTCTAAAACATTAACCTCTTCTTGGACGGTTTTTGTTAAAAACGGAAGACTCAATTTATTAGTCATAATGATTTCTTTGCTTTGTATACTTAGTTCTTTTAAAATTTTTTGGTATCCAGTCCATTCCTACCAAAAGAGCATATGGTTTGTCAAATTTCATTGCAATCCATTCCATTCTACGCTTTTCTGAATACTTAAATTCTATTGGACATAGAGTTGCTACTGTTTTATTAGGTTTATCTACTTCACCTTGAATAGTGTTAATTACTGTTGAAGTATTACTCAGAATTTGATATTTAGAAGATGGGAATTTATTTTCATTCAATAAACTTATAGTTGATCCTGTATCTACTAGTGCTAAATATGTTTCGTTTTGTATTGTTAGTGTTATGAAAATTTTGTTAAGTTCCGAGGCTAATTTACAAAGAAAACCTCATCAATAGAATTCGTTGATGGTCTACTAATAGTGTCTACTTCCATTGGTTCTGGTGTTTGTCTTGACTGTTGAGTTCTGTTATTCTGTCGAGTATTATTGTAATCATAATTATTATAAGTCTGTCTTGGCTGTAAGTTATTAGTTCAGTATTGTCCTGTTCTATTCTGATAACCACTGTTTTGATAATACGTTCTTTCAAATCTTTGATTACTTTGTTGACCATTCATTTTCTTTTGAACTTTTTTGTTCTCATGATTTTTACTAAAAATTTTGGTCATTAGATTCATATTTAAATTGTTTTGATCCTGACCTATAAAACTATTCACTATATCTTTGATTACTGTTAATCGATTTTGCGTCATTATAGCATAAGCTAATGAACCTGACACTAATTCGCTGTATTAGCATTCCCCTGAAAATTTCTGTCATAATTGCACCATTTACGTCAAAAGCTGCGAATTCTTTTATATCTTCTACTATGCTTCTTAATTTATTGTCCAAATCTTAAAGATTATTATAATTAAATATTACTTACTCTTAATGTACTAATTTCCCTGGTTATTGCCATCTGATCTTTCGGTGATTTGTAATGCCCTTTTTAGTTTCTGCTTACATTCGTCCCATTTAGCTGGAGGATCTACCTTCAATAAATTTTTTGCACTTCCTTGGATTTTTCATTATAGATGATCTGGAACACCCCATCGGCTTCGTCTTCATGTTCCGCTAAAGCTGTAGTAACAGAATCGCTGAACGAAGGTAATGTTCCTTTCTCTCCATTGAATATTGGCATGTATCGAATTTCTTTTTCTATTCTTTGCCGTTGGTTTCTGGGCTGATTGTTCTGCGCCATGAGTTGAGTCAGCGTCACTATGCACTGCTCGATCTGATTTTGGTTTCATCATCATCAATGGGGCACCAGCCCAAATCGAGCCTTGGTTTCCCGAAGACACTGCCTCCAACTATCTCGGTCCAGCGACCGCGTCCTCCAATTAGCGAATCCCAGCAAGGATTCGCTGTCGTTGTCAACTGCATCCTCCCATCGTTTGCGTGGTTTTCCTGGTGGGCGGCTTCCTGTTGCTCGGCCTTTCATGGAGCGCTTGGGAATTCGCCTGTCATCCATACGCTCCACATGGCCAGCCCACTGAAGTCGTAGCAGTTTCGTCAGAATCGATACCGGTGGCTCGTCATAAAGAGCGTACAACTCATGGTTGTACCGGATTCGCCAGTCCGGTCCGTCGTTCACGGGCCCCAGAATCCGTCTCAAAATGCGGCGTTCGAAGACGTCAATCCTTTTTTCTGAGGCTTGAGTCAAAGTCCATGTTTCACATCCGTAAATCAATACAGGACGGATGATTGTTTTATAGACGCGCAGCTTATTTTTTCGGTGCACTTTGTTACTGTTAATCACCGAGAGGACTGAAAAATATATTTTATTGGCTAGACCAATTCGCCGTTCAATTTCATCCTTTTCATTCCCGTCTTTGGCGAGGTTGACACCAAGATAAATAAAAGAGTTAACGCTTTCCACACTGTAGTTAGTTAGCGTCATGTTTTGTCTATTTGTCGTCTTTTTCCTTGACTGGGTCATATATTTGGTCTTGTTCACATTGACCCTTAGGCCGACTTGCCTAGCCGCTGACTCCAGCTCAGTAAACGCTTCTTTGGCACGAGATAGAGATCGGGCCATGACGTTGATGTCATCGGCGTACGCTACTATTTGAGTAGACTTAAAGAGTAGCGTTCCCGCATTGTCTACTGTAATCTTCCTGATGACATACTCTAGGGCCAAATTGAAGAGTGTGGGGGCGAGGCCATCACCCTGTTTAAGACCTGATCTGGTGTCGAAGCTTTGAGTCAGATCTCCTTGACATCTGACTTTAGATCGTGTGTCGGTCATCGTTAGTCTGGTCATTCGTATTAGTTTGATAGGTATCCCAAAATCAAGCATTATTTTATATAGTACATTTCGATCTATACTATCGTATGCTTGTTGGAAGTCTACGAAGACCTGGTGCACGTCAATATTGTATTCCCAGCACTTTTCCAGCACCTGTTTTACGGAGAATAGTTGATCTATCGTCGACATACCGGATCTGAAACCGCCTTGGTATTCGCCAATTATTGTGGAAGTGTACTGTGTCAATCTTTTATTAATAATTTTGGTCAGGATCTTGTAGGACGTACACAGCAGTGAAATGCCTCTGTAGTTGTCACATCTAAGCTTATCTCCTTTCTTATGTATGGGACATATGATGGCCGTCCGCCAATCATCAGGTAATTTTTCATCGACCCATGCCTTGGAGATGATCTGGTGGAGGTGGTGTGTTAGTATTGGTCCACCTTTTTGAAGGATATCTGCTGGTAAATTGTCGATTCCGGGTGCTTTATTTGGCTTTTGCTGTTGTATGGCTGCTTGCACCTCTTCAATAGATGGTATTGACGAAGATGGACTGCATAGGTCAGCATCTTCAGGAATCATTATTGACAGGGATGTAGTTACTGATGGTGGATTTAATAGCTCAGAAAAATATTCAGTCCACCTGTGATTGATGTCGTCTGGGTCGCTTAAAATATTTCCCTGCTTGTCTCTACATAGGCTTGATTGCGGCTTGTAGCCTTGTCTAAGTCGCTTAAATGCTGCAGAGGCGTCCCGTGTGTCGTTTCTGCACATATCGTCATTGATCCTTTGGATAGTCTGGTTGTTATAGGTTCTACGCTTGCGTCTGACTATTTTTTTAGCTAACCGTCTTAGCTCGTCATATTTTTGCTTCTTGGCTCTTGTCGGTCTTTCAATGTATTGTAAATAGGCTTCTTTTTAACTTTTGAGAGCATCTTCACATTCTTTGTCGAACCAAACGTTTCTTTTCGACGTCTTTTGTCTTCCTACGGTTTCTTCCGCTATTGATGTTACGCCTTCTTTAAGCTGCGACCACATTTGTTCAAGCGATGTGTCCGGACCTGCCGGCGATGTATTGACAAGGTAATTCGTCAGTTTCGCTTGATAAGTTGCTGCTACTGTTTCGTTTTTCAGACACTCCACCTTGAACTTAGGAGTCCTGCTCTTTTTGGTGCATCTTGTTATGCGGCAGCAATATTTTGTCTTGACGAGATAGTGGTCTGAGCCGCAGTTAGCACCACGGTATGATCTAACGTCAAGCACACTTGTAGCAGCTCTTTTTTCGATGACGAAGTGATCGATCTGGTTGAAGGTTCGTCCATCGGGTGACATCCAAGTTTGTTTGTGGATGTCGCGGTGTTGGAAGTAGGTAGAGCTTATCACCATGTTTTTGCTGGTCGCAAAATCAACTAGTCGCTGACCATTGTTGTTGGTACTTTCATGGAGACTATGCCCTCCCGATGTCCCTCTGTGAGTTTCTTCTCGTCCAACTTTAGCGTTAAAGTCCCCTAGTATGTCGTCGTATGTCTTTTCTAGGATGCTGTAGAATTCGTCTTTGACGATTTCTTCTTTCTCTTCAGTTGGAGCATGACAGTTGATTAGCCATACATTAAAGAACTTCATTTTCATACGGATCGCACATAATCGTTCATTCACCGGTTTGAAGTCAGTTATGAGATGTTTAAATGAAGATGCTACAACGAAGGCGACTCCAAATTCCTTGTTTCCGGTTGGTTTGCCGCTTGTGAATATTGAATGCGATCTTAAGTCACTTATTTCATTGCCAAGCCATTTCGTTTCTTGGACCGCCAGGATGTTAATATTGTATGTCGAGGCTTCCTTGAGAAGTTCTCGCAGTGATCCTGTTGTATTGAATGTTCGAACGTTCCAAGATCCAATAGAGTAGTCCGTTTTTCGTTGCCGTTGTCGTTGCCGTTTATCCAATCCAATCCGAGGCCGTGTTTCAGGATTCGTAGCAATTGGGTAATGCCAGGCAGGGTTGCTAGCCCCACGCTGGTAAGCAGGAATATGGCGTCCCACACTCGCCACTACCGTCGTTAGTTGGGTGATTTTGGTTTGCCATTTCGATATTTCTTCTTTGGTTGAATATTTTTTCGCGATTCCTTTGCCTCTCAATTGTGCTGAATTGATTCTCTCCCAGTGTTGTTTCGCAACAAGCCACTAAATTTTATTTTGGCTTATTTTGTTTCTCACTTTATTATTAGGGGGAAAACTACACAATTTCGTTGTTATTTTGTTTCACTGTTATTAACTTCGATTCGATTTCACTAGATGTCTTTTCTTTTGATAGACATTCTACCGACTGCGCCAGTTATATAATTTAGTCAATACGGAAATAAAATAAGACAAGCCGCGAGGTGTGACCCTTGAGGTCCACACGGACAACTTCCCAGTAATATTCACTTAAATATTAAAAATATTAAACACAATAATAATTATGGAAATGATACTACTTTTAATAATAAAAATGTACTTCTCATAAAAGTTATAGGAATGACTTAATATTATTCGTAACATCTACGCGAGCGTCAATTGATTACGTAAAGATTTTCGTGGATTGGTTTGATTTAATATTCACGTGGATCAATCGAACCGACAGGTTACAAAGCCTTTTCTACGTTATTTGTTATTTTCATATCGATGCTTGAAGGACATGACAGCGCTAGCAAAAATGAATGCAGTTTTTGTTATTACAACAACTGAAGAGATTTTGTCGCGTGATGGTCATTTTGAATAGTTGCGGTCAAAATTGCTCTAGCACCTAGGCATAATCACTGAATTTGTATTTTTTCACAATTTTACATCAATGAAACTAATAATTGTTTCTTCTGTTCTGTTGATTTTGAGAAACATTGATTATGCAGTCAAAAATAGGTTCAATTGCATGTAAAAAGTGAAATATATGTATTACAAATGATGAAGGAAGTAACTGTGATTTTACGAATACTAAAGAACAAAACTCCTCAAACTACAATTTTTTATTTGATGAAAGCTTTTCAAAGCATATGATCTTAAAAAGTGTTGACTACAAAACATTTTACCATTCAAAACGCTGATTATCACAATTGCAACTTTGATTTGATTTGTATTGGTTTTCAAAATTTAAGCAGTTTTTTTATTAAAGTTAAAACACGGTTCTGTGAAGACTATTAAAAATCTCCGTAAATTATGCGAATAATAATAAACTTTGATTGACTTTACAACAATGTTTTTAGAATGAAAGATTTAAGGTATACAAATTCGTATAAACCCTTTTTACATGAAGACTTTGAATGATTTTTTTATTTTCAATTCAATTTGTTTTGAAATCATGACAAAATATTTTGCTGGTCTCTCTACAGAAATTGATGAAAGTTTCTGGATTAAACAAACATTTATTATTACGATGTTAATTTTATTAATTATTAATTAATTTTTTTATGAAAAACAACACTAATTTTCAATATTTTTTTATTAAATTAAAAAAATGGCTTTCAAGATTTTTTTTAAATTTAAAAACATCATTAAAATGTTAATACTCGTCGATTGACTTCTTAATGATGCAATGACTATATTTGGTTCTCAAGATATAATGAATGACATAAATGACCATGAAGGTCATGATGACTTTTAATTTTTTTTTAATTTTTTTTGTAATCACGAAAAAAAAAATTCATGATTTTTTTTACAAAAACTTTTTGCAGTATATAAATTATATAAACATTGATTACTGCGTCTTGAAAATCAGGTTAAAAATGTTTTTGGAAAAAACCCAATTTTTTGCCCTTTTTCCAAAAATTAAACAACGGCTCCAACAATTTTTTTAAAAAATTGCTAAAATCAGGTGATTGTTAATACGCGTCGATTAACACTTTGATGAAGCAAATCGTACGTTTGGTTCGTGAGATATAGCGCATGACAGGGTTGACCTTCAAGGGGTGAAAACAACAAACCCTCCCGACCGAAGTGTCCCAAAAACTAATCAGCTCTTGAAATTGCAAAGTCGCTTCGATTGACACCTTAACAAAATCGAAATGACTTTGTTCACGTGAGTTATGCTTGTAGAAAACCTGTCCGCGAACGCACATACGTACGTACGTACGTACGTATATACACACTCACACATACATACATACTTCTTTCTAAAAACACTTAAATTATACTCGTAAGACCTCAAAACGTGAAGATATGTTGAAAATTTCAATTTCGATTTTCGAGGCGATTACAAGAACTTCCCAATTACTGGGAAGTTAAAAAAATACACGGTTATTCGAAACCAAATTTTATTAGCTTAATCCAATCGTCGCGATCCGGCAAGAACTCAACTCAAACTCAAACTGAATCAAAAATGCTAATCGCAATTTTCCCATGAGCTGCTTGTTTTAAAATATTTGCTTAAGTGTTTTCGCAGATGGTTCAGGTAACGTCACGTTGCTTGAAACATCTGTGGTGTACAATGTCCCAGACGGTTCAGGTAACGTCACGTTGGTCACGTTGCCTGAAGCATCTGTGGTATACATAACCCGCACGAATGCTTGAAAAGGATCTGGATAACTCCCCCAGTCTCAAGTTTGTCAATTAACAAGCTTTTTTAGAAAGACTTAACGCTTGTCCATTATTATTTCTTTTCGTAATCACACAATCTTTGCAGCCCCACGTTGGGCGTCAGTTAATTAAAAAAGATTATTTTGTATTAATTTTGATTTACAAAAATGAACTGAACTGGGCTTAATTGATATGCGCATTTTTATACCTAAATTATGCTTACGCTAGATGTAAGGTGCAACGTTTGATTTTCTTCCGAGCGATATTCCACATCGATTTGTGCACTCATGATTTTTATTCTTACGCGTGTAGGTAAGAATTGCTGTTCGGTCGTTAGCTTATATAAGGAGGGTTCTCAATTTTTGGGTGAGTAAGGTCCTTCTTTTCCGCTTATCCTGTATAAATATTTTTTTTTTATACTTCAGCGTTCGATGGACCGAAGGGGAGTAGTTGACATCAGCCCTCTGGAGACAACAACACCAAAGAGGGCTGCTGTCAACCGTGAACGGATACCGGAGGTGGTAAGAGACAAAATTATATTTATTATAAATAATTTTTTTTAGCCAACATGTTCGAATTATAATCTCCGGGATTATTCCTGTAGATTGCCAAACATGCTGGCATACTCACAATCTATGTGGTGTGTAGATAATTTTTTTTATCTATTTATATTATTGAGATTATTTTTATTTTCCAGCCCTTAAGACGCTTTCCCTGTCGAATTCCTTTCCCCTCCTACAGAGATGCGGAAGATTACGAGGAGGAGGACGACAGAATGATTGGCGAGGATGAAGGTTTTAGCATGTTCCACTGAAATTCAATAAAATCCTAGAATATGTTGTACGGCTTTTTAGAAAACTTCGTCATAGACTCATGAAAAAACTTATACATATGTCTCAAATTCAAAGAAAAATTGAAGAAAAATGTTTGAAGTATTTCAATGATTTCAATAGACGTACGTCATATTTTTAAAAAAATGCGTTTTTTGGCTTGATATATTACTTCATGGATAAATGTTTAAAAAAATATTTTATCTGTAAAACTAGTGTTTTGAATTACACGAAATTTCGTTAAAATAGTGTTGATGTAATTATTCATATTATTTATTGAAAAATGAACATAAGATATATGTAAATGAATATATGTAGGTATTTCACTGTTTACAGAATATTGAGGTGATGCATACATAATACTAATAAAAATATAAAACGTTGAGCTTAACGCAAGACATTGTAAATATAAGAATTCAATGCACATAGTTTACCATAAATTAAAACGATATGTAAATTCAGTTCGATTCACACTGAGTGTACTGCATCATTACTAGAAGTGCGGCACCTTTTAACTGGCACTTTTGATGAAAAATACTTTTCTTGCTGAGCACTTAGCTCTGGTGATAAAATGAACATACTTAATGTTTGCATTTGTCTCAAAAACCATTTTGTTTTAAGTATTCTGTTCCAGTTTTCATTAACATTTTCAAATACAGTATTATAACGTTGTTCTTTTCCCAGATTTTCTTTTCGTTTTGTTAGTTACGAATGTCACACATTTATCAGCAATACTTAATGTTAACTCAGTTGATAATCCCACTGCTTTATAAAGAGAAAGCTTAAGAATGATCCGAATAATTATGTATTTATTTAGGCGCGGTTGTAGAAAAAGTGTTGGGTTACCGTAACTTCGAGGTCTCGAAAAATATTTTGTTTTATTATGTGACAATCTGGTAGTGCCCTACATGGGTACTTAAAATCACATTTTTCGTCTAAACTCGCGACAGCTATCTCTCTTGAACTCACATCTTCCATAGATATTTCCGGCGACCGCATTTAAATGAAATACATTACAGTGGTGTGGAAATCATTTTGGTGGGAAGACAATAGTAGTAAGTGACGTACCTTCGAGTCGGATTTTTTATACTGGTGGGAACCACTTTTTCAATCACTTCCAACCAGTGCAGGTTGGTGTACGTGGTTACAAGGCGTTTAGATGGGGAATCAGTGCCATTTTGAGTCTGAGGTACGGTCGCCTGGTGGCGGTGATTTTTTGTTTGTAAGAGGGGTGTTGCGGTTGGTTGGTTGTGGTTGTCAGGTGGTATGCGGTGATTTGTGTTGTATTTCCCCAAAATTGACCGTGACGACGCATTGGCCGTCAACAGGTGCTGTTACGTCTATAATTCGCGCAACGTTCTCCACTCTACACCGTAGCCGATCCCAGCCACGGTTCGGGCAATCCCACCCGGCTTCACCCGCGAAGAGGGGTGTGGGAATATGTATTTAAAAAAAAGAAAGGGCGCCACCCATTTCCGCGCCGGGACTGCCCTGTCCGCGAATCCCGAAACGGGAGTCGGATTCACGGTGACCCAAAACCACCGATCGATAGGGGAGCACAAGAACACAGCCAGGAACGCGATTTCCGCCTCGCCACTTCACAAACCACCAATTTAACTCAAACTCAAGCACAAATTTATTTTCAGCCAGAAACCTGTCTAAACCCCAACTTCTAACTATCTACACTAAATTTACTTACAATTTTTCCTTCTTATTCTATTTCCTCCGCTCGCTGTCCTCCGTCCTTTGAAAATTCTTCAACTCCTCCGTCAAGCCGAAATCACAGCTTCCACCACAAACCGGCGTCCAAAGAAACAATCCCAACGTACCAGCGATCGCCGTCCAGCCGACACCCAGCTTCCACAAGTCGTCGATGTGAAACCAAGAAGCCCCGTCAGCTGCTCCACCGGCCATATATATGGGATTTCCCTGTACCGTTATTTCCGCGTCGGCGGTGAATGCCCTCCCAGCTGGGCAGTTGACCCCATCGCAGCTTTTAAAAGCTTGGGGAAATGGTTTGGTACGAGGTTATGTCTCGATGCGGGGGGAATGCTGCGACTGCCGCCTGTTCGGCGAAATACTCGCGGCAGCCGCCTGTCCGGCGAAATGCTCGCGGCAACCACCAACCCTGGCGAATTGCCGGTGCCAATGGTTGTGGGTATCATTGGCGCATAGTGGACTCCAATGGCGTGTCGTAAACCAGGCGGAGCCTTGATCTGGGATCTGTTGCGAGGATTGGGTGAGCGTTGTTGTTGTTGTGATTGTTGGCCACTTATCCGCATGGTCTGAGACGTTGACTGTGTGCATTTGGCTGTTGATCACTCACCATAAGGACTACTACTAATACTTAGCTATCCAATCTAATATCCTTACTATACGTGCATCTTCCCTATATTTATACAATTCATATCTCTACTTCCTACAATATAATTCATTACTAACACTATAATCCATTAATATGAAAATAGTTGAACTTAATAATAATATAATTCAATAATTGGCTTGGTTGCGTGAAGTGGCGAACGTAGCATCATCAATTTGTGCAAGACAGCGTTTACCCGCACGGTGGTTTGGGGTCTTCACGGACAGGGAGGTCCCATATTTTGCCCTTGTGGGTTTGGGATCGACTACGTTGCGTGGCGAACGTAACAGTGGTTCTTTCGTGTAGAGATGTATCATGAATGATCAAGTACGTAACGGCAGGTTAATAGTTTTTTTCTTGTTGTTTGCTGGGGAACTAAAGATTTGAGGGTAAATATCATTTAAACAAGCCGCGAGGTGCGACCCTTGAGGTCCACACGGTCAACTTCCCAGTAATATCTACATGAACATCAACAACATTGAACGCAATAATAATTTTGAAAATACTACTACTTTAAGTAATAACAATGAGAGGTATTCATAGCAGTAACAGGAATGAGTTAATATGAATCATATCGTCTACGGGAGGGTCCATTGATTACGTAAGGGTTTTGGTCGATGAGGACAGATTGAATATTCACGCGGATCAATCGGTGGGGGCCTTTTTGGTCTTGAAAAGTTTTGTACATGCAGTCAAAAATAGGTTCAATTGCATGTAAAAAGTAAAATGTATTTCAAATGATGATGGTTATTGAAATCTTACGATTACTAAGGAATGAATCTACTAAAAACTACAATTTTTTATTCGATGAAAGCTTTTCAAAGCATATGATCTTGCAAAGTATTGACTACAAAACATTTTACCACTCAAAGCGTTGATACAAATTTAAGCATATTTTTTAATTAAAAGACTAAATCTGCTCAAATTATGCAAATATTTTAAAACTTTGCATGAATTTACAATAATTTTGTTAGAATAAAAGATATAAAGTAATATCATTCGTATGAACCCTTTTTACAAGGTAACTGAATGATAATTTATTTTTAATTTAGTTTTTCTTCATTATCATGGAAACAAGTTTTGCCGGTTTTTCTTCAAAAACTGATAAGAATGTATAAATTTTATAAACTGGTATCACTGTGCTGTGCAAATCAAGTTAAAAAGATATTTTTTATGAAAAAAACCATAATTTTTCGCATTTTCTTCTATTAAATTAAAAAAACGGCAGGAACGAATTTTGATCATGTTAAAAACTTCACAAAGATGTTAATATACGTCAACTGACACCATAATGATGCAAATATTATATCTGGTTCGTGAGATATAGTAAATGATAAAAATGACCTTGAAAATCATGATGACTATTAATGATTTTTTATTTTTTATTGAATTTTTTACGTAATCATGAGAAAAAAATTTGATGTTGTTTATACAAAAAAATTTTGGAGTATATACATTATATAAACATTGGTTACTTCGACTTGACAATAAGGTTAAAAATTTATTGTTTTTGAAAAAAAACAATTTTTTGCAGTTTTTTTTTAAAAAATTAAAAAACGGCTGAATGAAATTTTTTAAAAACGTGATAGAATCACAAAAATGTAAATACGCGTCGATTGACACCTTGATCAAGGAAATCGTATGTTTGCTTCACGAGATATAACGCATGAAAGAAATGACCTTCAAACGGGCAAAACAGCAAACCCCCCCGACCGAAGTTTCCCAAAAACTAATCAGCTCTTAAGATTGCAAAGACGCTTTGATTGACACCTTAACGAATTCGATAGGACGTTGTTTACGTGAGTTATGCTCGTAGAAAAAAGGGTCCACGAACGTACAGACGTACGTACGCACGTACGTACGCACGTACGTACACACACACACACATACATACGTCTCCGTTTCTAAAAACACTTTAAATATACTCTATAGACCTCAAAACGTAAAGAAATGTTGAAAATTTCAATTTCGATTTTCGAGGCGATTACAAGAACTTCCCATATACTGGGAAGTTAATAACGCTTCGCCTTCCGCATTCTTGATGAGAGTTTGTGTTTACATATTTTACACTATATTGCGAAATGTAGTAATTAAGGGGTATGGCTCAATTTGTTGCGTGCCCCGCATTCACTCACCTCCCTCCCAGGCAATCATCCTCCATGTGCCCCGCCACTTCGGACGCAACATGGAAGATGACCGCCGAGAGGAGGCCCCCGTGCGGAGCACCCACCAACTGTGGCCGCATAGTGGCGACCGTAGATTAACATTTTTTTTAAACCGGCTAGCTCACCGGGTCGTGGGCTAATCAAAATCACATAGAAAAAGAAACATCAACTACCGGACTAACCGCATCACGCACACGCTGAGGAGGGGAGAAACCATGAAAACTTACTTCATATTATTTACACTTTATTTCCAATAGATTATTTAGCATTTAATTGAAGACAATTGTTTACATCCAACTTCATTACTTAATGGTTTAGATAGTCTCGTATATAATACATACCGACTAAACCTAAATGGCTTACGAAATATATTCACTAATGCAGATGTGATTACAAGAGACTCGGAAAGGAGGCTGTTATTGTAGTCATGATCAAATTAAATTAACACTAATCGTGGAATCTGGTTAAGCACGTTCGCCTCGAATATGACGAGCAAGCGGGATGGTTTTCGGCATGATGGTGACACGTTGTCATGAATAGCACCCAATTCGTATCCTCGAACAATTCAACCAAATATGTTTCGTGGGCTTCTTGCAAAGCCATTAATAGCAGAACTTTGAAGACGCAAATCGATTTTGAAATCCTGCGCAATTCGCAAACAAGGCGTTCTTGCACGGTGACGGTGCCAGGACGATCACGATGTGGTTTCTTGACGCCTCCGGCCGATAATGCACTGAGTAGCGCAGCCTTAGCTGCAAACTGCTTACGCGGAGCCGTCCCTCCGGTTAATTTACGAGCGATGATTTTACGCCAAAACACTATAACAATCATCTTGAAACTCAATTTTACAAAAAAACAAGCAAACATGATAGCTCTGTCGGTCGCGCGGAGCCGATCCCATGACCGTCTTTGGTTGGCTCTCCTATCCAACTCACTCAACTCAACACTCTCACACTCACTTCACCGCGGTCACGAGTCGAAGCATTTTTGCTTCATTTATTAGCGTATATGGTAATTCGCAAAATGTTTTCGCCCAATCAGAGGGCGACAGCATGCAAAGAGAACCGATTCGCGCTCGATCACCTGAACTCACATCTCGAGAGAGACAGCGCGTGTGGTGGATTACCAATTTGGGATTTAGTACTGCCAATGCCGATTATTTGGCAGTGTACTGAGGGAAATTTAAATAGATTCCAAATTTGGAAGAAATGAAAATGCACAAAAAAATGAAAACTGATCCGCAACAGAACATGGGGACGACCCCGCCCTGAGAAGAGTCTCTCCACTATAAAGCCGGGCTATGTATGAACTCTAAGTAATGAAAGATCTCATGGTTGGTATGAGGCTAGGCAGATGTAGTCAAAACGTCTAAATGTCGAAATCATCATGCCCGCTCAAACGAACCAGGAGGGTTTTAAAAAAATCGGAAGTCTTACGTGAAGCTCAGCAGATGTAATAAAACGTATTTACGTCGAAATCATCCTACGTGTTCACGCAAGTTCATCGATACTGAATTACGTTAGGGTAGCCCTACTCACTCGACAGTTTTACCCGAAATAAGCCTTCAAAACTAACTAAGTAGTCGAACTATCCTAAAACAGGAACGGAACCTATCGACGGCGCGTTACTGATTTTTCAAAACAAAATGAAACACGGGCGTGTTGGAAAGATGAATAATGAAACCGACTATTACAGATCATGGATAGCGTTACGAAAAGATATCGGGGACACTACACTACACTGAAAAACGAAATGGTGGTCCGTCCGAGTTTTACACTGGGGTTGAGCTGTACTAACCAAAAAGAATCGACCGTTGCCCTCTGTATCGAAACCCCATAGAGGACCTCAGGTCTAAACTGACAGATTTCAACCCCAGTCTTGGATCGGCCATAGAAAACAAACAAGAACTTAAAAGACGAAGACAAATACATAAATTTTGAGTTCAATATGAACCCCCACCCCTAAGCAAGTTGACTAGCAACTGAACCGGTTGTATACCAGTAGTAAGTGACGTACCACAGAACCGGTTTTTGTATGGGTGGGAACGGCATTTTCAATCTTTTTCAATCAGAGTAGCGATTGGCTTGGGTTATCACGTTTGTATGGCTGGGATAGGGTGAATCAGAGTGCATTGGTCTTGGGTGTACGGAGGAATGGGTGCTGAGATTGTGGTTTTGTATCAGGTGTGTGGATTTGGTTTGTTGTTTGTAAGAGGGGTGTTGCGGTTGGTTGGTTGGGGTTGTCAGGTGGTGTGCGGTGATTTGTGTTTGTAGAAGGGTGTAGAGGTTTGTTCAGGTGTGTGGTGGTGATTTGTGTTGTGTTGTGAGAGGTTGCCGAGCGGGGTTGGTAGAAGGCTATGGAGGGTCTGGGTTAGGGCTGTGATTTGCAGTGTTGGTAGAAGGGCGTTGTGGTTAGTTGGTTGCGTCAGGCCGTGGTAGGGTGTGGAGGATCAGGTGTGTGGTTGCGATTGGTAGAAGCCTATAGAGAATCGGGTTGTTGCGGATGTTTGGTTGCGTCAGGCCGTGGTAGGGTGTGGAGGATCAGGTGTGTGGTGTTGATTGGCGGCGCTGGTAGAAACCAATAGCAGATCGAGTGGTTGGCGATGATTTTGAACGTTGATGGAAGGCTATAGAGGATCGGGGTGTTGCGGTGGGGTGCGTCAGGTAGTCATAGGTGGTAGAAATAGGGTCAGATGTTTTTGCTGTAGCTGTGGTTTGTGAGATGTGTCATGTTTTGGGAGATGTTGTGTGCATAACTGGTTGGTTGTTAGGAGGCTTAGAGTACGTTAGAAAGGCTGCTAAAGTCAATTTTTGTAAAATGGTGAAACATGAGCGCATGAAAACCAGACAGAAAGAATATAAATGTACCTTCATGTAAGAATTCAACTTGAATTTCGTTCGTTGGCGATGCCGTGAATATTAATTAACTCGCTTACGAATCAACAGAGAGACTTGCAAAAGAAACTATATTAATGTATGTATGTATGTTCAAACTCAACTTGAATTTCGATCGTACCAGCAGAGGAGTGTATACAATTAACTTGCTTACGATGAGCTCCTTGTAATATCGATATGTAATATCTGCTGCTATAGATGTATGTTGAAACTCAACTTGAATTTCGATCGTTCTAGCATTGTACATGTACAAATTCAAGTTGAATTTCGTTCGTTAGCGATACCGTGCATGTTAATTGGAGTTTTCCTTCAAGCGAATGTATGAAGCACCTGTTCAAGACCCCCCGAACCCAATAATCTTCAATACGCCGTGCTACTGTACGTTATATGTAGCGTCTGTTCAAGACAACGAATGATGGGTGAAAATAAGGATGAAATTTTAATGTTAATTGCCATCCAGGCAGAATTCTATATAATGTATGTATTAATTTTCTTAATACTGCGAAATAGTCTACCAGGAGTTCATTAATTCAGGAAGTTGAAATATCTCAAGTATTTTTTGAAGACAAACGAATGATGTGTGTTTTATTGTAATTAAAGGTATTTCCCCAAGGTTGACCGTGAAGACGCATTGGCCGTCAACAGATGCTTCTTTCGTGTAGAGATGTATCATGAATGATCAAGTTATGCGTTGTACGTAACGACTTGTTTTCGCATGAGTTTTTCTTGTTGTTTGCTGGGGAACTGTAGATTTGAGGGTGAATATCATTAAAATAACGCCTTGTCTTCCGCATTCTTGATGACTTTTTGTGTTGTACATATTTTACACTATATTGCAAAATGTAGTAATCAAGTGGTATGGCCCAATTTGCAATGTGAATTAATTAGCTTCATGAGAAAATGACGTTTGGTTAACACGGCCGGTAGCACAGACTACATGCATATGCTTGCAATTTGTACATTGCCAATTATGTTGCGTGTGTTTTCATTAAAAAAGAAATATTATTGGAAAGATTTCAATATCACCTGCATCTTAAACTGAAATGGAACACTATAGATGACGTCAGGGAGGATCCTAAGCGTCCGGTTGTGGAGTTGTTGTCGAATATTACGCGTCTTGAGTTGAATTCAGGTGAAATGGAATGATGGTAAATGGTGTAATACTTAATCAAACTGTGTGTATGCCAATTAGAAGATGCTTTATGGTTGCTTACGCTTGCTTGGTACGCTTGAGGCAAGAATCGCTGGACATGAAAAGACCTGTATATTGAACCAACTGAGGGTGAATGTAAGTAGTGTCTGCGGAAAAAATGTGTTTTAAGCAGTGCATATTTAATTACTTTACACGTGTGGTATAGGTGAAGGTTAAGACTGATGGTTGAATGCTTTTGTGTTGCGGATCGCGTATTCGTTCTGTATATTGAAATTATCTGAGGATGAATATAATTAGCTCGTGTGGAAACATCTGCTATTGAGTTTGCAATTACTCACCCGTATTACCCTATGTGCGCGTAGACAGTATAAAGGTGAAGGGTTGCAGTCAATTATCACGCAGAAGAATTTGAAGTCTTTTGGAACAAGTCCGATAGTACAGGAACGGTAAGTTTTTTATATTGTTGTTGTTGTATATTATTTTATTAAAGTATACAAATTTTTATCTTACAGTCATCCTTTTTTAAAGATTGTGGCCCCACAAGGCCTATTTTTCAGCTGACTTAGGTTAGCTTAGGATGAATAGTCCAAACAAAAGTATACCTAAGCGTATAACTTTGGACGAATATCGCAAAAGACATTCTGCGAATTTTGAAAAGGAAGAACGGAAGCCTGATATTCAGGATATCCAGCAACAACTTAAAGCCTTTGTTGAAGAACCAGCGAAATCGAGTCTGGAACTCATAAAAACGACGTTATTTGCGAAAGTAACAACAGCAGATAAGGGTCAAGAGCTGAAAGGTGTAAATCGTCGAGCATCTTCCCTTCCAGGGCCTCAACCACTAAGTATAGAGGGTTTACAAAGGCGACTGCAACGTGCACGCTCATCACGAGAGCCTGTACCTGTACAACCCCCCAAAAAGAAGAAGCGCGCTGGGCGCCTTGTTAAGTTGCGCCAGCAAAAAGCCGAGCTGCACCGTGTGATACTGCTCACGTTTGGAGAGGAAAAATTAAAATTAATTAACATTTTAAGAAGTTTAAAATAAAATATAAAATTAAATAGAAATAAGGGAAATTATATAACAATAAAAGATGGAAAAAATAATTAAGGAGTTCAAAATAATGTTAACAACAACAAGTTTTGAAACATGCATTATATGGTTAAGATGCACAGCTGATAAATTTAGAAGGGGAAATATTCATTCGACAGTAGAGGAAAAGAACAGATTTTTATTACAGTTAATAGCGTTTTCAAATCTACATCACACGTCGTTTTCAAATGTTTTGTTAAGTGATATAGTAAATCTTTTGGCTAAAAATGAAGACGCGTCCAGGGCTTATGATGTTCGACAAGAATGTGTTGGTAAAATTAATCAACAAGGAGAAGGTTCAAGTGATTTATCGAGGTCGTTTAAAATTATTTCTCGGAAAGAGAAGTGGTGAGAGGTGTCACCTTAAACTTTCAGATTAAAGGTTTTGCCAATATAGCTGATAGCCCTTTAAGTGCACTGGAGAAAATTTTCGATAAGGTACTTGAAAACATTGGTGCTAATGCGAATCCGGAGTGCAAAATGAGTTTTGCAATAACACTCCCGCAATAACCACACGTGAAACCCATATGGTCAACTTTAAAGCCCATTCAGGAAATTAATGGTAAATATATAATTGGCCTTATAGCGAATGTTAACCAGTCCAACACTAAATTTCTTTCGGATGATATCATATAGTTCCATGCTGATATCGTAAACATTCCTTCCGGCGGGGGCGCATAGATAAAAAGAACACAGATGATGCTGTCCTTTTAAAAAGAAAAAAAGTTTTACTGGATGTGGGAAAAGCCAATAACGCTAAGGATCTTTCATGCTTACCTAGGAGTATTTGTTACGCAATGGAAATGACTGAGGGTAATATAAATCGTTTAAATAATTTAGTCATTTAACAATCGTTAGATTTTAAGCCTGATCGATTGTGTAAAAATTCTAAAGTGGTACTTGGAGAAAATGGTTGCAATATCTTGGATCTTTATAAATTTCAAAAATACTTAAGTGCATATCAAATTGTTGTTATGGATAATATTCCAGATCCACATTCCATTCTTTTTTAAACTCCACTACGGGATATAACAGCAAAAAAAATTACCTCTTCTATTGCGAGAGTACAAAACATTTTTACGTCATAAAATCGGTCACCGGATTGTTTTCCAAAAGCTATATTTGTAACTATTGCGATAAAGTTTCAAATCATTCGTGTCATAAATGTGAAATAAAATGTCCGTACTGTATCACATTCCCACCCTGCATGTATGTATCACAGATGGTTGACTGTAGCGAGTGTGATTGCGGGTTTAGAGGACCGCTATGTTTCGCTAACCATTTAAATGAAAAGTTCAGAGGAAAAACTGTATGTGACACTGTCAAGATATGTTTATTTTGCACAAAATTTATAAATTTTACATACAGGAAAGGACTCAAACATCAATGTGACGAATACTTCTGTCAGATGTGTTCAAAAATACAACCGTCCCTACATAACTGTTTTATAAAGCCCTACATAGGTAGAATGGATAAAAAGTTTCTCATCATATTTTTTGATTGTGAAACTACTCAAGACGGCCTGTATGGAGACAGCTCTTCAACTTTTGTACATGTTGCAAATCTAATTGTAGCACAACATGTTTGTCACAATTGTTATCAAGATGAAGATATTAAACAACCATGTGATACATGTGGTGTCAGACATCATATATTTGAAAAAAGTGATCAATCCTCCGTTGTGCAAAGGTTTCTTGACTAGTGTTTAATCCCCAGACCATATGTGAGCAACGTATATTGTTATGCACATAATTTACAAGGCAATGATGGTCATTTCTTGATTTCGGAGGTAATAGCTAGAAAAAAACATATTGAACCTTTAATGAATGGAACCAAAATTATGAAGTTGACATGTGAACCAGTTTCATTTGTTGACTCTTTGCATTTCCTGCCGTTTCCACTTTCTAAGTTTCCACAAGTTTTCGATATTGAAGACAGTGCTATTATTATTTCAATGCGGAGGAGAATATAAATTATATCGGTAAATACTCACCACCAGAAATGAACGGTTGCGATACAATGAAACCTAAAGAAAGGATGGCCTTTTTAAATTGGTACAATACAAAACACAAGATATTTTCAATAATAGAATGGAATTGTTGCGATATTGTGTAAATGATGTTGATATTTTACGACGAGGATGTATAAGGTTTATGGATGAATTTATTAAAATGACCGATGTGAATCCCTTAATAGAAAGTCTCACAATTGCATCGACATGTATGCTAGTTTTTCAGAAAATATATCTTGAAAAAAATATCTTAGGCGTAATACCTAAAAGAGGCTATTTCAAAAGTAAAACACATTCCGTAATTTTTTGCAAGTGGCTGGCTTGGAAAAACTCCCAAATTAACGGTCTGCTAATCTCAACAAACAATAACGGTGAGTTAAAGTTGGATAAGTGTGGGGTATATGTCGACAGTTTTCATAAAGAGTCAAATACTGTCTATGAGTTCTTTGGATGTTACTATCACGGTTGTAGAGAATGTTTTAAATTTCAAGAATCGGGGGAAAATAACCTTCAGACTTTAGAAACTTTAAATCAAAGATATGAAAGTACACAAAAACGTATCGAGGCAAAACAGATAAATGGATACAATCTAGTATATACATGTGAATGTGAATTTAAAAATATACTAAATAGAGACAAGCTTTTAAATGAGAAATTGCGACGATATTATAATGACATAAATCATCCAATATGTGTGCGGGATGCTCTATTTGGAGGTCGTACTGAGGTGTTCAAATTATACCATGCTGTCAAAAAGGTGAGGTAATGCGTTATTTAGACTTTACTAGTCTTTATCCGTATATCTACAAATACGCATCGTACCCCATAAAACATCCTGAGATATTTCGAAATGATAACATCCCCCCCATACATGAAATTATTTCAATGCATGGTTTCATTAAATGTGATGTAATTGCACCTAACAACCTTCTGATACCTGTGTTACCCATGAAAAACGACAATAAATTGTATTTTACACTTTGTAGAAAATGTGCTGAAGGTAATAACATTTCAAGTTGCGATCATTCAGGTGATGAGCGGTAACTCACTGGCACATGGGTAATTCCTGAAAAAGCCTTAGCTGTTGAAAAGGGGTACAAAATTTTGAAAGTGTATGAGGTGTGGAAGTATGAGTACACAGTGTACGACCTTAACACAAAAACTGGCGGATTTTTTACTGAGTATGGCAATAATTTTTTGAAAATTAAACAGATGGCCAGTGGTTGGGGTAATGAATATATATCAGATGAGGGTAAAGATAGTTTTATTGAATCATACAAGAGAAGGGAATGTATCATTCTTGATAAAAACCAAATTCAAAAAAATTCTGGTCGACGTAATATTGCCAAACATTGTGGGGCAAGTTCGGCCAAAGGGATGATCAAACAAACACTAAAGTCATTAATAATTTCAATCAATTTTGTAAACTTCTCCAATCACCAGGTATAGAAATTTGTTCAATTTACCCTATTGATGATGATAACTTGTGGGTTACATGGAAATATGTAGAGGTAAATCTAAGAACTTTACCACATGCAAACATACCTATTGCTGCATATACAACGGCTCTAGCTAGAATTAAATTATACGGATTACTAGAAAAACTGAGCTCCTACTCCTGTGATACAGACAGTGTCAGATTTGTGGATAGTAAAGACAAACCCATGAATTTTCCAATCTCTGATTTCCTGGGTGATTTGACCAATGAAGTGGCATGTTATGGTTCTGATGCTTATATATCGGAATATGTGAGTACAGGTCCTAAGACATATGGGTTAAAAATTCAAACTTGGTGACTTCAGGAATCGACGGGAAAGTTGTGATGTACGCTGATGATACGATACTGATTTACTCAGGTAAAAATGAAACTGACTTAGAACAAAAGATAAACAATGACTTAGACAAATATTCCCAATGGCTCATACGGAACAAATTGACATTAAACACGAACAAAACCAAATACATTATCTTTAAACAAAAAAATACAACTGATATTGAGCCACTGATAAAAATAGAAAATAAAACTCTTCAGAGAGTTAAACATATGAAGTACCTTGGACTTACAATTGATGAAAAACTAGCGTGGACACCGCATATAATTTTTTTTTTTCATAATCTTTATTTGTATGTATAAGGATCAGATCGGTAACCGATCTCTAACTTATAATTTATCAAATCTTAACACTAATACAATATTCTATCCACTGCCAGTGCATATGGATGTTTATGGCTAATAGTAAGTTGATAAAGAAGTGGCTTTGGGTGAAGCCGCCGTTACTTGGTCACTGCATTGCGTGAGAAATGCTATGGTTTAGTTTCTTCAGAGACCTTTTGCAGTTCTTGAATATTTGGTGATGTAAGAAATAATTGACGCTTGACGTTTATATGACATATATAGTTTCAGTTGCGTGCAATGCTAAGTGGGTCAGTTCTTTTTAGTCTACTATAGATTTTTGCACTAAGTATATTTTTAGCTGTTGAGTTAGGATGATTTTGCAGGCGTTTGCGGTATTTTTTGCTAATATTTTTAGCCTCGATTTCGACAGTATTGAGGTTTGTATCACGTTGTAGTATTGAGTTTCTGATGTATTTGGGAGCACCAAGTATTGCCCTGATTATTTTCGTTTGGCTACGTTGTAGGATTGCGATATTTGATTTTTTCGCTGACGCCCAAAGTTGTATACGGTAAGTCCATATTGGTTTTATTATTGATTTATAAATGCAGATCTTGGTGTTGAGGTTTAATTTTGAATTGCGGTTAAGTAACCAATACAGACGTTTGAATGTGATTTTGACTTGTTCTCGTTTTTTTATTATGTGACTCTTCCAAGTGAGCCTTCGATCTAGATGCATACCGAGGTATTTCACAACCGTTGTTTGGGCGATTTGCTTGTTGTTTATAGTGATTGCTTTGCGCGTACGTTTTCGCAGGGTGAAGGTCATTTGTTGCGTTTTGTCTTCATTGATCTTAATGTGCCATTTATTTGCCCAGTCTATGATTTTATCGGTGTGACATTGGAGTTCGCGCGAGGCAGTCGAAGGGTTTATGTGTGAGAAAAGTAAAGCTGTATCATCAGCGAAGGTGGTGGTTAGAACTGTGGTACTTGTTGGGAGATCTGACGTATAAATGAGATACAATGTTGGGCCAAGTACACTACCCTGTGGGACGCCAGCTTGAATTTTTCGAGTTTTGCTTATTGATTCTTTGTGTTTGACTTGGAAGGTTCGATTGAGTAAGTAGTTTGAAAGGATTCGATGAAATTTTGTGGGTAGGAGGTTTTCAATTTTATAAATTAGGCCTCCGTGCCAGACCTTATCAAAGGCTTGACTCACGTCAAGGAAAAGGCCAACGCAGTATTTTTTTGCTTCAAGAGCAGATTTAATTTCGTTGGTGATTTTGTGCACTTGTTCAATTGTTCCGTGCCGAGTCCTGAATCCAAACTGATGAGTTGGTATGATTTCATCATTGGTCAAGGTGGGGTTGATTTTATCTAGAAGCAATCGTTCGAAGATTTTTGATAAAGTCGGGAGGAGGCTGATAGGCCGGAATGACTCGACCTTAGACACGTCTTTCCCTGGCTTAGGAATGACCGTGATCGTAGCGTGTTTCCATGTACTAGGATAGTAACCAATGCGCAAGATTGCGTTAAATATTTGTAAATTTCTAGTTTACCGGATGCTGGTAGAGCTTTTAGCATGTTGCCCGTAATAGAGTCGTGTCCCGGGGCCTTCTTGGTATTGATATGGGTAAGTTTATTGCAAAGTGAGGAGAACGTCAACTTTAGTGGACGTCTGTCAACGCTATTACTCAGATAATATGGAGCGGGAAGAACACTATCCGATGCATTAAGTTTAAAGACCTCTGCAAAGTGATTGGCGAAACATTCTACCTTTTGTTCAGTGTCAGTTATCCATTGTCCGTTATTGTCTTTTAGGGGTGCATCGGGAAGAATTGGTTTCTTGATTCTTTTGGTAGTCTTCCATACGGAATAGTTCGTTTCAGGTCCATGGCTTAGTTCACTTACAAAGTCTTGTAATTGTTGGTTTTTGTTTGAGTTCAATTCTTGTTTGAGTGATTTTGTGGTCTCAATCAGCTTTTGCTTGCAGTAAGGGGAACGGAACTTTTGCCATTCAGCTCTAGCCTTCCTTTTCGCTCTGAGTAGATCGAGGATGTGCCGGGAAAAAGAGTGCAGAGTTCTGTATTGGTTTGGTCGCCAAACTGGTGTAGAAATATCTGCACATTCCTTAATTGTGTCTGATAGGTAGTGCAAGGCATTGTCAATGTCTTCCTTAGTTTTCAATTTGATGTGTGGGCAAAAGCGCTGGTCAAATGTTTTCTGGTATTTATTCCAGTTTGTTTTTGAGTTCGTGAGCGCTAATTTTTATTGAATGAGATTTAAGTCTATAAGAAGAGTAAAGATAGTGGGGGAGTGATCAGACGAGAGATCATTCGTGGTGATAGCTGAGATATGAGATGAGTTAATATTTTTAGTGATTCCAAAGTCTATTATGTCGGGTATTTTCTTGGTGTCTGTAGGCCAGTAAGTTGGCGACCCCCCTGCAACGCAATTGAGATTACTGTTGTATATGGAATGCAATAATTGTTTTCCTTTGGGGGAAGTGAGGCGTGAACCCCAGTGAGGGGATTTGGCGTTATAGTCTCCGGCTGCGATGAACTTTGGGCCAAGGTCTCTGAAGAATTCGTCGAATTGTTTGGCTGAGATCGCAAATCTTGGCGGACAGTAAACAGCGGCTACACAAATAACACTATGACTATCATAAATATTAACTGCCGTGTAATGTATGTAATGTGTTAGCTTACACTGAACTGGGGAGTGCTTAATCCTGTTTCTTATAATTATTGCTGTTCCGCCTATGGGTTTGTCATCTGGGTGATTAGTAGTATAAATAGTGTAACCATACATTTTAAATTGATTTTTACTACATAGGTGAGTCTCAGAAATTAACATTATATCAATGTTGTTGGTAGATATAAATAATTCAAGCTCATTTTTGTGTTTGATAACACCATTCGCATTCCATTGAGCTAATATAAGGTCTTTCATTTCTTAACTAAGTGGGTTAGTAACTCGGTTTGTTTCATCATCATGACTTGCATCTGCTGCATGGTATTAGAGAGCTGCTGAATATTTGAAGTGAGTGTTGTTAGAATTTGCAGGATGGTACCTTGAATATTATTATTGTGTCTGATAGGTAGTGCAAGGCATTGTCAATGTCTTCCTTAGTTTTCAATTTGATGTGTGGGCAAAAGCGCTGGTCAAATGTTTTCTGGTATTTATTCCAGTTTGTTTTTGAGTTCGTGAGCGCTAATTTTTATTGAATGAGATTTAAGTCTATAAGAAGAGTAAAGATAGTGGGGGAGTGATCAGACGAGAGATCATTCGTGGTGATAGCTGAGATATGAGATGAGTTAATATTTTTAGTGATTCCAAAGTCTATTATGTCGGGTATTTTCTTGGTGTCTGTAGGCCAGTAAGTTGGCGACCCCCCTGCAACGCAATTGAGATTACTGTTGTATATGGAATGCAATAATTGTTTTCCTTTGGGGGAAGTGAGGCGTGAACCCCAGTGAGGGGATTTGGCGTTATAGTCTCCGGCTGCGATGAACTTTGGGCCAAGGTCTCTGAAGAATTCGTCGAATTGTTTGGCTGAGATCGCAAATCTTGGCGGACAGTAAACAGCGGCTACACAAATAACACTATGACTATCATAAATATTAACTGCCGTGTAATGTATGTAATGTGTTAGCTTACACTGAACTGGGGAGTGCTTAATCCTGTTTCTTATAATTATTGCTGTTCCGCCTATGGGTTTGTCATCTGGGTGATTAGTAGTATAAATAGTGTAACCATACATTTTAAATTGATTTTTACTACATAGGTGAGTCTCAGAAATTAACATTATATCAATGTTGTTGGTAGATATAAATAATTCAAGCTCATTTTTGTGTTTGATAACACCATTCGCATTCCATTGAGCTAATATAAGGTCTTTCATTTCTTAACTAAGTGGGTTAGTAACTCGGTTTGTTTCATCATCATGACTTGCATCTGCTGCATGGTATTAGAGAGCTGCTGAATATTTGAAGTGAGTGTTGTTAGAATTTGCAGGATGGTACCTTGAATATTATCGGTTTCGTTAGCATGGATTGGATGGGTGTTTTTGACTACTTCCGCGTAGGATGGAAATTCAATGTTGCGGTTGTTGATTTGCATTGTATTCCTAGTGATTTCGGTTGCAGCTCGGGTGGTTAGACTATGCGATTTCGCAGGAAAATGGCGTTGATTTCTGTTGATCGTAAGGTAGACAGGACATCCTCGGTAGTTCGCCGTGTGACTGCCGTTGCAGTTGCTGCACTTCTTGGTTGATGCGTCGTTTTTGTTTTTGTCACAATTACTGGTTGCATGGAGGTCCCCGCAGGCAACGCATACGTTGGTTAATTTGCAGTAAGATTTCGTATGGCCAAATTCTTGGCAATTGTGACACTGGATTGGATAATTCCTTTTATGCGGTTCTTCCGCATATAAATGATATGAGGAAAAAAATAGCAGCTATCGTTGGTTTGCTCCATCGTTTCAGCTATTTCTCAATTAAAAATAAAATTTAAATTAAAAATGCATACATAATTTCAAGAATTACATACGGGATTATAATTTGGAGCCAAACTACCAAAAATAACCTCATGAGCATGTCACGACTACTAACTAAAGCATACAAACCATATATAACTTGCAAAGGATGACCGCTAGTTCTGAAGTATACAAAACAGCAAAAGAACTTAATGTAGACGGACTGATTCACATGGAAAAAGGAAAATTCATTTTTAAAAATTTACACATTGAACAAATGAAAACAACGAAACTAGATATAAATGGGAGAAAAAACGACTACAATATGAGAAACGCAAATGAAATTTTAATAAAATTTGCTAGGACAGAGCGCCTGAGGATGGATCCGATTAACGCCGCATCAAATTTTTACAATAAGCTACCTCAAACAATAAAAGAAGCGCGTAACATAATGACATTTAAAATCATGCTACGTAAACATTTACTGAAAATTCAATTTGAATAATTAAGAACGGTAATGTTTTTTTATTGTCTTTTTTTTAATTTTTTTTTTTTTATTTTTTTTTTAATTTTTAATTTAATTTTAATTTTTTTTTCTTTTATCTTTTTTTTTCCTTTTTCCTTTATATATATATATATATATATATATATATATATCTTTTTTTAAGAACGCTAACATTTTTTTTCCGGCTACAAATGTGAAACAAAATTAGATATATTGAACTCTGAATAAAACTTTTGAGATACTGGTACTATCCCTTATACCGATATACATCGTCTGGGAAGTACTATTTAAATGAACAAGCTTTCAGGAAATAAATTGCACACGGACAGTGCAAGCAATGAATTATGGAGTAAAGATTTTTTGGAGGAAACGGAGGTGGTTTTAGTCGGTAGAAATCCGACATGCCGAGAAGCAGGAGCAACTCGGTATCTTTTGAAGATTTCCATCTCCCAACGACGAAAAAAAAACTGAACATGGTCCTGAACATGTGATTAAATGTAAAGGAATAACTCTTAACTTCGAAAACTTGAAAGTTGTAAATTTTGAATGCCTAAAATCTTTAGTTTTGGATGAAGATTCAACTGAAGGCGTACGTGTGACAACCGAGCGTAAAATCAAGCGAAAACGTCCAGCGTTTGTTGTATCAGAACCTGAAAAAAACACTTTAGATTCAATTTTGACAAAAGAGTTGTGACGGATGAATATTTCTCTTACCCTTATGGTTTCAAAAGGTGTAGATCAGACAGCCATGGTAACACTTACAGTTTTGTTTAGAGAATAAATATTAATACACTTATTATTTTAATGAATTTTATATCTCTGAATTTATATCTTATGTATTCATATGAAATAAGTAAGTAGCTAATTTATTTTTGCTTTGTTATGAAATTAAGTAATTACTCGTTAAACTTATGGTGAAATCAAATTTTTTGTCAGAATAAAATATAAGCACCACTACTCTAAACATTTCTTTCATTTCATTGCAAACCGTGTAACAGTGAGACATGGCACAAGTTATTATAGACATCCAGTTTGTGTGTGGGGGAAACATTCAATATTTTGTAAAAGAACTAGCTGTTTTACCTTTTGAATCAACTTTACCTGTGGTTCATCACTTTGCTCCACCATATCCTTATCAGGAGTTACACCCGAAAGCGCGTCGTCAAAATGATTTTGATGTGACTAATATCAATGGCTTATGGCGTAATGGTGTGATGGTGATGTGGATTATATTGTTGTGGTGCATAACCATATTGAAGAACTCCATCATCTCAAATAGCTTGAATAGTTCTGCATGTTTTAGTGTTATGCTACCAACGCCTACAGGTACCTGGTAACGTTTCAAAGATCCTAAATGGTTCTCTGGGAACTGAACGCCTGCTGTGCCTTTTAAATCGTTTAGGTGTTTGTACAACGTATTCCATTGGCTGTGGTCAACTGCTAGCGGGAACCGTCCGTGATAGTGAAAGATAGCCTTTGCTTGAAATGTTCGTGGGTCAAATCCTAGTGTTATCCTGCGATTATGGCATCCATCTAGATAGTACGTATAATTCAAAAGAACATCTTCATCGCACGGCACATTAGACTTGGGGAGTATTTCTGTCTTGGTTTCCTTGGAGTTGGAGATGATACTAGATGAAGTTTTCGTTGCTTTTCTCTTCTTCTTCTGCACCTCACGTTTAAATCAATGAGACTAATTATTTCTTATTTTCAGTTTGTCTTGATAAACATTGAAAATACAGTCAATAATTGGTTCAATTGCATGTAACAAGTAAAATGTTTTACACATGATGATGGAGGAAATAATTGAAATTTTGCGAACACTAAAGAATCAGTCCACTTAAAACTACAATTTTTGAATTGATGAAAGCTTTTTTAAGCATATGATCTTGCAAAGTATTGACTACAAAACATTTTACCATTTAAAGCGTTGATTACCACAAATGCAAATTTGATTGAAATTTTGTTGGTTCTCAAAATTTAAGCAGTTTTTTTATTAAAATTAAAACACTGTGAAAACTATTCAAAATCTGCTCAAATTACGCAAATATTATAAAACTTTAATTGACTTTAGAACAACCTCTTTGGAATTAAAGATATTGACTAATATCATTCGTATGAGCTCTTGTTACATTGTAACTTTGAAGGATTTTTTTTTCATAATCATGGAAAAAGATTGTGCTGGTTTCTCTTCAAAAACTGATTAGAATGTAAAAATGTTATAAACAATTATCACTGTATTATGCAAATCAGGTAAAAAAAATATTTTTTAAGAACAAAACAAATTTTCCGCATTTTTTTTATTAAATTAAAAAAGACGATTTTTTATAAAGTTAAATGTATATACATCGCACGAGGAGGCGAGTTCTGTTATTGCGAATGCATACGTGAGTCTGCGACCGTATGAACGGAGCACGAGACAAATATGGAGCGTAGTCAGTAAGCCGAGGCGCATGGTCGAATACGCATGTCAAAATAAATACTCGTACATTAAAGTTAACAGTGTGTTTCTCTTATTGTTCCTATTCCTACCTAATACACAAACAGAGCACATCACAAAAATAATAATACACGTCAATTGACACCTTGTTGATGCACATATTATATCTGGTTCGTGAAATATATAGCGAATGACAGAAATGACCTTGAAGATAATGACGACTTTTAATGTTGTTTTTTTTTTATTTTTTTTTTTGATTCATGAGAAAAACTTTTGCTGATTTTTTTACAAAAACTGTTTGGAGTATATAAATTTTATGAGCATTGATTACTGTGTTTCGCAAATAAGGTTAAAAACTTATTGTTAATAAAAATCCAATTTATCGCTTTTTTCTTCTCAAATTATAAAACGGCTCCACCAATTTTTTGTAAAATTTGAAGAATCACGCAAATGTTAATACGCGTCGATTGCCACCTTAACGATGCAAATCGTATGTTTGGTTCGCGAGATATAACGCATGACAGAAATGATTTTCAAAGGGGCAAAACCACAAACCCAACTGACCGAAATGTCCCAAAAACTAATCAGCTCTTAAAATTGCAAATCCGCTTCGATTGACACCTCAACAAATTCGATACGACTTTGTTTACGTGAGTTATGCTCGTAGAAAAAACTGTCCACGAGCGCACTTACGTACACACACACATACATGTTTCTTTCTAAAAACACTTTATATATACTCTATAGACCTCAAAACGTAAAGAAAAGGCGAAAAATTGATCGTCTTTTTATTTGCTCTCGCGAATAACGGGACTCGCACGGTGACCTTTGTGTTAGCCCTTTGTGACCCTTAAAACTATAAATTGCCGGTTTTTAGCCGGCTTTTTATTTACCTATTTTTGGGAATTTTGGTGTTGTGTTTTTTGAGACAATCTTGGTGTAATAGTGCTCCTTGACACGGTCATGCCCCGTAGGCGCCGATAAAGTGTTTAATTTTAGATGGAGTGTGTCTGATTGGGGTGTTAGCGACCATAACCCCATTGAGGTCTTCATGATCGGAAATTGGGATGTGGTCTCGGGCGCGTATGTTGTAGTGGATAAATGGTGTACTCGCCACTGTAATTGGGCTAATTATGGTGCTCTGTTCGGGGATATTCTACGTAGATTACCGCTGGCAGACTTCCAGGCCTCCAGCGCTGATGAACAGGTGTGCAAGAATACTGAATGTATGAGACGTGTGAATGATGATATGGTTAGGAGGTCACGTCCTGTGAACCCTAAGCATGTTAAATGGTGGACTAGGGATCTCACTATAAGCGACGTGAAGTCCGTCGTTTGAGAAAAGCTTTCCAACGTGCACGTTTTCGAGGTGATCCTTCTGCTGACCAGCTCAGGTTAGACTTTCTTCGCACTATTAGGGACTATCGTTCCCTACTTAGTGAAACGAAAGAAGCTGATTGGAAGCGTTTTGTCAGTGAAAGCGCTGATGATCCGTGGGGACAAGCCTACAAGTTTTGCCGAGGTAGAAGCCGTAGACATGAGATCTCATGTCTTAAAGTCGCTGGCGACTTGCTTACTACAAGGGAGGCATGCACTCGTGCACTTGTGCATGAGTTATTTCCTAGGGCGACGCCTGAAATGCAGTTTGTACCTCAAGTCGAGTTAGTGGCATATGTTCCACAGATTCGATTTGGGGAAACCGATTCTAGCATTGCTAGGTTACGGGCTAGGAAGACGCCAGGTTGGGATGGCATGACAGGCGAGATGTGTAAAAGCATCTGGCAGGTTGCGTCAGACTATTTACTGAGTCTGTTCGATAAGTGTGCTAGGGATGGTTACTTTGCGGAAGCCTTTAGGGTTGCCAGAGTTGTCATACTCTTGAAGTCTCCGGATAAAGACATGAGTGATCCCAGAGCATATAGAGGCATTTCTCTCTTGCCAGCGCTTAGTAAAGTGCTGGAAAAAGTGATGATCCAGCGGCTGGAGGAACTTGTGGCTGGACGGATGTCGGATAGGCAGTATGGTTTCCGTACGGGGTGCTCCTCTGAAGACGCCTGGCATTCAGTTAAAAACTGCATCGCCACTTCTATTTACAAATATGTGTTAGAGATTTTTGTTGATTTTCGGGGCGCTTTTGACCATTTGAGCTGGTCGGCAATATTGCAATTGTTATGTGATCTTGGTTGTTCTTAGTTCCCCTTTGGAAAAGCTACTTCTCTAGTAGGAGAGCCTTCGTTCAGGGTGTGAATAACGATATTGAAACGAATGTTGAGCGTGGTTGTCCACAAGGCTCCATCGCCGGCCCATTGATTTGGAACCTGATGATGAATGAGTTGCTGTTATCAATTTCCCACACAAGCTTCTCTAAGCTTCGGTAAGCTCTCTATCGTAGAACATTCCCAAACCTACATCGATATGGTGTGATAGCATTGAACCCAGAGTAAGCAAAAATATAACTTATGCGACGTTACGTGGGTCAATGCAAAGTAACCTATATTGGATACGACTAACTCTGTGGGAACTAATTTGAATCGCATTCGATTGGTTATGGTAAGTAGATTTAAAACTAGAGTAGGAGTTTTTATAGAATAAGCAAATTTAGTGTGCATAGAAACTAAGAGAGAAATTTGTGAATAAAAAGAAGGAACGAGGCTGGCACTGGGCTTATAATTGTTCCTTAGTTGAACGAAGTTGTTTGTTTAACACTGCAACTTTTGCCTTAACATCGGCAAATCGTTTAACAGGAATACTTGAGTGAAGTCTGCTTTATTCGGCAGACTACAAGTTGCCTTTTGATACGGCAATTTGAAAACTTAGAAATATCGGCTGCCTGTTAGTTTGGACTGCGCGAAACATGTGGCAATTAGTCAGTTGCCGGTAGGTCATTAAAAATCATTGTTGCTTTCTTTTCTGAGAATAACTTCTTTCACAGTGAGAAGATCATTTCTCTAGAAGAATATCGTAGAGAAACACGTAGAGCGTCCATCAGTTGGTCTACCACGCGCTCTACATGCAATAAACACATTAATTGATCCTACGATGATCTCATTACATTTCTGTCCCTATCTTCAAACCTCGAAAATCCGGACCTTTTTAATCCGAACGGTCGATAATCCGAACGCCGTGTTGGGAAAATAAAAATAATCAGAATCGTAAGCACAAACTGAGAGAATGAAGGGGGAGTGTTGTTATTGTGCCTGTGCTGGTTTTTGTCTTCAGTCGCTTTCTAACTGCTACAGTAAACAGAGCATCACCGTAGTAAACATTGCATCGTGTGTGTTGTTATTATGCTGATTTTAAACATTATTTGAAATTCACTGTTTAATGAACAGTGAAACATTACTTGTTTACTATAATTTCAAGTAAAACGGCTTCACAAGCGTCGTTTAAAAGAAAACACAAGACAAGTCGTTTAAAAGAAAACACAAGACACTGAAGTTAAACTTCAAATCCTGGAAAGACTTAAGAAAGGTGAAAGCGGATCAGCATTAATCCGAGAGTTTGGTGTTGGTAAGTCTACAATTACGGACATAAAGACTTAACAAGATGCTATCTTGAAATATGCATCCCAACAAGATAGCAATGAGGGACCTGAAAATTGAAAAACATTAAAATTAGCCAATAATATGGCTCTTGAGGATGCTTTATATTTATGGTTTACATAAAGAAGAAACTTAGGTGAACCAATATCAGCCCCGCTTCTTTGTGAAAAGGCTCTAAATTTTAATAAACAACTTAATGGGCCTCTTATTTCAAGGCCAGCAGTGGGTGGTTGGCTAACTTCAAACAACGGCACGGAATAGGACACCTTGATGTTCAAGGGGAAATGTTATCTGGTGATTCTGCTGCTGCAGAATAGTTTCTAAAAACTTTTGAAAACATTACCCATGATAAACAATTGTCAAGATATGATGTTTATAACGCTGACGAAACTGGGATAAATTGGCGCTCCTTGCCGAGAAAATCTCTTGCATCACGTAATGAAACTCGTGCTCCTGGGTACAAAGTGAGCAAAGAAAGGGTGACAGCTATGGTTTGTGCCAATGCAAGCGGCACTCATTCTCTTCTTTTACTGGTGATTGGTAAAAACAAAAAACCTCGTTGCTTTAAGAATGTGACATGCCTTCCTGTCATTTATAGGGCACAAAAGAGTTCATGGATGACGTCCGATATTTTCGTCGATTGCTACTCTACCACTTTCATACCAGAGGTTAAGAAGTTCAGAGAAAGCCAGGGGAAAACTGGAAAAGTTATATTGATTATTGACAATGCCCCCACACATCCTGATATTGACCGCTTGAACAGCATTGACAACAACTTTACTGTCATGTTTCTTCCACCAAATGTGACAGCCCTCCTCCAGCCAATGGATCAGAGCGAATTGCCAAAATGAAAATGATTTACAGTAAAGAAAGGCTTCGGCAGTTGCTTCTAGCAGATCGAAATGAAGAAAGTGTGATTGAGTTTACAAAAAAATTAAATCTTAAAGACTGCTGATACATGTTGGAGGATTCCTGGAAAAGTCTAACTGAGGGAAATCTAATGAAAGCTTGGAACAAACTTTGGCCGAGGCCAGCTTCCAATGAGGACGAAAATAACGAGGGACCTGAACCTGAGCTTCATGAAGAAATCGCCGATCTTTGCAATATAATTCGTGGCTTTGAATAGTGTGACCTGGCTGATGCAACAGAGTGGCTCAACTATATTAATGAGCATGGTTACCAAATTTACAATGAAAACGAGATCCTGTCTCTTGTGACGGATGTCAACGAATCAGAAGACAGCAGCGATGATGAAGACGCTATTGATTCGGTCCCATCCCATGCCGATGCGTTCAGTGCTCTTGAAACGGCAATGAAATGGTACGAAAAACAACCTGAATGCTGTTTACCTGAGTTGATCACGCTAAAGAAAATCCGTGATTTAGCAGCCAAAAACGTTCTTAACCTTCAAAAAAAATGAGTGACTATTTTCCAAATCTTTATTTTTTTGTTTTCTTTAATTTTTTATCTTTCTGTACAGTATAATTTTTGTGTGTGTACAGTACTGCACTTTCTGTATGTGTATAAGATTGGAAACTATGTAAAATATTACGAAATTCATAAGCAAAAATATAGTTACCTTACTGTAGCACAGTAGTATTTTATAAAACAAACTATTTACCTTTAACAATACAACATGCTTCGTATTCTATGGGAACTAGTGTGTCAGTGTTCATTTTTTGCATGCTACATACTATGCCTGGAATGCACTTTGTTTGGTAATCCGAACGATTTGACAATCCGAACCATCCCCGGTCCCAATTAGATCGGATTATCGAGGTTCTACTGTACCTATAAATGTAACTGCAGCTTTCGATTCCAACATAAAAGCCTACATCTCTGTAAACTTAAGAGCTGCTTTTACTCTGCTATAGATCGCCGCAATATTGGCAAAACGGGGCATCGAAATTCTAGCAGCCTATGTTAGGCTTTCTTTTTGTTCTAAACTCAAGTTTTACTGGAGAGATTAAAAAAATTTACCATTTTAATTGCTGCGACCATAATTTATCTGTTATAATTTATGAGGCCACCAGGTTGTAATATTTAGGTTATTTTCTTGAAATATTTATATATATATATACCTATATATATATATATGTATGTTTATTTACACTGCATGTGTGTGTTTGTATAAAAATTTGATGCAAACAATAAAATTATTTCTCGACAAAATCATACATATCGCCTTCTTTCAACGGCCGGGATCAACTATACTTCCACGGTATTTTTTAAATTGTCTTCGATGGCTCGTGTTTTTTAAATTCGTTTTCTCCACGAAGAAAATATATATGTTATGATATATGAATGAACTTCAGTCACACCTCTCCCAATGGTATCACGAATAATGTGATATCGAATGTCAATGTGTTTTGATCTAGGATGAAATGCATCGTTTTTAGATAATAGAATTGCACCCTTGTTGTCACAAAAAATGGCTATCGGCTGATCAAAAATTGTTAATTTTAGCTCTTTTCCGAATTGCATAAGCCATAAGGCTTCTTGAATCGTTGATGAAAGGGCCATGTATTCAGCCTCGGTAGACGATAGAGCAACTGTCGGTTGTCGGCGGCTTATTCATTATATCGCTTCATTTTCAAGTTTGAACAGATATCCGGTGCAGGATCTTCTTTTATCCAAATCCGATGCCCAGTCAGGGTCTGAATAGCCCTCAACTTTTGACGAACCTCCTCTTTCATATTTAAGTTTGTAACTCTTTGCTCCTTTTAAATATCGTAGGATACGTTTCACCGCTGTCCAGTGGCTCTGCGTGAAACAATTGCTGTAGCGGCTTACCTCTCCCTCAGCGAACGATATGTCTGGACGAGTTCCTTGAGCTAAATACAGCAATGCTCCTACTGCTTGCTGATATGGTATATTGCCGTTTCGATTATCTTTATTTTAGACAAATCCTTGAGTAACCTTTTATTTGGATCTGAAGGTGTTGATGAAGGATTGCAATCCTCCATTTTAAATTTTTCCAAGATTTGGTTTACATAATTTTCCTACTCCAGATAGTAGTTTTTATCAGTGTCCTGAGAAATTCGAAGTCCGACGCAAAATTTTGCTTTTCCTAGATATTTCCTTCTAAATTTTTTTAATAATGATTTCTCCAAACTCTAAACTCGAATTCATAGAAGTACGTTTCCATCAATTTTTCGACGGGTTAAGTGGAAATGATATTTTTCAGAAATATCCCACTCTAATCGACTTAACCAATAGACAACTAAAAATTGACAATAAAGTAATTCCTATATTTTTCGATGAAGAAGAAGAAGAATATCAAAATATTGCTGAGATACATTGTAACAAAATTGCCTATGAAGAGCGACAATGTAAAGTAAACCCCATTAGTTCAATAAGAACTAACCATTTAAACAGTGAAGAAAAAAACAAACTACTAAGTGTCTTGTCCAAATACAAAAATACATTTTATGAAGAAGCAACAAATCTTTCGTTCACACACTCGATTAAACACGAGATAAAAACTATTAATAATGACCCGATTTACGTAAGAAATTATAGGTACCCTGAAATAGAAGTTGAGGAACAAATTCAACAAATGCTTGATCAGAAAATTATCAGGCATAGTTCATCTCCTTATTCTTCCCCGCTCTGGGTCGTCCTAAAAAAGATGGACGCATCAGGAATACAAAAGTGGAGGATTGTCATTGATTACAGAAAACTCAATGAAGGTACAATTAACGACAAGTTCCCAATCCCAAATATTGACGATATATTGGATAAACTCGGGAGGGCAATGTATTTTACGACACTCGATTTGGCGAAAGGGTTTCATCAAATTGAAATACAGCAATCTGATATACAGAAAGCAGCTTTTTCTACTAACAGTGGGCATTACGAATTTACTAGAATGCCGTTTGGCCTAAAAAATGCTCCCGCTACTTTCCAGCGATTAATGAACTCAATACTACATCCCCATGTTGGAAAAATTTGTTTCGTGTACCTCGACGATGTTATTATTTTCAGTACATCACTAGAAGAACACATAATATCGTTGGAGAAAATTTTAAAAACACTACACGAACATAATTTGAAAATACAAGTAAACAATTCGGATTTTCTAAAAAAAGAAACCGAATTCTTGGGTCATATTGTAACAACAGAAGGAATTAAACCAAATCCATATAAAATTAAAGCAATTGAAGATTTTAAAACCCCAAAAACTCCAAAGCAAATAAAACAGTTTCTTGGATTAGTTGATTATTACCGAAAATTTATCAGAGATTTTTCCAAAATAGCAAAACCTTTGACATTACGATTGAAAAAGGGAAGCAAAATAAATCCACATGATAAAGATTATGTAGAAGCTTCCGAAAATCTTAAACTCCTAATAATGAGTGATCCAATCCTAAAGTATCCAGATTTTAACGAAAATTTTGTGGGCGGTCAAATATTTTAGACCATATCTTTACGGAAAAACGTTCACTATTAGGACAGATCATAGACCACTTACTTGGGTAGCTAATTTGAAGGAACCTAATCCAAAGTTACAAAGGTGGAAATCGCAACTTGAAGAGTATAACTACAATGTAGAGTACATTAAAGGTAAAGACAATGTAGTGGCAGACGCGCTTTCCCGACCTGAGATTAATATGAATGAACATGTCCCAGATTCTATGGCAGCTATTGTTCATAGCGCAAATGAAAATAACTTGCTATATTTTTCGATTCCTGAAAAACCGTTGAATCTCTACCGGAGCCAAATTATATTGAAAAAAGGTTTTTCAAATACTACGAAAAAGTATAAATTTTTTGGAAGAGACCGATTAGCATTTATTAGTAAAAATCCAGATGAAAAATTCATTAAATACATTTTAAATAATCACATGCCTGAAAAAGGAACCATTGAGGTTTACATACCAGATATTGCAATTTTTAACACATTTCAAAACGAATACTTAACATGGATTAATCCACATTCTAAAATAAGAATAGTGAAGTGCCCATACGTGCTATACGATTGTGAAAATATAGGTCAAATTCAGGAAGAAATTTGAAAAGAACATGTTAGAAACAATCATAGAGGCATAGACGAAGTATATCGATAACTTAAATGTAAATACTACTTTCCAAATTTAAAAACGTGTGTCACAAAAACTATCAACAACTGCAATACATGCAACATAGCAAAGCACGAAAGAAAACCGTATAGTCCACCATTCTACAAAACTGAAATTCCTAATAGACCTCGCGAAATAATACATATGGACATATGGTTTAAGGACAATAACACAATGTTTTTAAAATTAATAGACAAATTTTCAAAATTAGAAATTGACCAGATATAAAAACCGCATTGAATACATACTTCAGTTCAAGCTTTGCACCAAAAAAAAAATTGTAACCGATAATGAAACAGCGATTACGCTAAACTTGAAAAACATCCTAGGCAAAGAAAAGGGTTAAAAACCGGAAATTCAGATATAGAAAGATTTCACGGCACCCTCTAATGAACACATTCGTATAATGTCTGCTGAAAAACAAAATAGGCCTGATAACTTCGTTTGTGTGCAAGAAGCTGTAAAATACTACAACCGTACACATCATTCTATCACGGGAGAAAAACCAGTAGACATTCACCATGGTGCAATTAGTGCTGAAAAATTTAACGAAATTTGCAAGAAAATTGAGAAAGCGCAAGAGAAACGTCTCACAAACCACAATAAGCATAGAGTAGAGGCAAAAATTAACCCACACTATGTAAAACATATTCATCGGGCTAAAAAACTTGAACCCCATTTTAGATACAAACCCAAACTTAAACGACCAATCCATAAAAAACTTTTCATAAGAGCGAAAAAAAAACCTAATACGCTGTCTTTTCAAGAATCATCATGCTTACCATATGTCTCGCCATCTCAGATGCACAAACGCAATACATAGATATCGACGAAGTTGAGCAAGGAAACGACTTCATTCTTATTCGCACCAATTCATTACCAATTGTGAAAAACGTTGCTAATATCATTCACATTGTAAACCTTACACTTTTACATGAAGCACTGGAATCAGTTCCTTTTAGTTTGGAGAATACATCGTTTATCAATAACGTTTCATTCCAATTACTTAAACAACATATAATCGATAAATTACATACTCTTCAGCCACATCGCAATAAGCGAGGACTGATTAATATACACGTAAATTTTTGAGATGAATACGAGGAACTATGGATAGCGATGCTAGATAAGAAATCAATAAACATTTCAGTAAACTTGAAAACGATATTTCAAAAATTGCAGACGATCTTAACAAGCAAATTAAAACTAACAAATAAATCAATGAGGATCTGCAAAAACTTACTGATCACACTTATTACCAACAGAGGGTTATTGTAGACAAAATTATTGAAATCACCAATGAGATTAATATGTTATGGAGTGTAAATTAAAAGAAGAAATTAAACAAAACATTGAATCAATTTTGAATCACCTTTCGAAAATCCAAGATATTGTAATTGTTAGTAAATTAAGAATTTTAAGTAGAAGTATTTTAAGCACAAGAGAAATTAATCAATGCAACATTGATATAGGAGTTTCATTGACGCACCAATATATGGTATTATTGATTGGTTGGCAAATTCGTTAGCTCGTAAGGAAACATCATTAATAAAAGTGTTGATTTAAAAGAGCTGATTTTCATTAAAGTACACCGTCGTACGAACTACATATTACTATAAACCTTTTCTTGGTTTCCACTTGCTGCTCGTAACTCAGTACCAGTCCGGCCGGCTCGACCATCCAATCGCAGCTACCCCCACACTCACTTACCATTTCCGGCACGTCGAACATCGAAAAGCTACTTTTCGCGTAGCGTGGCATGACCGATCACTCGTATTCGCGAAAGCTTGAGCACGATCCGAGGGTTGGAGCGAGACGACGTGTTTGAACAGCTTTTCTCGGATTTTGGCGAGCTTTACACTTTCAAATAATCATTGCCAGGTAAGTATTTCTCGGATTTGTTATTTCGGGCAGAAAAGGCGCGAAGCCACGGCGTCAAATGCAGAAGAAGAAAAACACATGCAGGAGGAGTGGGACCCAGTTGACGAACAAGCGTTTTCTTTGATAGGTTTGTTGATGACCAAATTGTACATAGTCGTAGAGAAACTTCTGCACTTGGTACTTGCAACAAACTAAAGCATTACCACGAAAAGCAACACTGAGTAATAAAGTCGACTTGATGCGAATGATTTGTTCGTTAAAAATAGAGGAAAATGGCCATGTTCCGCAACACATTAATGAGATGCGAAATTTGTTTGCGAAACTCAAGGACATCAGCAAAGAAAAATTAGCGGAGCCCTGGAGCGTAGCTATGCTGCTTAGTAGCTTGCCCAAGAGTTACATCACCCTCATAATAGCACTCGAAGCACGAGATGAAGACGATTTGAAATTCGTTTTTGTTCAACAAAAATTAATTGCAGAATATGAGCGCCGTGTCCACGCAGGAAGGAGTTCTAGTTCCGAGACGATGCTGAAAGTTGCTGAAAAGAATAAACATCCAGGGATCACATGTTGCTTTTGTAAACAGCCAAATCACATCAAAAGACACAGCGCAGAGTACAAAAAGTGGCTTGTCAAAAGGCAATCACAAGGCTGGAACAAGAAGCAAAATACAAAAAAAAACTCAGTCAATTCGGATCATAACGATTTTGTTTTTTCAGTCAATCAACTGAGCAGGGATGGCTGGTTGTTCGATTCAGGGGCAGCGAGACACGTTACCAACAGCAAGCAGTTTTTCCACTCTACAAGGCGACAAACGAGGTTGGAAACGGCGAACGGGTGAACGTAGTTGGGATCGGAATCGGAAGAGTGAAGTTTTTAAACCAGACAACTTCAGGAAGCGGTAGCACATGAAGTATTGTTTCCACAGGAACTCATTGAAAACGTGTTATCGATTAGGAAATTGGCTGAAAACGGGTTTATCGGGTCAATCATTTTGAAATAGACAAAAGCCACAAGCAGGTCGCAATTGTAGACCGACAAAACAATCTGTATGAATTGCGAACACCTGCCAAAGTCAACAATTTGAAATCAGGTCATAACGAAAATTGGCGCAAGAAATTAGGACATCGAGACTCCAAAGCAATCAGGAAGATGATCACAAAAGAACTCGTAGATAGTGTCAAGATAATTGGATGCGGAATCCAGGAGCTGTGTGAAGTAGCTGTACTGAATCTTGTACATACGGATGTTTGCGGACCCGTGCAAACAACAACCCCGAGCGGAAAACGCTATATCATCACTTTTATAGATGATTTTTCGCGATTCACGATTATTAGATTATTGGGGGAAATGTAAGGTCGAAAAGTCAATCAAAGAATTTGTCAAGATGGCAAAGACCAAATTCGAGAAGAAACCTAAAATTTTACGTTCAGATCGAGGAGGAGAGTACACGGGAAACCAGCTAAAAGACTGTCTGCAGGATGAAGGAATCACTACTCAATTGACGGTAAGATATTCGCTTCAGCAAAATTTTGGGAGCAAATGTGTTGTACACGTGCCGACTGAAACAAAAAAATTGGACCAAACAGGAAGTGAGATGATTTTTCTACGGTATGATAATGAGTCCAAAGCATATTGATGTTACGACCCTGCACCACGCAAAGTGGAAATCAGTCATGACGTCAAATTTGCGAAAGAGAAAATTAAAAATTTGCAGGAATAGACATCGATTTTCAATCCCATACGAGAAGAGGCGACAAGGAACAGTAAACTACATCGAAAAAAAATTGTTCAGGAAGAAGAATTATAAGACGAAGAGCAGGAGATGCATATGATGGCTACTTTTCACAAGTCTGTAGGGTTGCCAGAGTTGTCATATCCTTGAAGTCTTCGGATAAATACAGGAGTGATCCCAGAGCATATAGAGGCATTTACCTCTTGGCAGTGCTGCAAATTTGATTCAGTGACTGGAAGAATTCGTGGCTGGACGGATGATGAATAGGCAGTATGGCTTCCGAACGGGGTACTCCACTGAAGATGCTTAGCATTCAGTTAAAAACTGGCTCACCACTTCAATTCATAAATATGTGCTAGGAATTTTTGCTGATTTTCGGGGGGTATTTGACCATTTGAGCTGGTCGGCACTACTGACCCTGTTATTTCACCTTGATTATTCTGAGTTTTCTCTTTGAAAAACTACTTCTCCTGTAGGAGAGCCTTCGTTCAGGATATAAACGATGTAATTGAAGTGAATGTTGAGCGTGGCTATCTGCAGGGCTCCATCGCAGGCCAATTTATTTGGAACCTGATGATAAATGGCCTTCTGCTATCAATTCAGAATGCGTGTTTTGTTACAGCGTATGCTGATGACCTGCTGTTGTGTGTTGAAGCTTACTCCCGGAGTTTTCTCGAGAGTGTCTCCACTAAATTAAAAGGAAGTGTGCGTGAATGATGATCGAGTGCTGTTCGAGTGGAATGAGAGGTGGAGGAGATTCGTAAATGCCAAACGTTCAGACTGCCAAATTTTCAGATTACACGAGAGGAGGTTAAGCTTGATTTTAGTCTAAGCTTGGGCTACCTTCTCACTGGAAATGGTAGTCTAAATGTATTCTTGCATAGTAGGAATCTAGTAGGTAGCGCTATGTTTCTTGCATGTCAGTCCACTGAGGAGGAAGCATGTCCTATTTGACTGCCCGGTGTACTCCAGCATGCACGATAGAAATTTTTTTCTGCTGCGAAAGATTTGCATGCCTTTCTTGCATGTGGTGATGGTGTGGTGAGGTTGAATGCTTATGCTCGTGAGTTTTTTGCTTTGCGCAAACACCTGCTGCAGTCTGCGAGGTAGTTTCCATCGGTGATTTGTCCTGGACGCGCCGCATGGTAGTGTTATCTGGGACATATACGCAAGGAGGTGGTGCAAGGGCACCAACATTGGTAAAAAACCTTATTCGATTCGGCCGTCCCCGCGTACCTGTGGATGGTGATCGGTTTAGTGTCTGCAGTCGGACACAACCAAAGTGAGCTTGAGAAGAGCTGAAAAATTTCTGTTTCAAATGTGGATTGTAGTATTTCTAATGAAGAGTTTATGGAACATCTTTCCGTAAACAACCTTATAGAAGTGAGTTCATACTATCGGCTTACCAAAGAAGAGAAGATCGTCTCCTGCCCCCTCCGTGAAGGATCTAAAGCAACCTCTAAAACCATCATTAGAGGGCCTTTCGAACTCATCGATTATTTGTTGCGCATAGGATTTATGTTAAGCTTTTTGTAGGAACTGTCCACTTTGCGGACTTCTCGCTGCCCACAATACTCTTAAATCTAAGTCTTGCCCCGTCTACGCATTTCCTGAAGCTAACTTCTCATTGATTTTCTGATGATCTTTACTCACTCATTGCACCTTTTTTCTCCCGCAGTGTCTTCTATAGAAAATCCTTACAGTTTTTCATCTTACATTTTGATATTCTTCCTTCAAATATTCGAATTGCAGGGGTTTGGTTTTAAATTGAATATCTACTGTGTCATCTATTACGTAGTGTTTCTCTTCTTTTCAACTTCATCTGATTTCATATACTATCACTTTCAATATTTTTGGTTTACTTAAAAACTCAATTCAAATTATTCCGGGTCAACATTTTCTATTTTGAAAATTCGAAAATATTTCCGTTACAAGTAATATTTTTCGATCATTTAACACTTGTTAAGCAATATCAAAATTGCTTGCCTCTTTTGCCACGCCACAAACTTAAAAAAAATTCTAAGCTGATTATAATCCTTCGTTGCGATTCAATAGATATTTCCTTAAACGGATTACATTCACAGCGCGAAATATGTATACTTTCCGTAGATCACTTAGCTTCTTGAACGAAAGAAAAGGCGACAACAAATTTATGATCCATTGATCGATCCATTAAAACTGGCGATTAAACTAAGGCTGAGGAATTATACATTATTTTCTGCTTAAATAGTAATTTTTTATCAAATAGTATTTCGATCTTTAACTTGTTATTGAGTTTACAATCTGTTTACAATTTGTGACCTTTTGGTCTCGTTATCTTTAATTGTTTTTAACTATATTTTGTTTGAGATGAGATTGACTCATTGAAGAAGTGGGACATTTTTGGATAGATAGAATGATGGTGATTAGGTGTATGTGCATCCATATCTCACGCGGCTGTCGGTCCTTTATAGAAACGGCCATTTCTAAGTTGGAATTTTTTTACTGTTTGCTACTTTATGCCTCTCCAGTTCAGATAGCAAGTGGGTGGCAGCACCACCGGACTTGAGATGCATCGCAGCAGGCACGCGAACTCTTGGGTAGTACTTTTTCAGTTACCTTGTTCGCCAGTTGCTGTGACGTGCCTGTCTGCTTCTTTGCTTAACAACCATTAACCAAATCTCCGCTGGTTTAACAACTTGTGGCTACTAGGTGTACTGGCAGCAAGACACACGAATTCGTACCTGCGAGATTGAGCACACTGGCATACGTGCGCAAAATCGTCGATTTCAAAGCTGGGACGTTAACGGCACCGTTACGCTGCAGCGCGTCAATACGCCCTTGGCAGCGCTGGAACATCACCTCTTGCCAGCCCATTATAACAGCATACTCCGCGAGGACGACGCTGATATCAACCATGATGCAACTGTCGCCGAAGTGACTAATGATCACCTCATTTATCCTCCCCGGCAACACGCTGATGGCCTACTCCACGCCGCCGTTTTTCGCGGGAACCTCGAAACTAGACAAACCTGGTGTATTCCCCGAGGTTTGTCCTCCAGTCTAAGTGACCTTCCACTTGCCTCTCCGCGCGCTGCACGACTCAGATGCTCCCGACATGGCGATGTCTAACGATTCCAACGAGGACATAAGCACGCGTCGTCTGGTAACGCCAATTTCACTAAGAAGGACATCACTATCACATGAAGTCTCCTCCTGAGGCATTTTCTTGGCTGGCGGAGAGGCTACTTTATCAGCAGCCTCCCCAGGATTGGTCCTATGGGCCATGAGCGCAATCTGTTCAGAATTCACCAAATGCATTGAAACACCAGACAAAAAAATTGCTAAAAATGAGCAAATAAAAAGCCGACTAAAACCGAGAATTTAAATTTAGGGTTACAAGGATCTATCATAGGGATCCCGCGCGAGTCCCGTTGGGCAAATAAAATAGCCAGCCAAAGGGCCGCCTTAAAAACAGGCACGAAGTAACGTTAGTTTTTGCGAAAAAATAAAAACCAGCAGGAGGCTGGCCTACAACAACACTATAGCTGACGGAAGAACTGGGGAAAATTTATTATTAGCGTGGTCAAACAGTACCGTTAGGAGCACAGGAAAATAATAAAAAAACAATACAGCTCGCGAATAGTCAAACGCGTAGCACAATCGAACGAAATTTTCCAAGTCCGGAATAAGTTCCGTTAGTTTGAACGAGAAATAAATAATAAGCGACAAGGTTCATAGAACCTTCCCGCTTATATTCGCACACATCAAACACACTAGAACGTCAAATTAGAAAATCGTAAACCGTGGAAATAGCCGAAATCTTAACAGAAAATATAACCGAATAAATACCATAAAATCAAAATCGAAAACTTGAAATCAAAAAATCGGAGCTCCGAAAAACGCGTCCTTCTGTGTTGACTATTCAAAATCAAGTCGAGTGGATGGGGACAGAATGTCGTGTGTGCTTTACGTGGAGGCCTACTCAGAGGGGGTTCAATTCCACGGTCCGCGATCAGACAACGGGCAACTACAATGCGGCTACCAACGCCCTCCCACCCCCACTTGGAAGTACTAGTTTGCCTACTGAGTGCAGGCTCAGTGACCTTACTGGTGAAAGCGAGGCCTACCTAATGCTCTGCCGATCTCTTGGTCTCGGCACCAAATTACCTCGTAACACCACGCCGAGCCCCCAATGATACTGCAGAAGTCACCATGCTCGGAAATATGATGACTCCAAAGCGCATCTAGGGAGGCTCTACCCGCATATGAGTCTTAACCACAGCCACCACGTTCGCACCCCCCTAAACGGGGTCCTCACCGGGACCGGAGGGAGTTTTGCTCCCTGGGCCCCGGTCCCCGTGGTACCAGATTGACCCCTAGTAAGGCTTCGTTGACTTGAGCCTCTCAAGCCTACTTCGGTTGTGTCCGACTGCAGACACTGGTCCGATCACCAACCTAAGGTACGCGGGGACGGCACTCCCCGAAGGCTGCGCTGGAATCGTCCAAGGACTTTGGCCAGCGCTGATGCCCCTGCACCACCTCCTTGCGTATATACCCCACATAGCACTACCATGCGGCAGGCCAGGCAGTCAAAGATGGGAACTAATCTGCAGTCTGCAGAAGATGTCTACGCAGAGCAAAAACTTCGCGAGCATACATGTTCAAGCCAACTAAACCATTACCACATAAAAGAAGATCATGCAAATCTTGAACAGCAGGAAGAACAATTCTACCACGCATGCTGGAGTACACTGGGCAGTCATATAGGACATGCTTCCAGTCTTCCTCAGCGGCCTGAATTGCAGGACACACAGGACTATCCACCAGATTCCTGCTGTGCAAGAGTACATTCAGACTGCCATGTCCAGTGAGAAGGTAGCCCAAGCTTAGATTAAAGTCCAGCTTAAGGGTCTCTCGTGCAATCCGAACATCTGGCAGCCACACAAACGTGACGCGGCCATTTACAGAGTTCCTCCACCTTTCATTCCATTCGAACATCACCCGATCATCCATCAGCTTGCGAATCTGTGAACGATTAAATGATGCAACATTTACATCATTCACCCAACTGCAGTTATCCAATGGGAGACCACGCCGGATTCTGAAGGCCAGCGCCTTCCGGCGGACTTCCAAATCCAGAGGTGGAACACTCATTAGAACCTGCATCGCCTCAGTAGAGACAGTACGACACACCGACAAGCATGCGTAGAGCAGGATACGCTGGCATGTCAGCATAGCCTTCACGCCACTTGTCAACCGCATGCAACCCTCAAACACAGATGACCCATACGTGGCACATGCAACAAACAAGCCACTGTAGAGAGTTTTAACTGCTCTACGTCCCAAACCCCACTCTTTCCTCAGAATACGTCTCAAGCACGCTACAACATTCAACAGCCTATCTTTCACATATTTTAGATGGGGCAAGAAGTTGAGACGCTCGCCGACTAATATTCCCAGGTATCTGACAGATGTCACATACTTGAGACATCCACGCTCCAGCCGTATAACTGGCGGCCTGTTATGCGCAAGTATACCCTTAAGGAGCCTACAGCAGGTCTTATCTACCGATATATCAACACCCACCTTCTTGCCCCATTCTTGCACACACAACATCATTTTAGTGGAAACACTCTCAAGAACACTACGGGAGTCCGCTTCAATACACAACAGTAGGTCATCAGCATAAGCTGTTACAAAACATTCATTCTGAATTTCCAACAGCAGCTCATTCATCATCAGGTTCCAAATCAATTGGCCTGCGATAGAGCCCTTTGGACAACCACGCTCAACATTCGTTTCAATAACATTCACACCCTGAACAAAGGCTCTCCTACTAGAGAAGTAGCTCCTCCAAAGGGGAAACTCAGGACAACCAAGATCACACAAAAATTGCAAAATTGCCGTCCAGCTCAAATGGTCAAAAGCGCCCCGAAAATCAACAAAAATCTCTAACACATATTTATAAGTAGAGGTGGCAACGCTGTTTTTAACTGAATGCCAGGCGTCTTCAGAGGAGCACCCCGTACGGAAACCATACTGCCTATCCGACATCCGTCCAGCCACAAGTTCCTCCAGCCGCTGGATCAGCACTTTACTAAGCGCTGGCAAGAAAGAAATGCCTCTATATGCTTTGGGATCACTCATGTCTTTATCCGGAGACTTCGAGAGTATGACAACTCTGGCAACCCTAAAGGCTTCCGGAAAGTAGCCATCCCTAACGCACTTGCCAAACAGACTCAGTAGATAGTCTGACGCAACCTGCCAGATGCTTTTACACATCTCGCCTGTCATGCCATCCCAACCTAGCGTCTTCTTAGCCCGCAACCTAGCAATGCTAGAATCGATTTCCCCAAATCGAATCTGTGGAACATATGCCACTAACTCGACTTGAGGTACAAACTGCATTTCAGGCGTCGCCCTAGGAAATAACTCATGTACAAGTGCACGAGTGCATGCCTCCCTTGTAGTAAGCATGTTGCCTGCAACCTTGAGACATGAGATCTCATGTCTACGGCTTCTACCTCGGCAAACCTTATAGGCTTGTCCCCACGGATCATCAGCGCTTTCACTGGCAAAACGCCTCAATCAGCTTCTTTCGTTTCACTAAGTAGGGAACGATAGTCCCTAACGGAGCGACGAAAGTCTAACCTGAGCTGGTCGGCAGAGGGATCACATCGAAAACGTGCCCGTTGAAAAGCTCTTCTCAAGCGACGAACTTCACGTCTCTTAATAGTGAGGTCCCTAGTCCACCATTTGACATGCTTAGGGTTCACAGGACGTGACCTCCTAAGCATATCATCATTCACACGTCTCATACATTCAGTAATCTTACACACCTGCTCATCAGCGCTGGAGGCCTGGAAGTCTTCCAGCGGTATTATACATAGAATATCCCCGAACAAAGCAACATAATTAGCCCAATTACAGTGACGAGTACACCATTTATCCACTACAACATACGCGTCCGAGACCACATTCCCATTTCGAATCATGAAGATCTCAATAGGGTTATGATCACTAACACCCCAATCAGACACACACCATCAAAAATTAAACGACAACGCCGCATCGTTTACAAGTGTCACATCAATGTCACTACAATTCCTGGGTCCATCAAACGTATACAAAACAGATGTTTCATTCAAAACATGCAAACGATTCACAAGAACGAGGTCACCAAGCTCCAGTCCACGCTGTACTGCTCGATGAGCAGACGTACCGGCCGCGGTCTTACTGTGCCACAGCGGGGACTGTGCATTGGCGTCCATACCTATGACCAGACGCCTACTGCCAACTAGCTGTAGGACTCGGTCAAGGTACCACAGAAAGGGACCCAGGGGTTTACTAAACACGCAATATACGCTCACTACAAACAATTCACCAAAACGACCCGACAAATGTACACAGACACCAAATTTGTCAACAAGGACAGGCATGCACTGAACATTCACATCGTTGACTACGACAGCAGCTCCTGCAGACCCACTGGCAGCGAACACTCGCATGCCAAGCAGTAGGCCCCTAACGGAGCCTTGAACTGACCAGGGCTCCTGCAATAGTGCAACGGAGACATGTTGCGAACACATATGCTCTCCAAGATTATGCATCGCAGCAGCACTACCTCCGCAGTTCAATTGCAGGATTTTAATCGCCATCAATGACGTGCCATGGCTCTAGCCACATGTGCAGCGTATCGGGGGCATCCAACAGATTTTATAAAGTGAGCGGCTCGCAACCCGCGGAAGGCACAGTTCATAAAATTAGCGGCATTTTTGCAGGACGCAGCACTATGACCCAAATGGGAGCATCGCGAACAAGTTTTCTCACGTGCTCCACAATCAGCAACCCTGTGGTCATAACTCAGACACCTGTAGCACATCGGTACCGGATCCTGCCGCCAGATCTAGTAGCTGAACCACTTAACATACAGTCGGTCCAGCTTCAACATATCTTCAATTATGTCCGCTGAGCCCTCAATTATAACGTTAAATGTTGCTTCAAAGCCTTTTCTAACTGGCCTAGATACAAAACGAACCTCACTCTGAAAGCGGGACCAGCTGACGGACTTGAGATTATGCATGTGAATTTCTTTCAGCAACTCACTATCTGGAATACAGCTGTGTACATTACGTGCGACCGCGCGTGGCTGCCGATCCTTTATGGAGACATCTAATTCCAGATTTTTGAACTGGCTACTGTTCGCAACCTTGTGTCGCTCAAGCTCGGAAGGCAAACGTATGGCCACGTCACCAGACTTAAGAGGCATCACAGCATGCACTCTAACGCCCAGCTTTGGAAGGACTTCCTTATTAGCTTTTTCGGCCAGCTGTTTAAAGTTACCCGAGTTCTTCTTCGACTTAACTACCACGAACCATGCCTCTGTGGGCTTGATTATAGGTGCCACGGGAATTGCAGCTGGTGTGGCCGTTATGCTTCTTGCTGAACTCGCCGCAGCGGGATTTAGCACGCTGGCGTACGAGGGCATGGTCGAAGTGTTTACAGCTGGTGCGCTGGCAGTGCCGTTTAGTTCCAGCGTGTCAATACGCCTTCGGAGGCGCTGGATTTTGCCCGCTTGGCGTGCAATTATTACATACTCGGTTAGTACGACGTCGATGTCAGCCATAAGGTGACTGTCACCAGAGTGGTGTAATGATGCTGAATTGTCATGTAAAGTTACAAGTGGTCCTTTATGCTGGTTGTTCGCATGGTTGCTTTGCGAACTTGATTCACGGCTGCGTCTTCGCTTATATTCTTCTAGAGTGATGGTCTTCACTCTTCTAGGATAGAAGTTTGTCAACAAAGAAAGGAATGGTGCAGAATTGATGTTACCTACAGGCATCTCTTGGGTTGCCACATATTTGGCGCAGTCCGAGTAGACAGGCAGCCGATATTTCTAAGTAAGAATTGCCGAGATATGAAGCAATTCGCTGTCTGCCAATTTTTAAAGGCGGACTCGTTGCCGAATAAAAGGCAACGTTATTAAGTAGCTGATAACTGGCTTGTTCCGTTAGGAGTTAACTAATGTTCCGAGCCTCAGCCCAGTCCGTTCTTTTATTTCCAAATTTTACTTATTGCTATGTACATTTGAAATTGCTTATTATTTAAAAATCCCTACTCTAGTCTTAAATCTATTTACCCTAACCAATCGAACGCGATTCAAATTGATTCCCATGGAATTCGTTGCTTGCAATATTGATTGCATTGCATTGACCTAATTAACGTCGCATAAGTTGTACTTTTACTTACTCTGATCCCTACTAAGAGTTTCTCACCTTAAATTTAGATTGATATGTCGATGCAGGTTCTAGTACGTGCTTAATAGAGAGCTTACTGAAATTTGTGTAGGTTATCACAAAAGCTTATGTGAGATATTAGTTGTGTATTGGCTAGTTCCAGGTTTGGAACTAGGAATACACTACAGTGGGCATGATGATCTCATTGATCCTCCTTGGCAACACGCTAATGGCTAGTTCTGCGTCGCTCTTATTAACCGGTATGGGCGTCTTAAATACTGACAAACCTGGTGTTGCTACTGTGGATGGACCACCAGTTGAAGCTGCCTTACGCTTGCCTATTCTGGTCCTAGCCGACACCGGTATATTCACACCATCAACGTCCAATGACTCCATTGAGGATCTCAGAACGCGCCTACAAGACGGATCACCCATCGTAGCATCACTTTCTCCAGAAGTATCCACCTACGGCTTTTTCTTGGAAGGTGGGGTTGGTTGGTTGGTTGTAGTGGCAGCCCCCTTTTATCCAAAGGTAGCTCACTTAGGCCACGAGAGGCCCATTGTGATACCACAGAATATAAGGGCGGCACTAGAACCTGCGGGATGACGAGAACCATCCAGATTCTCGAATAAAGCCGGCTATGCAGCCAATGTCCAAATCGGCTGCTTCCGTGAGGTTGTCTAGGAAGGGTGTGCCCAAGGTTTGCATGCGCTTCCTGGACAGCGCCGGACATTCACACAGAAAGTGTTTAATGGTTTCTTCCTCTTCCTCTGATCTGCAACTTCGGCAGAAATCATTGAACGGGACACCCAGTCTTTCTGCGTGTCTGCCGATCAAACAGTGTCCCGTTAGTACGGAAACGACGGAACTCAGGGTTTCGCGGCTTATGTTGAGGAGCCGCTTGGTGCGTTTGGAGCACAGTGCGTGCCAAGTTTGCCTGGTTGTGCTACAGGTTTCTTCGAGCAGCCAGGCCCTATTCGCAGCCTCCACGTAGTGCTGCTTAAATCCTAGCTTTATGGAAGCTAGAGGTTGGCCGACTTCGGGGTTAAGTGTATATTCCTGAAGCTCGGTGCCAACTCTCGCTAAGGCATCTGCTTCGCAGTTTCCAGGTATATCACTATGCGCCGGTACCCAACAAAGAATCACTTCACAGTGAAGCGACAACACGTTCAATTGTGAGCGGCATTCCATCGCAATTTTAGAGGAAGTATACACGCTGGATAATGATTGGATGGCAGCTTGACTGTCAGAAAAGATGTTTAAATTTCTTGTGGAAATTTTCTGACTTCTCAGCCAGTCAACTGCCTTATAAATCGCAATGACCTCTGCCTGAAAGACGCTGCAGTGGTCTGGTAATCGGAAGGATAGTTTCAGACCTAGCTGTTCTGAGAACACGCCACAGCCAACTCTTCCCTCCATTTTTGATCCATCGGTGTAGATGTCGACCGATTCCTGTATCCCATCTCTTTCTGTGGTCCAGTCCTCTCTATTCGGGATGACTGTCCTGAAACCATGGTGAAAACAGGGAATCGGAGATGCAAGGTCCACTTTCCCTGACGTTGGCCCACCCCTCCGTAGTATTGTGGAGTGACCAAAGTTATCATCATGCCATAGTCGCAGAGCTTTTAATCGAACAGCAGTGCACTTGGCCTGCTGTCTCGTAAGTAGCTCTGTCGGAAGCCAATTTAATAGCATAAATAATGCCTTTGTCGGGGTAGTCCGTAGAGCCCCGGTGATTGCAATAGCCGCACTCCTTCTGACCTTGTTCAGCAGGTTTACATTTGATGCTTTCGCCATAGCAGGCCACCAAATAACTGCGCCATACAGAAGGATTGGTTCCACTATCGCCGTATAGAGCCATGATACAATTTTGGGTTTTAATCCCCACCTTTTCCCAATAGCTCGTTTGCAGCAGTAGATTGCGCATGCAGCCTTGCGTGCTCTTTCTGCTGTGTTCGCTTTCCATGCGAGTTTAGAGTCCAGAATTAGACCTAAATATTTGACCTGATGAGATGGGTTGAGACTTATCTCCTCAAGCTTAGGTGGGACAAATCGTGGAATTTTATACCTTCTTGTGAAGAGCATAAATTCCGTCTTTTGCGGGTTGATCTTTAGACCACACTCTTTGCTCCATTTGGTAAGAATACCTAGGGCAAAGTTTAGTCTTTCCGATAGGGTGTTAACAAATTTTCCCGATATTGCTATTGCAACATCGTCGGCATAAGCTACGACTTTGCAGCCAGTCGCTTCTATTTTTGACAGGAGTTCATCCACCACTAGGTTCCATAGAAGGGGTGATAGCACTCCACCTTGTGGTGTGCCTCTGCAAACCCTCCTTCGTAAGGTACTGTTTCCTAGCGTGGAGTTGATGTTCCTGCTGCTAAGCAGTTGACCGATGAACCCTATCAGGTTGTCATCGGCATTGCTTTCCCCGAGTGCTTTGCCAATAGCCTTATGGCTGATATTGTTGAAAGCCCCTTCGATGTCTATAAAAACTGCTTGCGTGTATTCCTTAACGCTTAGCGATTTTTCGATATAGCTGGTGAGCGAGTGAAGAGCTGTTTCAACCGATCTCCCTTTTGTGTATGCGTGCTGCGCATTAGAGAGTGGTTTCAGAATAGCTCTCAGATGGATCTCTATCAGTCGCTCCAGAGTTTTTAGCAGAAAGGAGGTGAGACTGATAGGTCTGTAATCCTTAGGTGAGGAGTGGGATGTTTTACCCGCTTTAGGTATGAAAACTATTTTTGCTTCTCTCCACTGCTGTGGAATGTAAGCCATCCGTACACATGCTTTGAAAATGGCGTTCAGCCATGGCAGTGCTATATTGATACCCTGCTGGATCTCAATAGGTGAGATGTTATCCATGCCAGGGGATTTAAAGGGTTGAAATGAGCTGATTGCCCAGCGTAGGAGCCTGTCATTTACAGGCACAGTAGTTGGCATGCAATCCGAGAGCGTGTGTGGATCCGCTTTGTCAGCCACATCATCACTGCCCGGGAAGTGCGTATCCACGAGAACAGACAAAGTCTCGGAGCTGGATTTCGTCCAGACTCCATTTGCGTCCTTAACGGACCCTAGAAATGATGGGGAGCTCGTCATGACTTTTCGCAGGCGACTGACATCTTTGGAGTGTTCTATTTCTGCACAGAAGCTTCTCCAAGAGGTGCGTTTAGCCTTTCTGATAGAGGATTTGAACTCCTTCAGTTTTGTTTTATAAGAAGACCAGTCATTAATTTCTTTAGCTCGGTTGAAGGACTTCCTACATTCCTTCCGCAGCTCCGCAATGTCACTATTCCACCATGGGGGCTTGTACTTCCCTCTAGGTTTCGTTGGACTACATGCAGACCTTGCTGCGTCATTGAAGGCCAATGTAAGGGTCCCAACGGCTTTCTCAAGACCGGGTGTGTCTGCAATCACTGGAGGTCCGCGTTCTAGCGCGGACTCAAATACCGATTGGTATTTGACCCAATCCATCCTCCTTTTGTTAATGAAGGTTGGATTTGTCGGAGGGTTAGATGCCAGATCGAACTTTATGTATAAGTGATCGGAGAACGAGCACTCTTGTGATACGTGCCATCCCTTGATAGCTTGGTTCAAGTGCTCGTTCGTCAGAGTGATATCCAGAACCTCTCTACGGCTTGCCGTAATGAAGGTAGGATCCTCACCTTTGTTAGCTAGGGCTAAGTCATGCAATAAAATGTATTCAAATAGTGACTCACCCCGTTTATTCGTGTCGGTGCTACCCCAGATGCGATGATGAGCATTGGCGTCCGCTCCGACTATTAAAGGGATGCCTCTTGCAGTGGCTTCCCTTGTAATCCTCTGCAGGCTAGTTAGAGGTGGCAGAACATCATGCGCCATGTAGCAGGAGACAGCCCAAAGGGGTTTGGACTGTCTTTCCACTGCTATCGCAACGGTGTCCTGATCACTGAAATTATACAAGGTTAAAAACTTCAAGCCTTCCTTTACAATTATGCAAGCTCTCGGTTTACCTGCTGTGTTGAAGGATACTGTGTTATATCCTTTCAAGTTGAGCCCGCAAACCCGGTTTCCAACAACCCAAGGTTCCTGGGCCAGTATTAGCTCCTCTCCTTTTTGGGCCAGGTGGAGGGGCAGTGCGGCGGATGCCGCCTTGGAGTGCTGGAGGTTAATCTGCAGAAACCTCAGCATCGCGACACAATGTTTTATCCGCCTCCTCGTCAGATAAGGACATCTCCTCCTCCTCGACCAGGTCGAGGGATCTGAGAAGGTCCCCAGCCAACCCCGCAGTGGAGGTGGTGCTTCTTCCGTCATCGGAGAGAAGATCTGACTCAGAGAGGTCCACGGTCGGGTCTACTGATGCTTCCACAGTTCCCTCGCTTCCACTCTCCTTGCTCGGTTCCCGTACTGCCTTCCCAGTACGGTCCTTGCGATATACTCGCAGGGTGATAGCCGAGAAACCGTAGCTAATCACCCCGCACTTCGACTCCAATGGAGCTAGCGACTCCTCGTTCAAGATTATTAGAGCCTCTCGCTGTCCATTGCTGGGCTCGCTAACCTTAGCTACCTTCCAGTTTTCCACCGGGATGTCAGCATTGCTGAGCTTGATTAGCTCAACAATTTCCTCCGGTGTGGATGGCTCCGCTGGTATCTACGCCCTGGACCGAGGCCTATTCGGGATATCTTCCCTGGAGACAGCGTCCAGCTTTGCTCCAGGCCAGACTTCTCCCACTCTACCTATAGCCTGCTTGTAAAGATCCGCTGAACGTTGATCTGTACAGGCTATCAACTTAACGTGACCCTGGTACCAGCCAGCATCACGACAGCTTGGTGGAGGGCCAGGATTTGCCTCGAGTATGGGCTTGTACACCCGGAGAAGCGCGATTTCCACCATCTTCCAGTTTGACGGTGAGATGGTGCCATCGCTACTGCTTCTGTCGATAACAGCCCATACCAGGCTTTCCTTGGCAGCTTCACTAAAACTCCTGCCCTTAACAGGATTGTGTGAGACCAGTTTTGGTCTTTTACTAACCGGCAGTTGAACGCTCGGTTGAATTGGGGCAGACTCATTAGATCTACATCTTTTATGAGTTGCCTCTTTCTTCGGAATAGAGGCTTTGTAAGCCTCTACCGTGGTGGTTGCCCATTTCAGGGAGATTTTATCCTTCTGGGAAAGACCATCCGGAGGTAAATCTCTCAGCCTTTTCAGGACTTTGAAGGCGGACCTTCTGTCTCTGTAAGCCGTAACCGAGGGGTTTTGTTGCTTCTTAACACCTGAAGTGGAAGCGGTGTTGGAGGGCGCTCCGGAAACAGTGCGGGCCAGCTTGTTCGCCGTTACCTTGGTGTTACCGCTAGCGCCAGTAGGCTTGACTGAGGAGGTGCTTGCCCCTGGCATAGCTGCCTTGGTGCATGCATCCCTCGAAGAAGTAGGGGGTTGGCTGATTATCGCGGTCTTCTTCCCACTAGAAGGACGCGTCACCTTCGTCCACTTCCCTTCCGGGCCGAGTGGATCTTTATTTTGAGTTTTTTCTAAATTCATTGCGATTTGGGTCCCCCCTCACAGCCGCTATCTCCACTCGTTGTGCAGTTCCCCTGAGACCCCATGGTTATCTATGCCGAAGCAGGGAGGCCATGCGAGGGTTGGCACATTCCCTTATGAGGATATGTGCTCAGAGCCGGGCCGGGGACTAATCAGGAGTCCAAACTCAACTGAACCTACACGGCCAGACTAGTGGCGACGAGTTTTGAACGTACCGTGAGGCCTGCCAGGGTTTTACCGGGACGGAGGCAGCATTGGCATTAGCCTGAAAGCCATTTCCGCAAGATGTCACTCTTGCGTACTCAGGTGACAGAATACCACTGCTACCAGCCCAAAGCATCAGATATAGTCGTTAAGACGAGAGAGTTGTCCAAGAAAACAATCGAAAGTCGTGCCGTGGTAGATCATTTAGCGTTACCCAGGATGCACCACGATGCACCCAGGGGACACCACATTCTTAGCAGGATCACCTGGGTCCTCGCTAAGTGGCATCAAGGATAGCACCCCCTCCAGGGCACCAACCGCAAAGCAATGTGACCGGTCTCCAAGAGGAGGTACCAGTTTGCCGCTAGGTACAGGGCTGGTGATGACAGTACTGGTGGACTTCGCGCAAGCTTAGGTGGGACAAGCAGGCTTTACCAACAACCACCACGTTGCTCCCACAAGGGGGCCTCACCATGTCGAGGGTGATAGTTACCTATCATGGGCTCCTCGACCCCGTGGTACCTCTACTAACCCGGCAGGGTAGGGCTCACATCCACCTGGGATGCTAGAGTTGCTGCTCCTGTAAGCAGAGGGGCCTCTGACCCCTTTGTATCTCGGGTGCGTGAGAGCGACAAGTCTCTAGAGCTTCGCGATTGTGGGCAAGGTCACTTTCGCTCCACTCCCCTGCGCATACTAACACTGCACACTAACAAAACAATAACAATACAAATACCAACACTATACCAAAACTATAACTAACACAACAATAACAAAAACAACACTATACCAAAACTAATATTCATGTCCTGCAACATAATCATACAACAGCGTGACTATACACAAAAACACAACAATACAGTCACACATAACCTCCATACACCACTTTCATACATCAAGAAGGACGCAAAACAACCTGCATATTACCACTATCCCCTATATAAAAGATTCCCCAAGTTTAAATACTTCTATAGCAAATGTATTCAGTTGAATCACATTTTCACCCCCAGATAATAATTCACCCACGCATGCTGGATCCCTCACAAGGATTCTACTAACCCTATTCCGTAATACCTGGTACACAGGGTAATCAAATATAACATGTTCCCATGTTTCAATCACACTCATACATCCAGGACAAAGATTACAAGCAACCAAATTTCTTTCGTACAAAAAGTTATTCAAACTCCCATGTCCAGTTAATAAATATCCTAATTGCAGACTGAAATCAAGTGCCCGATTTCCTTTAGCTCCCGACACATCCCTGAAAAACTTATGTGTAACTCTCCCTTTATCCGAGCCATCCCATCTAGTCTGCCACGATGACATCATACACACCGCAAGCAGTTCTCTCATTTGCGCAGAAGACAATCCTTGAATTTCCTCATTGCTGATCCACTCTTGTGAACCAATTGTTATACCCTTTCTGACTTTATAAGTAAGCCCACGGTTTATGACCACTAAGTCTAGTGGCGTCACTCCTAATAGAATCTGCATTGCTTAGTTGAAACAGTCCTGCAGACAGGTATACTGGCGTATACAATGCACCTTTGAATTGAGTTCATGACATTCCTTCCCGTGCCAGTCTTCATGACTTCCATGAACACAGAACAACCGTACGCAGCACACGCAATGAACCCGTCATATATTAATCTCACTGCTTTCCTTCTTAATCCTCAATATCTCCTCATTATCCTACGTAAACAGCTAACTAAACTAATTATTCTACCTTTCAAACTACTGACATGCACTTGAAAATTCAATCTTTCCCCCACCTTTATACCAAGATACCTAACAGATTTTATATATTTTATACCATTACCATGTAGTGGTATGTGAGGAGGTCTGCTTCCAGCAAGGCTTCCTTTCAGCAACATCATGTTGGTCTTCTGAACTGAGATCTGTACACCCCAAATCTTAACCATTTCAATGCTCTCCACCCTCTTTTCTTCCAATTCCCTTCTGGATTCCCCCTCAATAATTATCAAAAGGTCGTCAGCGTAGGCAACTACCTGACCCCTAACTTCCAATTGAGCCAAAATCTCGTACATCATAAGATTCCATATAAATGGCCAGCAATAGATCCTTGTGGACACCCCCTTTCAACCTTTACTGAAACCGTGTCACTAGCGTCTTCTAGAAAGGCAATCCTTTCTGAAAAATAATTCTTCCATATCTCTAGTTCAGGACAATTAATTTCCTTGAGTTTTTCAAGAACCACTGGCCAACTCAGATAGTCAAACGCTCCCTTGAAATCCACAAAAATTCCCAGCACATACCTTCCACCCGACTCTCGAACAGCATTTTTCACATATTCCCAAGCATCCTCAGTACATTTCCCAGCTTTAAACCCATATTGACTATGTCTCATTATGTGTTGGGAAACAGTCTCTAATATATTTATTAGTATTCGTTCAAATACCTTAGCTAACACCGGAAGCAACGAGATACCTCTGTAGGATTGAGCACAAATCTTATCTTTGTCCGGCGACTTAAGCAAAACCCCTATTCTTGCTATTTTGAATTTCCTTCATACAGGCATCAAAGATAGCTCCAATATATTACGGGATGGCAGCCCAGATGCTTTTACACATCTCGCCTGTCATCCCATCAACACCAGGAGACCTTCTGGACTTAATTCTGCACATGCTCGCCTCGATCTTAAAGGGATCGAGACTATTGAGGACATTTTCCCCTCTCAGCAATTCCTGCCCCCCGCAATCAGTCGCTCTCGGAAAAACTCATTCAATAAATACCCCGCACATTCATTCCAGGTCGGAAGGTCATTCCCAGGTATTTTTAACGATGCCAATTCCGATTTCCTATACCGTCCTCTGCCGATTTTATAGGCTTGCCCCCAAGGATCATCCCTATTGTTGCTTACAAAATCCTTCCAATTCTGCAATTTTGCCTCCCTTAGCAACATTTGGCACTCTCTTCTGGATTTTCTATATGCTTCTCAAAATTCATTAGTATCAACATGGTCAACAGGGCGACCATGCTGGAATTTTCTTCGCTTTCTTTTAACTTCCAATTGTTTCGCCGAATTTATTTATTTATTTATTTATTTAATATCAACACATTTAACAGAAAACTCCAATTATAAAATGTGGCAAAATAAAATAAAGAGTGTAAGGATGAAATAAGAACTTAATTTAATAAAATATTATTTAAAACTCGCTTATAAGCTACGAGACTGGAAGGAAAAGGTCCAAGCTTGAGTCGATCATGAGTCCTCGGTAAACGGAGTAGAGGAGAGTTAAAATAGACATCCGTCCGAGCGAAAGGCAAAACAAATATATTGGTTGGTCGAGAGGGTCTAGTGGATTGACGCAAGGAAATTAGATTATCGATGTTCACATCTATATAATTATGACACAGCTTGTAAAGAAAGCATTGATCCAGGTATGTCCTCCGCGATGCTAAAGATGGTATCTTAAATAGTGAAAGGCGTTCTTCATAGGACATATAAGGTATTTTAAATTTAAAAAGGAGTAAGCGGGTAAATTTACGCTGGACAGATTCCATAACGTAAATATGGGACTCAAAATAAGGGGACCAAATTTGGGAGGCATACTCCAGGATAGCACGAACGACACTCATAAACAAATGGACTGCAGAATGAGGGTTAACAAACATAAGGGAATGTCTCAACACAAATCCCGATAGCTTTGAGGCTCTGGCAACTATGTTATGAATGTGAGCGTCAAACCTAAGTTTGGGGTCGAAGGTGACACCTAGATCTTTTACTTGATCAACATTTCTTAGTGGGACGGAGTCAATAGAATACGCAAAGAGAAGAACTTAAGAGTGAAGGTCAATGAATTGCACTTCGGAATGTTAAGGGAGAGAGAATTTGCTTGACACCAAGAACTCAGTGAGTTAAGATCACATTGAAGAACTTTACAGTCTTCGAGCGTTCGAATCACTCTGAAAATCTTGAGGTCGTCAGCGTAAAGAAGACAGAAAGACTTAAATATTGAAGGAAGATCATTTATATAGAGTATAAAAAGGAGAGGACCAAGAATTGATCCTTGAGGAACACCTGACCGAGGATAAAAGGGAACAGAGCGTGAACCCAAAATAGAAACATGGGAAACCCTTGACGATAAATAGGAAAGCAGCCACGAAAGGAGGGGATCTGAGACACCAAAACGCACAAGCTTGCGATATAGTATGAGATGATCAATAGTGTCGAAAGCCTTAGAAAAATCGGTGTAAATGCAATCAACTTGTAAGTGACTATCCAGCGAAGCAGATATGGTGTTGGAAAGCTCAAGTAAATTTGAAGTGGTGGAACGATTAGGAAGGAAACCATGCTGCTCAGGTACAATCAGATGACCTAAGGTAGAATAGAGATGAGTGTGAATTATACGCTCCAGGATTTTAGGGAAGGCCGATAAGAGAGAAATGAGACGATAGTTCGAAACGGAAGAATGCTCCCTAGACCACCATTTAATTTTTCTTTCAGGATATTCATTTTTACGCCGAAACAGACTATCATTACATGCTACCATCCAATTCTTAATGGTGTCTATTTGTTCATCTATAAAAAGTTGCACATAATCTGTGAGAGGAATGCTTTCTGCTAGACTTCTGTAAACGACTGCGTAATTTTCCCAATTTGTATCACCAGTGTTCCACAGCTTCGCAGGAGCTTTACAAGGTGTCACATTTCCGTCACACCTTAGAAAGATAACAATCAGCGAGTGGCTTCCCGTACCCCATCCAGGCTCAATCTTCCAACTGAAAGTAAAACCCGTTGCGGCATTATTAACACAAGTGACGTCAATGTCACTTCTACTTCTTGGTCCATCAAACTTGAATAGACTACTTGGTTCATTAAGAACAAATAAATTATTGGCTAAGATGAACTCGCTAAGTTCTTCCCCTCTTAGACGAGCACGCTGCCGTCCAGTCCCTGTAGCAATTTGGCTGTGCCAAATCAGTGATTCCGCATTAGCATCCATGCCTATAATCAAGGGTCTATTCCCTACTGCTTGCACCACTCTGACCATATATTCAATATAGGCGTCCAGTTGCTTACTATATTGGCAGTACACATTTACAAGGAAACATTCACTCATATTACCTTTTATCCATACACACACTCTCCATTCACATGTCAACTTATCCACTACCAAGCATTGCAGATTAGGATCATCTACTACTATAGCAGCTGCAACATCCCCCTTGTTTACATAGCTCCTCATATCCGCTGGTAAAGCCCTAACATGCCCTCTTACTGCCCATGGCTCCTGAATAAATGCCACATTCGCTTTCTTTTCCCTCATCCAAACCCCCAACTGGTTCATGACAGTTTCCAACCTGTCCGCATTCAACTGAAGTACGCAAGTCATACTTAGCGTCTTGCGGCTACCCTCGCTGCCTGTTGCACATATACTCGACCGGAGGCAGACCTTATATAATATTCAGCAGGAAGTCCTCTAAAGGCACAATTCCTGCAGTGGACCTCATTCACACACTTTGCAGCACTGTGGCCCACCTGGCAACACCTGCTACAAGTAATATCATTTGCTCTACAATTTAAAATTCTGTGATGAAATCCAAAACATCTGAAGCAGGACGACACAGGATCCTGCAACCTAGTTCTGTATGCAAACCGCTTCACATACACCCTCTCAAATGTTAAAATGACATTTGTAACATCCACACTTACTTCCAATATGACATTAGAAGTCGCATCAACACTTTCCAACATAGGCCTCGAGACAAGCTTCACGCTTTTTCTAAATTTCTCCATACTCATTTCATTCTTAAGGTTATTCTCATATAATTCACTCATTAACTCATCGTTCTTAATATTACAGTGGACATTCCTTATGATAAACTTTGGGCTAGGCTTACTTCTAGCTGCCACATCCAATTCCCACTTCGCGAAGTTTTCATTTGCAATCAACTTCTTTTTCTCAATGATAGACGGCACCCTAATGGATATTTTTCCTGTTTTAAGTTTACTTACAGTATGAATTCTTACCCCAGAATTCGGGAAAACTTCCTTTTGAAGCACTTTTGACATCAACTGCCGACTTCTTATTCTTTACAACAACCGCCCATGTTTCCGTCGGTTTTGCACTTTGCCCACGTAGAGCTCCTTCCCCATTTTTCACTTGAGGCAGCAATGGAAATCCCGGAGCAACACTAACTGATGGCTTAGACACCACAGCATCCCGCTGCTCCCTCAACGCCTCAATTTTCCCCACCTGTTTTTCATTGGTAGCCAATAGACTACCAACGATCACCCTATATTTCCCAACAATCTTATGAATTTCTGCTAGGATTCCAGCTGATGCCTGATTTCCTACCAGAAATTCATCAAGCTCCTCATCAATACCTTGGATCGCTTGGAGCACCTCATTACTCATAAAACCCGAATTATCATTGCTTTTCCCCTTCCTATTCCTATTCTTTTTCATTTCCTTCTTACCCTTTCCCATTCCCAGATTGCTTTTTCCTCTAACACCCTCAGATGCCACCTTCTTCAAGTCGTCTGCTACCTCAACTGATTCTTGCATAGGAACAACTTCTTCCTCTTCAGAGCTCATATCATCCAATGAATCCCCAGACATATCAATCATTCTTGCCTTCAAGTTCACCCTTCTACTACTACCAGGACCCTCCGGTCCAAAATCCGACTCTTCACACGACTCGAGATTTTCCTTTTTTTTTCTTTTTGACGCATGCAACTGCCTCCTTCCGATCCTCCTTCTTTCCTAGCCTTTTAACACTCTTTGGGTTTTCATCCCCCATCGTAAAATCTGTAATTCCTAACTAGCTCAAATTTCAATATAATTCAAATAAAATTCAAAATAATTTTAAAATAAAACAGTTCAATAAAATTTTCAATACAACCAGTGTTTCTCCAAAACTCTACTCAGATTTTACGTATCCAATTTTCCTTCAATTCACTGCGATTTACAATAGAAAAACTTTTTTACTTTTAGTTAAAATAAAAATTATTTATTCAATTTACACGTGTGCACGGGGTATATAGGGACAGATGAGTCGAGTCAAGAATTTAAGTGCCTTCCCCAGAATTAACTTTTAAGACACTGACGTCCTTATGTCTGGTTATCTAATTGTAACAAGTACCAACGCCCCCATAAGCGTACTAGTCAATAGTCCATAACGAGTATGGATACTGCTTTTCCGAATACAGGTACCAGATTTAGTTCGAAGCTTACTGAGCCTTCTGCGCAACCCTTGGTTTGGATTTGGACCTATCAATCATCCATGCCGCTTTTTGGGCAACGGCACTACTGTCGTAAACGCAACAGCACGCCAACGCACCACATATAGAAGGATCCTATACCTAAGTATTCGGTTCCAAGCTATATTATAATGAAAGTTCCCGCTAATGGGTGTACAACCACAACCCCTAAGTTTCAGCCTCCACAGGCTCCTCACCGACACCGGCAGGGACTAGGTCCCTGGGCCCCCGGATCCCTTAGTACCAGTATACCCCTGTTAAGGATTCGAGGAAGCTCAACACAACCTCTTCAATTGAGCCCCCAGTTGCTCCGGATTGATCGCCGATTTTGGTCTATGGATACTTGGGAACAACCAACTCCCATCGATGACGGTCAGCAAAGTTTAAGAACCTACTGTGTGACATCTCCATGCGTATGTTAGTCCTGGAGTCCGAGAGGGTGACTATTCCCCCTAAAATCATTCAGCAAAAGACGAGCTCTACTGTGCGACTTCTCCATGCGGTTGGATCATTTAGCGTTATCCAGGATGCACCGCGAGGAGGCGACCCATTTACATCAGGGTAAATAGGGACAGAAAAGTCGTATGTTTTACGTGGAGGCCTGCCGTGTGGGCTTAACTCCATGGTCCGCGGTCGGGCAACGGGCAGCTACCAAGCGGCTGCCATCGCCCTCCCACTACCACTTGGGAGTACCAGTTTGCCTAATGAGTGCAGACTCAGTGACCTTACTGGTGGAAGCAAGGCCAACCCAATCCTCTGCCGATCTCTCGGTCTCGGCACCGGGTTGCCTCGCAACTCCACGCCGAGCCACCAATGAAGCTGCAGAAGTCCCCATGCTCGGAAGCATGACGACTTCAGGGCGCATCTAGGGAGGCTCTACCCGCATATGGGTCTTAACCACAGCCCCCACGCTCGCACCCCCCTATAGTGGATCCTCGCCGCGACCGGAGGGAGTTTTGCTCCCTGGGCCCCGGTCCCCGTGGTACCAGATTGACCCCTGGTAAGGCTTCGTGCACCTGAGCCCCTCTCAAGCCCACTTCGGTTGTGTCCGAATGCAGACACTGGACCGATCACCAACCTAAGGTACGCGGGGACGGCACTACCCGAAGACTACACTGGAATCACACCCAGGCTTTTCACCAGTGTTGGTGCCCCTGCACCACCTCTCTGCGGCTCCAACTAACAACTCCCACCAACACGCCCGCCAGCAAGTCTGCCAGCTATGCCAACAAAACGAGGACACCCTACAACGCCATTAGGCGCTTGCAGACAGCAAACGCTACGCGAGCGAAAGCGTTCACCCTATTAAAACCATCACCAACATATAACAGACCATGCAAATGATGCAAGTTTCGGACAGCAGGAATTTATGTACGGCGCGTGCTAGAATACTCTGGACAGTCGAATAAAACGTGCTGCCAGTCTTCTTCCACCGCATTGCATGCAGGATAAACACGTGTATTGGCAAGCTTCCTGCTGTATAAAAACACATTTAAGCTGCCGTGACCAGTTAGGAGGTATCCCATTGAGAGACAAAAGTACAACGCAAGGAGCTCCCGTGCAATCCGGACCTCCAGCATCCAACAGAAAGTGACTCGACCCTTTACAGAAACCCGCCACCGTGAATCCCATTCAGACAGCACACAGTCGTTCAACAGCTTGCGCAAATCAGAACGATTTAAAGCCGCAACATTTACACCCCCGAGCCAATCATCATCATCCACCGGGAGTCCCCTGCTGACTCGGAAAAGCAGTGATCTACGCCTGATTTCCAGGTCCAGAGGGGGCGCCCCCATTGACACTTGCATAGCCTCGGTCGAGACCGTACGACACACCGGCAGGCACGCATACAGAGCAATCCTCTGACAACCATTCATCAACCTCCTTCCGATGGGAGAAGCTGAGCATTCAACAAACACAGACGAACCATAACACACGCATGCAACAAACAATCCTTGGTAGATTGTCTTGACCGCACGCCTACCAAGCCCCCATTCAGTACGGAGAATCCTCCGAATCATTACCACAACATTCAACAAACGAGACTTAACATATTTCAAATGATGCAAGAAGTTTAGGCGTTCGCCTACCAGTATCCCGAGGTATTTGACTGTAGTCGCATACCTAATGACCTTTCCTTCGACCCGAACTATGGGAGGCCTGCTGATGGTAAGCTTTCCTTTGAGCAACATGCAGCACGTTTTTTCTGCAGAGATATCGACTCCGACTTTCTTGCCCCACTTAGAAACTGCAGACATAAGGGCAATTGCCTTTCGTTCGAGCACGACGCGCGAATTGCCTTCAACACACATGAATAGATCATCCGCATACGCACATACAAAACATTCATGTTCTAATGATAGCAGAAGCTCGTCCATTGCAAAATTCCAAATATATGGACCTATAATAGAGCCCTACGGACCCCCTCACCACATTTATTTCCACACAATCACTCACTCCTTGGATGAAGGCCCTTCTATCTGAGAAGTAGCTTTCCCATAACAGCATTTCAGGACACTTCACAGAACGTAACATACACAACACACGCCTTTAAAATCTACGAAAACACCTAGCATATATTTGAATCTACTTTGTTTTGCGCATTCTTTGACCAACTGCCACGCATCCTCGGTCGGGAGTCCGGTACGGAAGCCAAACTGCCTCGAAGACATCCGCTCAGACACAAGGTCCGCCAGGCGCTGCACCATAACTCTTTCCAGTACCTTATCTAGGGCCGGCAGGAGTGATATGCCCCTGTACGAACTTGGGCTCGAAAAATCCATCGCGGATGCCTTCGGGAGGACAATTACGCGTGCCACCTTAAGGGCGACAGGAAAGTAGCCCTCATGCCCACACCTCTGGAAAAGGCACAATATATGATCTGGAATGGCTCGCCAAATGGCTTTACACATTTCGCCAGTCATTCCATCAATGCTAGGCGTCTTTTTCGCCCGCAGCCTGGCAATTCTCGAGTCTATTTCGGCGTGCAGGATAGGCGGAGTTTGCTCAGCCAAACCGGCTCGGTCATAGCTCGCCAAGTTCTGGCAAACTCTAGGAAAAAATTCCCTCAGAAGTGTGCGCATGCTGTCCCTCCATGTAGAACACAAAACATCATTATCACGGATACAAGAGATATCCGGAGTTGTTCTTCGCTCACGGCATGCCTTATAGGCTTTGCCCCATGGTTCCTCGGAGCTCTCACCGACGAAGCGCTTCCAATCCGCCTCCTTGATTTCGTAAAGTAAAGAACGATACTCTCTACACACTATACGGAAGGCGACCTTAGCCTGGTCAAGAGAATATTCACCTCGAACACGATCACGCTGAAAGCTTCTTCTCAGCCTACGTACTTCTTTCCTTTTGTCGGAAAGGGCCCTAGTCCACCATTTAACATGTTTAGGATTCGACCTGCGAGTCCTTTTAAGTAAAACGTCATTCACATTTTCCATGCACGTCAACACAGCACTTACTTGCTCGTCAGCAGAAAGGGTCGCGAGGTCCGTTAGGGGGTAGCTCGAAGCAACCTCCCCGAACACAGCCTCATATACTCCCCAATCACACTTCCGAGTGTACCATGACTTGGCAAGCGTGGAGGCACTGCTACTGTCAACCCGAAGCAATCCAAACAGATCAGAATCGGGTTGTCGTCACTGATGCCCCAGTCTTCATTTTTCCACTTCGTATTGAGGGACAAAGCCGAGTCATTTACAAACAACACATCTATATCACTTTTACCCCTTGGACCCGAAAACATAAACAAATGAGACGGGACATTTAAAGCATGCAGACCACAAGACAGGACAAAGGTGCTCAACTCAATACCACGACGCAGAGCCCAGTGACAAGATGTGCGCGATGCAGTCTTGCTATGCCACATCTGGGATTGAGCATTCGCATCCTTACTAATAAAAACAGGTCGGTTGCCAACCAACGGCAACACGCTTTCCAAATACGACAAATATGGCCCAAGAGGCTTACTATACATGCAATAAATACTTACAACAAACAGTTCTCCGAACGTTCCCGTAACATGCACACACACACACACCATATTCCGTAACCAACACCGGCATGCAAACTATATCTACATCATTGATTACTACAGCAGCCATAGCAGTGCCGCTGGATGCGAAAACACGCATACCAGACGGGAGACCCCTCACGGAACCTCTCACTGTCCATGGCTCCTGCAGCAATGCAATGGATATACGATGTGAACACATCCGCTCTCCAAGGTCATACATAACCGAAGCGTTACCCCAACAGTTTAGTTGAGGGATGTTCAATCCCATTCTAAAGGCGAGCTAGCGCACTTGCCAAACGCGCAGCGCATGAGGGCCATGCGGAAGACCGCATGGTATGGCCCGAAGGCTTCCCCACCGATGTACAATTGCGACAACTTGGGGCATTCTTGCATCCTGCCGCATTGTGCCCGGACTGTGAGCAGCGCCCACAGGTCTGCTCCTTTGCCCGACAGGAAACGACCATATGGTCGAACCCCAGGCATCGAAAGCAGGCCGGAACCGGTTCGTGTCGCCACACTCTATAACTGAACCATTTTACGTAGATTCGTTGGGCCCCAACGATGGCATCAATTATTTTCTCCGGACCCTCAATAATTACGTTCGTGGTGGCTTCATCCCCCTCACGAACCGGTCGCGACACAATTTTCACCCGCTTCACAAATGCATCATAGTCGCATACACCCTCCAAATTGTTCGCATGAACTTCACGAAGCAATTGATCGGGTGCGATGAAGCAGTGAACGCTGCTCATAACTGCTTTAGGGAGACGTTCCCTTGTTGAAACTTCCAGGTGACTATTGGCCAGTTCTTGGCTCTTTAAGACAGCAGTTTCCCTTTCTTTTGACAACGGGACCCTAATGGCTACCCCGCCAGACTTCAACATAGACAACAAAGTGTCTTTCACTGCCTCTCTGCAGCGCAGCAAATCCGCAACTTCTGCACGACCTTGCAGTCTCGCGTTTTTTGCCGCAAGTTTTGCAATAACGGCCATAAACTGGTTCACCACTCCATTGGCTTCTGCTACTAAAGACGCTTCACACGCGTTTGAGGCTAATATCCCATTCATACTCGTACTTAGGGCTGCGGCAGCATCAATCTCCTCTTCTGCCCCCATGCTACTACCTGTAAAACTCTCAGACTTGGACTTACTTGGACCGGCTCCTGATTCAGCAGCCGGCTTATTGATTTTGTCCTTCTTTTTGGCCACTCCTTGTAGCGTACGCAACTCCCATGCGCTCGGGCCACTCGTATCCGAAGCGCTACTAATGGCCATTATTTACTCCTCTTTATCTTTCAACATTTTTGCTCTTAGGTCAACCCTTGGTTGCGGAGCATCAGAATCGCTTGTGGCCGTGATATTATCGGCACACTCAAAAATATTTTTTTTCCAATTTACTTTTTCTCAAGAGATATCACCAGTTTTTCACAATGGGACAACACGCGATTCGCGCTGACCCTGAAATTTCACGAAATGTCAGCTCAGGAATGCGGCCGCGCCCTAGACCGGAAACGCAGTGTAACCCTTTCGCTGCACTTGTGATTTTCCCAGGTTTTCGTGCACCGATTTGCACGAAACTTTGTACACACACTCAGAACCTAATGGACCACACTGATATCTAAATTAATCCGCTTGGTTGGCTTCTTAAAAAGTTCTGGGCACTTTTCCGCAAAAATTGACCGAAATGTCAAATTTTCTCGCAAATTTCGCGTAAATTAAATTGGCCTGATTCTTGCGAACCGTATTTCGTGTAAATCGCTTAAAATATTCGCTTCAAAATCGAAATTTTTCGGACACGAACAACTGACATGTGCACACGGCAACGTCTGCACTGCAAGTGGTAGATAGGGACAAAAATGTACCTGTGTTTTACGTGAAGGCCTACCCAGAGGGGGTTTAACTCCACGGTCCACGATTGGCAACTAAAATGCGGCTGCCAAGGCTCTGCCACTACCACTTGGGAGTACCAGTTTGCCTAATGAGTGCAGGCTCAGTGACCTTACTGGTGAAAGCGAGGCCAACCTAATCCTCTGCCGATCTCTCGGTCTCGGCACCGGGTTACCTCGTAACTCCACGCCGAGCCACCAATGATGCTGCAGAAGTCCCCATGCTCGGAAGCATGACGACTTCAGGGCGCATCTAGGGAGGCTCTACCCGCATATGAGTCTTAACCACAGCCACCACGTCCACCCCCCTATAGGGGATCCTCACCGCGACCGGAGGGAGTTTTGCTCCCTGGGCCCCGGTCCCCGTGGTACCAGATTGACCCCTGGTAAGGCTTCGTGGACTTGAGCCCCTCTCAAGCCTACTTCGGTTGTGTCCGACTGCAGACACTGGACCGATCACCAACCTAAGGTACGCGGGGACGGCAGTCCCCGAAGGCTGCGCTGGAATCGTCCAAGGACTTTGGCCAGCGCTAATGCCCCTGCACCACCTCCTTGCGTATATACCCCACATAGCACTACCATGCGGCAGGCCAGGCAGTCAAAGATGGGAACTAATCTGCAGTCTGCAGAAGATGTCTACGCAGAGCAAAAACTTCGCGAGCATATGCGTTCAGACGAGCAAAACCATCACCATATGTAATAAAATCATGCAAATCTTGAACAGCAGGAAGAACAATTCTACCGTGCATGCTGGAGTACACTGGACAGTCATATAGGACATGCTTCCAGTCTTCCTCAGCGGCCTGAATTGCGGGACATACAGGACTATCAACCAGATTCCTGCTGTGCAAGAGTACATTCAGACTGCCATGTCCAGTGAGAAGGTAGCCCAAGCTTAGATTAAAGTCCAGCTTAAGGGTCTCTCGTGCCATCCGAACATCTGGCAGCCACACAAACGTGACGCGGCCATTTACAGAATTCCTCCACCTATCATTCCACTCGAACATCACCCGATCATCCATCAGCTTGCAAATCTGTGAACGATGAAGTAATGCAACATTTGCATCATTCACCCAACTGCAGTTATCCAATGGGAGACCACGCCGGATCCTGAAGGCCAGCGCCTTCCGGCGGACTTCCAAATCCAGAGGTGGAACACTCATTAGAACCTGCATCGCCTCAGTAGAGACAGTACGACACACAGACAAGCATGCGTAGAGCAGGATACGCTGGCATGCCAGTATAGCCTTCACGCCACTTACCAACCGCATGCAACCCTCAAACACAGATGACCCATACGTGGCACATGCAACAAAGAAGCCACTGTAGAGAATTTTAACTGCTCTACGTCCTAAACCCCACTCTTTCCTCAGAATACGTCTCAAGCACGCTACAACATTCAACAGCCTATCTTCCACATATTTTAGATGGGGCAAGAAGTTGAGACGCTCACCGACTA